>JAOQGH010000006.1:8164324-8216389 GCA_025769975.1 Gallinago jamesoni
GGGGAGGGGGGGGGGTTGTGGGGAGCAGGTGTGGCCAGGGAGGGTGGGTTTGGGGCAGGAAGGCTGTGGGGAGGGTACGGCTGAGTGGATGGAGCAGCCTTAGTCACCGGGACCAGCTCAGCTACAGGCAATAACCCCAGGAGGTGGTAGGTGTCTGCTTGTGCTAACTCTTGTGCAACTGGCCTGGCCAAACGGGTGCTTTTCAGGCTGCCCTTGGCCAAACTGTATCTGGTTTATGGGCAAAAGAGGAAAACAAAACAAAACAAAAAAAAAAGGAATTAAAAAAAATCAAATCTCATGGACATAGCACATGGCCTCCTGAGCTGTACTCTTGGCTCCCAGTGGTGGGTTTTGAACTTGGTAGGTTGAGCCTTTGTGTGCTTTGGTATCTCCATCTATGAACTAGAGATAACAGTTGGCTTCATGCAGGGATTAATTATCGCGTCTTGTAGTCACGTATTTGTTTATTTGTTTTTACTGTAGATTACAGCTGGAGGAATTCTAAACAGTCCACCTCTCCTTGTCATGGTGTTTAAGTGCATTGTGCTCCTGCCTGAACAGAGGAAATCACTGAGGTCAGTCTCCCTTGTGTTTATCAGTTGCTTTCCCTTTCAGAAGTATAGGGGCAAGGAATCATCAAAATAACAATTTGTACTGACATCCTGATAATAAATTAATAGAAACAGTTACATAAGACACAAAGGCTGTAGAAGGTGTGTTTGTAGGGATTGTTTCCCATTTTAAATTCATGATTATATCTGAAGGGACAGCTTTCTCAGTTTTACAGTACCCTGCAAATATTCACAATTTTGAGGTGTCCCCAAAACGAATCAGTACAATTCTGTAAATCCAGTATTACTTCCAAAATAAAACAAGCAAATCAAACTCCCTTCCTATTTTCCCATAAGCTAACAGGTATTTTGTACCATAAGAAGGCTTTGTATCCAGGAGGCACTGAGGATGATGCTGGATACTATTTATCTAGACTTTGCATTTACATTTAGCCAAACAGAGCTACTGGGGACTATTTAACCCAGAATAGGGGGAAACCTGAGGAAAGTTGAGAGCAGAGGTTGGCTGTAATTATTGTGGATCACATCTAATGTTCTGCAAACTTGTCGTGCAGTGGTCTGGTACTTTGCCTTTTCAAATCCCAATGGGAAGAGTGAGACAAATGTGGATCACTTCAAACATATGTTGTTGTAAGTATTGGGAGAGGCAAACTAAAGGTTTATCTGATTATCTCAACCTTGAAGTTGGCAGCTATGACAGGAAACTTGGTTTCATTCATCTGCCAAAGATATTTTAGCGTATCGTTTGACAAGTTAAAAGGCATTTTTGTAATGGCACAAAAATAAAACCTTCCACTGTCTGAAACTACAATTTCTGTCTTCTAAAATAATATGGGTTTGGAAGGATGCTTCTGGGGAAATTAAGGACATCCTTGAAAGGTAAATATTTGTGTTTTCAAATGTTAAAACAATGGTGTTTAACACAAATCTGCTTGGCAGGGCCTATCAGGATAAATTTGTTCTTGTACTTGTTTTGTCAAATTAGTGGGTATCATTTGCTTTTGCAGGTGGGAGAACTAAATGGAACAGTAAGAGGGAGCGATCTGCCCTTGGGGTTATAAGGTGGAATTGAGAATCAGGCTCTTCTGAATCTCGATCTTGTACTTCTTCCTGCAGACAAATTACCTTTAAAGCTCATGAATTATGAGAGTAAAAGCTTCAGTTACTGAGGTCTACGGAGCTAACCCAGCAAACACCAGCAGAGAGTCTGAGCCTCGTCTCTTTGTGTTACACATATGAAAAGATAATGATAGCTCTAGGTGAAAGTCTGTAATGGTGGCTGCAGAAAAATGTGAATAATGCTCTACCATCAAGTATTTTATTTAAAATACTAGATATACATTGGATACATATTCAGTGACTGCTTCAAAAGTTAACAGTATCACCCTTGGACCACCAGTTTGGGAAAAAGTCCTCTGAAATTCTGAAGGAACATGCAGTATTAAAACTATGAACTTAGTGTCGCTAGCTAAACTAAACAGGCACGCTAGCATGCTTGTCTAGCCCTGTGCTACTACGCATGCTCATGCTGCCTTCTCAGGTGATCATAGTAGGCATCTAGGAAGTTAAATTAGTTTAGTTTAGTTTGCTAATTTCCTGATGCAAATTTAGTTCATTTAAAGAAGAACTAAACAGGTTTATGTATGTCTGCATCTGGGATTTGCACCACTTTATCTATCAGATAGCTATACCCAAAGATAATGCCATCTGAAGGAGGTGCCAGAACATCAATAAATAAAAATTACAAATTGCCTAGCGGTTCAGCTGACAGGCAGAACTGGTTTCAACACGTTGTTCCCAATGTTCTGCTGTGAAGCTGGTCCTGGGGTAGACCCATACAATGCTCCAGTGTAGACAGGACCTTTAAGAGCACGCATCAGCACTCCATAATATTGTAGGAGAGGAAGTAGAGAACAATACTGTGTCCAACGGAAACAGTGGCAAGAATTTATTCAAGGCACACTGTAATTACTCAAGCTGGGAATTTGGCCAGGACATTGGGGTTAACACCCCTACTTCTAAAAGAAGTGTCATAGTTTATTTTTTTTAATGACTTTAAGTGATGAGAAGCTTGGCTTTCAGTCTCAGCAAAATGACAACACCTCTAACAGTATAAACTTCTTACAGCAACACGAAGGTGCTGGTTCAGAACTAACTCGGAGCTGTGATGGGGCCTAGTACGATAATCATTGCTTTATAAATACTTCCAGTAGATAAGAAAGATAAGAGTGTGATTAGGGCAGAGTTTCAGCTGCTGTAATCACAATTGTACCTTCCTCAGCCGTCAGTCCACATGCTGCTTTAGTCTGACCTTTTTTTTTTAAGCGAGCAATAGTAAATTTTAGAATGAATTCTGGAGCTTGAACCAATTAAATTTGGTTATTAATTATGATAGCAGTTATGAACTGCAGTTGTCAATGCTTTTGTTTTAGAAAATTTATTATACAAGCAGAATGTAACTTACCCAATTTACAGAGGTTTGTTAATTCTTTCATGACATTGAGATTTTTAGATTGTGTTCTTTGTATGTACTATGTATAGATTTAGAAACTAACTTTCAGCTTGTTCTCTGATCATGAAGATAAGCTTTTATGTGTTTCAGTGTGTGACTAGCTGTGAAATGCACAAGCGAGGAATTGTTTTGCTTTTTACTACCTCGTGAAACCTGCTGTCATTCCTACAGTGTAGTTTGGGCCATTATTATGGGTTACAAGGTTATACAGGAAAAACATGTTCTAGAGAAAGGCTGGTCAAAGTAAAGGAGGTAGAGTCTTCCAGGTTGTTGTAATCTGGTTTGGTATCAATGAGGTAAACGCTTCAGTACACTTGCTGGGATGAAGATGCCATGTCAGACAGTATCCTTCTGACAGCTTGTCATGTCGTAATGACAAAAATGAAGCAATACTGATGTTATTACATAACCACTTCTGTATTATATGACAACAATAATAATACTTCACTCTTCTCTCTTACCTTTTATTAGATAAACAAACGTGTTCCTTGCTGTGCGTTTATGATTGTCCCATGAGTCAAGGGAGTGGTTTTATCTATTAAGAAGTGGGGAAACAGTGGCACAAGAAGTAGTACTTATCAAGGTCATATAGGAAATCAGTGTCAGAGGCATAAACAGAATCGCAGCCTTCTGACTGTCCCACTCTACCCTCTGGGCAAGCAGACAGAAGTGGAAAAGTGGCGTGCAATGTGACTCAACAGCTTTTCCTTCCTCAGCAACTGCCATGCTGGGCAATTATGAATAAATGCCAGTAGGTCATTTCCACCTGAGTCAAACAGGTTTCCAGGGGACTCCAGGTAGGCATGTCTCCTGCTGGAGAAGGGTCCCATATGGAGCTTTGCAATGGTTTTGCTTTGAAATATTTTCAGAACTTGAAAGTAATCACAGGATGTTTTTTTCAGGGTGGGTTTTTTTTAATATATGTTGCCCAAGGACACCTAGGAATTCTTTTTTTACCCTTCTCTGCAAGGGAATAACAATAAGCTGATTAAGCTGTCACTTTTCAGGTGCTTTTTTTTTTATATACGTAGCTCATAACATAAATGCCAAATAAACTGATGCTGCAAAGTACTTCCAGAAAATATTAGTACAACATTGTGATGGATACAGCAGAAGAAGGTGTGTTGCACTTTGATATATCAGATCGGATGCTTAAAGACAAGTGGGATGTTAGGGTGTCTCTTAAACACTGTTGTAGCAAACAATGGTCTTGATTCCCTTTTGACAGCAAAACCAAAATGTGTTGGTCCAAAACCTAACTTTTACCAGGCCATGACAACTGAGTATATGGAGGATCTGTTGAGGTATCTCAGATCTTTTCCCAACAGCAGGGCTGAAAAGGGTTTTACTCTGCAGGTGATTCAAAATGGCTGGACTGGCCAGCAAAGATCAGTATTGTGGAGGTCTTGACCTTGAGGAGTGACTGAAGGAAAGAAGCAGCACAGAAAAGGTTTGTGTCTTGGCTCTGGTCCTTGGATGGATGTATAAGAAGAGGCCTTTGGCAGGGAAGGGTGAAGGGTGACTAATAATGTGAAACTGGGAGGAAACTCATTATAGTTATGCAATCTCCAGGTGGTTTTCTTTCTCTGTGAGAAGACACCTTTTATTAGTTGCCCCACTGGCATTTGCTGCTCATGCTTTCTTCTGAATAGAAGTCTTAAACAATTATTTCTCTGCTTGACTTCAGAAGCTTAATTTAACTTCGTAGCAATGAAAATATAACAGCACCTCTTTCTTTGTTCTCCCTCTACAGAATTTGTTTTAGATTTACTTTGCCTCTTCCCTTTCTTATTTGTTCTTTTTCCTGACTGTCCAGTAGTTTATCCAAAATGAAGAAACTTCTTCTGCTGTCATGTGCTTGGCCCCTGTATCTCAGTTGTTCTGTGGTTTTCAATGTTCCTCTTGCCACACTTCCAAAGCTTTCATGGGCAATCTCCGCTGAATCTTGCTGTGGTGAGTCAGGATGTTGCTGTTGCCTGGCCTAGTCCTTCTCCATGGGTTTTCCTCCCCCTGTAGCAGAACCATCAGAAGAGAGTTTGTTCTGTGCCTGGCCCTGCTGGCTTATGGTTAGATGCATTAGCTTAAAGCCAAATTTAACAATCCTGTTTCTACACTGGCCTTTGTGCTAGACTCGCTGGTGAACAGATGTGTGTTTACACTGCTGACCCTGGTACAGGGATGTAGGCTCTACAACAGCATCTTGCTGGAGATGATGATTTAAACTGCTGGAGCAAGAGTTGGTGGAACTCTTCTAAGGACCTTTAGGTTCCTTATTAGCATGCTGGCTTTCCCAGTGATCTGCAATGAACAGCTCTGCTGTTGACCCCATCTGGATCTTGACCTCCCATTATATAGGTAAAGCAACACATTTAACACTGTCGTAATCATACTCTGAGGAACCAATTCTTAGTACAATGTGTAAAGCAGTTGTGAAAATGTGGCCTAGCTCTTCAGCAATTCTGCAGTCTCCTCTCTCTGAGACATTGTGTTCCACTCTTGAATAAGATTCTAGACCAGAAAAAGAGTTAGGCTGCATACAGATTAACAAATCTGTTGCTAGTATCTCTGGCTACTGCAGCATGACTCACCCATCAGTGCTTGTCAGAGTCTGGTGTGACCTCATTGAAAGCTTCAACATCTCATATGTGAAAGCAGGTTGTAATTCAGTGTGGGAATCCTAAATAGGTGGAGAATAAAGTTCTGATACTGTGATAATGCAAACATTATAAACAATTCCCCCTAGAAATCAGATGCGCTCTCACCAGAAATATTCTTACAGATTTCTGAGAATCTCTTAATGCAAAGTCTGCATTTCCCATGCTTCTATTAAAAAGCACCTGTAACTATTCAGGACAGGAATAGAAATCAATGCTGGTGGGAGAACTTAAGAGTGGATGGGACAGGGCAGGGAGGAGGTGCTCTGTTATTTGCAAGGGAGAAAAAGACCTGATGGTTCCTTTTTATTTAGCACAGCTTCTAGAGGCTTTTTCTTTTCTTCCCTATGTCAGTACATATGGCTGCTGATATGCAGTTTGAGAGAGGCAGGTGAGAAAACAGCAAAAGGGCCTATAATAAAGGGAGTGGATGAGTAAATTAGCTTGTGGTGCCTTATATGTGTAGCTTAGATATGTAGTGTGATGATGAGACAAAAAGTGGGAGGCAACAGGAGTTCAGAAATCAGATGGTTCTCTTCAGCTGGTGCTTGCTGAGTAAACATGAAGCCTGTGCTCAGTGCCTCTACCTCCTTCCCATGGGCTGTTACACACTCGCAGATACTAGCAATGCTGCTCAGTCTACACTCAGCCAGCTGCTGGCATTTTAGCTGCAGACCACACAACTCGTAACAGACACGGCAGAAGCGATTGTCCTTCACCTGCTACAGAGGGAACTTTTAGTCTCTAAAAAGCAGAAGGCTGGCACTGCCCCATGGGTATCTGCTGCCACTTGGATGACTGGCTGAAAGTGAAATCCCTGGCCACTGTTCCGGTTGCTGTCCTTAGAACATAGGAATGTCTGTTCCTGTTTTGCTATAGATGATTTCTGTGTGTGGCAAAGTTATCTGTGCCAGCCTGGCAGCTTTATCCATAAGCAGCAACGGTTGCTGCCTCTTGGCTTCTGAAACTCTGGAATCCCTAGTTATTGTGACAGCAGCTTCTTATGTAGCAATTAGAAAAGTAAAGTGTCTGGTACGGCAGGACACAAAGACATCCTGCTTCTAAATGTGTGCTGTAGTGGTGACACTAAGGGCCATCCTTAGGAAATGCAATAGAGCTGCTTTGTCACAAAGCAGTAAATAACTTTGCAGAAGTCACTGTGTCCTCTGCTGCGCTGGGGGATGGACCCTGGCACCTGTCTGAATGCAGTTATGGCCCTGCTGTGGACTTGCTCTTCCTATCCAGACTCTTACCTAGCAAGTTTGTTCTCTTACCCTTGGCCTTAGGTAGATGGTATTATGATTTCTGCATTCTTTCTTTTCTTGGTACTGGGAATATGGATTTTATTTTTGAGCAGCAGAGATCCTGTTCTGAGTGGATTAATTTAAGGAAGGTGTAGAAGGTCACAGAGTTGAGGCACACATGCAATTTGTAAGGAGGAAACAGGCAAACTTATACATTTTTATCCATGATTCCTTAACAGGAAGATCAGCCAGATACAATATGCTTAGCTACTTTGTGAATCCAGGGTGAAATAAGTGGATGGTTCCACCCAGTTTCTAGGATGGAGATGTGCACGTACACACAAAATATAGCTAGTTCTAGAAATTAATGTCACTGCTGTTCTTTGCACAGAGGCCAAGGCCTAAATAGCGTTTTGAGACTGTGCTTGCTTTCCTGGATGATCTGATGAATATCAGCATGATATACTTAGTGGGCAAGAGACAGAAGCCCCATAGAGGTGCTATCCACACTGTGTTCAACTGTGGATGTGTTGGGTTAAATGATTGATCCGGTATTTGAAGTCCTATGGCTTGATTTACGTCTCGATTGGCAGACTTCTCTTTCACACACTAAAGCATACCTCGGGTTCCAGTAGAATCCTGCTCTTCCATCAGTCTTAAACCTCATGGCTGCTCCTTGCCTTCAGTTGAAAACGGACTGACACCATTTGTGACTGCCTGAATGTCCTGAGTCACCGGTTACCAGCTGGCATGTGTGCTGCAGTTTTCATGACTTCCTTTACGACTGCACTCCCTAGAGGAGACTGGGAACAATTGCAGTTGTCAGCTAAAGCATATTATGTGCACTTGTCTGGATCCACACAATTGGTGGACGACCTCTGACTACGTCTATGGGGTGAGCTGCCTGTGATTTGTTACCGTGTGCCTGGTGTTTCCATACCAGGAAATGGAACAGGTGTAGGGATATTTAAAATTGTGGTTTCTTTATATTTGCTAGTAAAATACCTGCGTTGTGGACATGGTGATAGGATGTCTTCATTAAATAATTGCTGGAGACAGTTGGTGATTCCAGTAATGCTCTTGCAGAAAAATAAATTGTGTGAAAATCGATGAAATATAAGGATCGAGACAGGTGATGAAAGATAAACTCCCTACCCAGGCAAAGCTCTGCCAGCAGGAGCATGGGCCCACCATGCAGGAGCTGACAGGTTAGCTGTTCTGTCCGTTCCGACAGCCACTCTTGTCCTGCTGTTTGTTATCCTGCTCATGCAGGGTCCCAAAGCAAGGCTGCTCAAGCTCAGCAGGGAGGAAAATGCAACATGTTGCTCCGTTATTTAATCTCACCAAAATGTTTTCACTATGTAACACTTACTGCTAGTCTTGTGCATGGCTCTAGGGGAAGCTGAAACTTACAAAACACCTCATTGGGCTTCCGTTTTGTCCTGCTATAATAACAACATATTAAACAATATTATTCTGTCCGTGTCACTTCCATCTACTGACTAAAAAGTGACATTCTTTAAAATTCTTTTAATTTATATGCCAATACCCTATTAGTTAATGATCAGCTGGTTTCACTGGCACAAAGATTTTAATGTATATAGCATGGACAGATTGATGCTTGATTGGGACCAAATGAGTTAAAGCATCTAATCTGTTGAAATACCCAGTGAAATACCATGATGTGCTGCAAATCAAATCTATTTGCAACAGGTTGCCAATGTTTGCCTGGGACAGTCCATCCTGTTAGCCACCAGTGATCCTGCTGCGGAGATGTGGGCTTTGCTGACTCATGAAAACAGGTGCTGGTTGCGTCAGTAGAGTAAGGAGTGGCTCACCTTAGGAACAGGATGTAGATTTTAGTGTGAGAACTCTTAAAGAAGAACCTATAGAAAAAAGCTGGGGGAAAAATACATAAGATGGACTTTGAAACCTGACAATGAAATTCTGTTTCCTCTTGTGGCGTGAGAGGCTTGCCCCAAATGGGATAATGGTGTTAACAGTCGTGCACCTATCTGATGTGTCTTGGGAAAACACGCACTATAGCTGAAGACAGCAGTGTAGTCCTAAGAGGGGTTTTCTGGGGAGGGATGGCTGACAGCTGTTCAAAAACTTGCATAAACAGTTACTCCCTTGTTCCTCCTTTATAGATCTGATTTAGGACCCTGTCCTAAACACACCACTTCAGTATTTTCTTCTCATATTTCCTATCCTTCAAGCTTCCTTTTGTATCTTTGGGTTTAATTCTATTAAATCCAGTTGCTTTGGCTTCTACTCTGCCTGTGGTTTGCACCTGCTACATAGTCCCAGCAAACTTGGCAACCAACCCTTGGGGACCCTAGAGAAATCAATTGTCTAGATCAGGAACCTTCTGCCCGATGCCCTGGATGACCCCAGAGCTCCCAGCATTAGTCTGTATTCAGAACAACATGTTGCTATGCAAATGGTTCCTTTCTGCTCCTCCTCCCCCCCCCCCCCAGACTTACATGCATCCAGCTTCTCATAAGGCATTATCCTAATGATTATTGATCTCTTGCAAAGGTCTGATGCAAAGGCAGACTGATAAAATCTTGTCCGGTGTCTTTGTGGACTCATAATTGCACCTGTCTCCTCCCAGTGAGCGAGGCAAATGGGAATGAGGGAACCCACAGAATAAATAGCACCTTCTGCAGGCCTAGAAACAAGGAAGGCTGGAGGACAGCAATGCAAAGGCCCTACAGAGCCTCTGATATCCCAGCAGAATTGAGAAAAATGTGTTGCTGTTTTCTAAAATGATGAGAAATCAAATCTCGGTGTAGAGTCCTATGGCACAGGAAGGGCAGAGAAGCCTTAGTGTAAAGTCACAAGCCATTTTCATTCACAGTTGAAGCCCCTGTTGCCCTGGGCAAACAGAGCCTGTCAGTGTCCTGCAGCTTACAGGTCTGAGATGCAACCAAAATAGCTCCACAACTTTACAATGTGACTAAAAATAGCTTGCAGGTCAGCTTTTTTTCTTAAAGGTAGTGGTGACATCAGGGGAGAGCACTTTTGTTGCTGCTCAGTGCAGGTAGAACTGGGTAAACAAAGGGGGAACAGCAGCAGTTTAATTAGCTAATCAGCCTTGAGGAAAGAGAGATGCTTAAGGGGTGGGAAAGGTCTAAGGAGGTGCAGCAAGAGAGATGGACAAATGCCTGGGTGGACCCTCTTACGTTGACAAAGTTGGTGTGCTTATACGCAGACAACTTCTCCCTGGGGTTTTATTTCCATGATGTTTAAGAAGCATCAGTCTGCCCGTTTCTGTCTCCCTGTGGCCCGTGTCAGGATGCCTCACTGGACTGGCCAGCCAGCCACCAGCAGTGTGCTTCTTGCTCCTCATTTCCAGACGGTGAACACAGCCCATGACATCACCTCTGGCCAGTGGCAGATCAGAGGCCATGGCAATGTCAAGTGTGTTTTGCTGTAGCCATTCAACCAGTGAGTTGATTTTTTTTTTTACAATGCAGTTTGTGTGTGGAGAAATTTGGATGGCCCTTAGTTCTAGGGAGATTTCAATATTTGTTCTTGGGCCAAAAAAAGAAAAAAAAAAAAAAAAAGGCTGGTTTTATGGGGTTGAACTGTCTGTTGTTGTAAAGCATTATGTTTTAGCAAAGGAGCAAAGCTGCTTGCTGTGATCCTCAGAGTTTTAGTCTCTGTTGTGTACACTAAGTCTGGCCACGGAGAGAAGTCTCAGCTGAGTTTGGAAGTCAAGAGCCTGGTTTGAAACGTTAGGGGAATCCGATGTAGGTTATGAGAGGTTTGCAGTCGCCTGCACTGCTGAGGGAAGTGCACTGCAGCAGGCTGCGCTGGCAAGAATTCCCTTTGTGCTGCAGGTTTCATGCCTAGTGATTTTATGGTGCTGAAAGAGAGGAAGGAGGTGACAAAATGGTGAAAAATCGAGGCCAGGTCATTACTGTCAGACGAGGCCAGAGTCCTGTAGCCAGTCAGATGTGACGGAACGCACTTGCCGATGCTGCTACCAGGAAGCTTGAGAAAAATGTGACTGAATGATAGCAGTGCGCATGTGCCTTTGGAGAAAGGAGGCTATCTGTAAGCTCTTGCAATGCTTTTCTCTGCCCAGCAACATCGTTGCTCCTTTTCCTTGCATTCTGCTTAAGCAGCTGTTCTGTGTTTATGATCCGATCTATTCTTCATATAGGGCCATCTTCACACTGAGCCGTCTTCGTTGTAACAGCAGTTATCTGAGGTGAAGGACTGATAGGACCTCAGGTTTGCTTTAAGTGAGTGCTATAAATAGGGCAAAAGCTCTATAGTTACTGTTCTGTTAGCGTAAGAGCCTTGCAGGACCAGCCCCAGTCTCCATCTATACAAAATGGTTCCTGTGGCCTTGAAAGAGGGAAGACTTCAGCCAAATGCATCTCCAAATTGACAAGTATGGAGAGAATTATGCGCAAGATCAGCTCGCTAAGGATTTCATTTGATGCACTGCTGAGCTGAGCTGAAAGCTGCCAATAAAACGGGAAGCTCTGCCTCCCTGGCTGTGTGCTTCTAGTGCATTTTTGAAGCTATGGGCCGTGTTGATTGCAGACTGTAGTTAGAACAGGTTATAGGTAAAATCAACTCAATACCCCTTCCGTGACCATTTAGCACAGTCATTTCTGAGCCCTGCAATACAGCTCTCGCCACAGCCTGCTCCTTCCATTTAGTGAGAGTTGCTCCCTGGCCTGCCCTGCCCAGCTTGCAAATGCAGCTCATCAGCCTCTGCTTCTTTGCAAATGAGTTGCGTTGGTAATGGGAGGAGGATGAGGAGGAGGCAGCTCAGCAACCTGCCCATCCCAGCCAGTCGTAAAGTCTCCATGCTCCTTAGGCATTCCAGAGTTATTTGCCACCTGAATGACGTGGGTATAAAACTTTGTTTCCCTAAATGCTCTGGCTTTTTTTTTTTTTGCAAAAGGGGAGGTCATTTCCCAGTGGGTAAAACAGACTGCTGATGTGGTGGGCAGGCAGCTTGTCATTGGGATAAAATCCCTAGCTGATTAGTTTGGGCGCAGCGGTGTGCTAACACAGGCAGAATGCACCCGGACTGGCTCTTGTCTAGATAGCGCTGATCTCCCCACACTGCTTTCTGCCGTCCCCGTGGTTCGGCGCGAGCACAGGTCCCTCTCCTTGCCTGTGCCAGCATGCCCACAGCAAACCATAATTTGCACCCGGTCCTGCTCGCCCGTGTCTCAATTGGTGGCAAACCCTCCCAAAGCAAACAGTGATTTGCCTGTCTGCACTGACTCAGCTGTGCTGAAGGCAGGAATCAGAGCTAAATCCAGTTCAGTAAAGTCTACAGGTAAAGAATAACCTTCCATAGCAGATTCTGAGGCATTTTAAAGAAACTTGCTTATGTCCCAGGACGTGCAGTGAAGTGAGTGATGCTGCATTAGGCAACAAAACCTACCCAGTAGCCATTAATCACCCAACATCTGTAGCCCTGTGGTTGTAAGCACTGGGGGTTTTCTCCTCCTGCTCCAATTACTAGCTAGCAACTGCGAAGTCAAAGGAATCTGGGCTATCTTTAGGAAGCAAGTACCTACTCTTTGCCTCCTCTCAGGAAGCAAGGTCCTTCATTACAGCCTGTCATGGCAAGGGGCTCACAGATAAGAAGGAAGGGCAGGAAACTTGCTGGGCTTCACTTCTTTAGCAACTCTAAATATTTTCCATAGTCCTAGCACTGTGAGTCAGCATTTCTAGAGCCTTGACTTGTTTACAGCAGCAATCAGTGCGATGGTACGAGGTAGGTGGGGTGTGGAGGTACGTGTGTGTCTAAAATGAGAAACCCTTTGCCCAGGCACAAGTGGGGAAGTTATCAACTGTCTTTCCAAAACCGGACTAAGGGGGAGCAAAGGGCCAGATACCCTGAACGGTGACTGCAGTGGAGCCATTTGCAGGGTAAGGAGTTTTCTAGTGTAGGGGAATCAGAACTTCACAAAGCTTTATTTATTGTGTTGGCTTAGTTTACTTAGAATAATAATAACAAAAGGACTCTGCAAATATTTGGGATTATCAGTGTAGTGGGATAAAGGTAACACTTCTCACTTCAAGTGGTTCTGGATTCATTTTGCATTGGCATGGACAGACTCCTGCATGGGTGAAAGGTTCCCGAAATTGTCCAGGTAACAGACCAAACACTGAGGCTTCTACTCGGAGCCCATACCTGTGCTGGGACAAGGAACATGAGCCATGGGGTATCTTATATCACCGCACGCAGGCTTTTTGCCTGTGCCTGGCTGGGCAGCCTGGCTGGGTCTCGTGGCAAAGGGATGTAACATCGAAAACAGTATGGATTATTTTATATCTGCAGCCTTGGTTCTGCAAAGGTATTTATTTTGAAAATTCTAGTTTCCATAGCAATGTAGTGCTGTTCTCTCTCATCTCTCTCCTATTACTTCAGTCTTAGCAGCCATTAGATAAATTATCAGGGAGGCAAACCTTAGCATTTTTTTATCTTGAGTGATTTTATATATGTTGGTTCCTTAGTGAATCAGAGCCAGTTAGTCAAGAATTGACTCATATCCTTTCCTGGGGCCATCATGAGGTCTGTTACAGTGTAAAGATGATAATGAAGAATGAAGATTATTAATTTGACTTGGTGTATAAATTCCTAGGCTACTTTCCAGTAGTGGTGGGGTCTTATATTTAGAATTCTGGTTCAATTCTAGATGAGTTCTTTACTTGTGTTTCACGAGAGCTTCATTAGGACATAATATCCTTGTTCCATACCTGTAGTAAATGAACCCTTTTATAAGGGTTGCTGTTTACTGCTATTCAGCTGTTCTCTGTCCCAGAGGTGACTTCTGGACACAGTCCCCTTCCCATTGTTAACAGAGCTAGTACTTATGCCTCACTCATTCATTCGTTCTTCTGTTTTAATATGTACAAAATAAAGAAGCAGTTTGTTAAGAAAACAAAACAAAATGCTTTTTTTTGTGTGTGTGTGGTGTTTTTGTTTGTTTCCTGATGCATCTTGTCTTCCTGGTCAAGGAACTACTAGTCTTGCCAGAATAGTTATGCAGGTTGGAATGTGAAAATCCCAGACTTAACCCTGCAGCAATGATGGCATGCAAAAAGCAAAGAGGTAGAGATGATTAATTCTGATGGTGTAATTTGCCTTTTAAGGAGATGGTTTAGTGAGTTCTTTTTGCCTATATGAACTGTATCTCCACCTGGGGAACTGTGCCAGAAAAGCTGTTCCACAAACTCTTTGCTGCAAACACTGGCCTTTGTCCTGTAATTCAGTCGTCAGGAGTAGGTAAGCAGTGAAGTAAAGAAACTGTGGGAGAACAAGAGTGGCACTGGGGAGCAGATTCCAAGAAAAGGAAGTAGTACTAAAGATGAGGAGAGAGGTAGCCTTTGACTATCTTCTGCAGTCTTGTCACTTCGTAACTAAAATACCTGAATTTTATAAATTGGAGCATAGATCCTTTAAGTTGAAGATGCAAGAACCCCTCTGTGAAATCTAGATATTAACAGGCATCTGCTGCACAGAGGCCATTGTTTGCCTTGCCAGTCATTAAAGGTCTCTGGTGCCTTCCTTTCTCCTCTCTGTCTAGCTGCAGCCATCACCTGTCTTGTTTATATTCAGTTCATGAGTTCTTTGGAGTAGATGGGTTTATGATGAGTAAATTCTGCCCCCCTGCTTCTATTTGAGCTCTCCAAGTCCTGTATACCTAGCAGAAATCTCCTCTTAAATCTTAAGAGGTAGAAGCTCATTTGTGCATGGAAGAATGGTAGATAATAAGCCTCCTAAATTCCCTATTTTAGTTGTTAAATATTTACTTTTAGCTGAATTATGCCCATCCTTTGAGAATAGTAACAATGCCTTGCTCTTCACAATGTTGCACGTCAGTGAATTCCATATACATTTTATGCAAAACATTAGAAGGTGGTTGCTTATCTTTTAATTTACTTTTTTTTTTCCCTTCATGTTCTTGTGTTCCTGTTTTGAGATAAGGTGAATAAAAGTCCTCAAACTGCTATCTCTAGGCTATGCATTCTGTAATACCTTCACTGTGGACTTTTCTATTCACTCCCTCAGAGGAGAATGGTCCCAGTCTTTTTAATTTTCCTCCAGACAAGGGCTCTTCTCAATCCCTAATATTGTAGTCAACTGTCACTGCGCTGTGTCCCATAATGAAACAGCCATCGTAGTAATAACTCCAGTAATAACCCTTCCAGAGTCAATGTTCTGCCAGTGCTGGGCATTGTTAGACTGAAGACCCCAAGTCCCAACACAAGTATTTAAGTCCCCACGTGCCAGATGCAGACATACCTGGTGCATATTTAAAAAATAATAATTTAAAAATCCTTGATTCAGAAGAATACGTACTTGGTATCCAAATGCAATGAGAATGAAATGGAAGTGACTAGCGACCTTGTGACTGTTGTGTTGTATAACGAGATAAAAAGTGCTTGGGATTTGTGGATTGAGCTTTTTCTCGTTTGTCTTCCAGAGGTCAAAGTCTACTGCGAGCAGTGACTGATTCAATCCCCCGTGTAAGTCAGGCTGGGCTGCCTGCGCGGCAGGCCCTAACAACAGGGCAGCTTGTGCAAGAGCACCTTGGAAGGTTGTTTGTGCGGATTTCTCTGGGGTTCCTGTGATGATCCTAGGAAGCAGGAGGAGATCCAGAGCTGTCTGAAAGCTCAGAGCCAGGAATCTTTGAAATCCCAAACAAGTAATGATGAGAGACTTGGCTGAGGCCAACCTGCTAGCCTGCCTCCTGCGCTGCTTCTTATATGTGTCCAAGAAGCTGCCTCCAGTTTATGTGATTGCACTCTAGTAAACAATTTTTCATGCAGATATGGGCAGCAGATGTTACTCATGCCTGTGTGAACACTTCAATGTGTTTACAACAGGGGACGTTCCTCAGATCTAGTTATATTAAACAATGGATGTAGCCACCAGAAGGAAGTCCCACTGGTTACAGCCATTCTGTTGTAGCTTGCTCGAAACACTTTGAAGGGTGGTCACGCCATCCCTCTTCGGGCACTCGAGGGGATTGACTCACAAATATGAGCAAAATAAAATTAGATGGCTTAAGTGGCTGCAACCCCAGCTGTGTCCCCACTGCCCGATTCCCAGAAGGGGTCATCCCTGCCGCAGGGCTGGCTGTAGAAGACAACTCTTGAGTTGCTGTAGTTACAGCAACTTTAAGGGCATTAATATTTGTCTGGCTTCTCAGTGAAACAGTTCAGGAAGCTTAGCCAGAATAAAAATGAGCACTTTTTTCATCTGAGGAATTGCCTCGTAGTTTCACTTCTCAAAGAGAAGCAGCCGTGGTGCTGTGCGGTCAGGGCTGAGGCAAGCAGGCAGAGGCAGAGGGATGACCCTCCCTCTCCGGAGCCGCTAGCCCTTGCATCAGGTTTGCTGCCTCACAGAACTGTGCCCTCTGGTTGTTTTGGTGCTGGGCTGCCTTAATTTTCTGGAGACTGAATGACGGATTGAAGTAGTGTGCTTGTGGCATTTGGAAGTTAAGGTTTTTTAAAAAAAATTTCTTAATTCAGCATGTGCTATTAAGTGGAACTCCTTAAATTGTTAGGCATGGGACAGCCGAGTGTCCACAGTATCCGCTCCTACAATTCAGTTAGGGGTTAAATCCTCTTTACTTTCTTCTTTTCCTTTTTTTCTGCTTTTTAAGACCTCTAACCCAAAGTCTAGTATCTAAAGTCTCTAGAGAGAGAGAAGTCTTTAAAGAGATGGGCTTTGTAGCTATAAATAATGTACACAGCAGAGTACAAAAATGGAGTCAAGGAGAGGCTCCACCTTACCTGAGCGTAACTGCGAAGGGCGGTGGTGTGAGCTCTGGGATGGCTGTACCCCACTCAAACAGAAGGCTGCAAGGAGCACTGTCACCCCTGTCACCCATCTTGAACTAAATGACTTCTCAATTCTGTGTCTTCCTCCAACATTTGAATATCAACAGGGAAATCATGGCTGCATTGAAATGAAATACGTTGGATTTCAGGGGCCAAATGTGGCAAGGTTTTGAATAGTGTGGCTGTAAACGTACCTGGAACTAAACATCTGCTTGAGTGCTTTGTTAGGTTGGATGTGTTAGGACATAGAGAATTCTGCAAGTCTGAACCCTTGCTACATATGAGAACACTGTGGCAAAAAAATGTAAATAAATGCCACACATAGTTTGTAGAAGAGCCCTTCCCAATGGCTATAAATATGGTAATTTTGATGTTTCCCAGTCTTGAGTTTTAAACAGGAGACAGACAAGAAATATTACAAAGCCAGCATTTTTCTTTTCATGGATTAACTTTATAGTTTCAGTTCTAATTTACCTGAGAACACTTCATGGAAAATAAATGTAGTGCCTTGAAGAAGATTGCCGTTGAAAGGAAATTATTTGTCCTTATAAGAAATCACTGCAATAGTTCCCCACTTTAACTGTATTTTCATATGAATTCAAACCTCATCCTGGGTCAGACTCTCCAGGAAAACTTTCTCCTGCCTTCTGTAGCACTCCATTCATTCCTTGCTGCCTTCATTTTGCAGCTTTAAATGGCAGGTTCTCTGAAAAGCCAGCTACTTCAAAGCTTTATCAAATAAAGCTTTGCATAAATTACTGAGCTAGAAATTATGCTGGCTGTGCCCAGCTCTGTGCCTGGATGTGGGAATACTTGGCTCTGGGTGTGGAATTCCAGGGGAAAATGACCTCTTTCCTTCACACGAGACCCCGCTGGCTCGGGAAAACTCAAAGAGCAGCAAGAAGGAAAACTGCTGCAGATGAGGAGGCACGGAAATCTCTGGCTTCCCCTTTTCCACAGCTCCAGAGAACACATCCTGAACGATTGTTGAATATTAATATGCAGCGTATCTGGTGCAGTATTATGCTAACGATGGGATTAAGATGCAGTGTTGCTTCTGGAGACTACATGTCCCAGCATGGCAGGGAGGAGACACCAGGCCATGGAGCAGCACTGCATGCTGGAACTTGTAGTTCCTTTAAAATGCACCCAAATGAAGTGGGGTGCGTGTGTGCAGTTCTCCTCCTCCTAGGGTGGGGTGCTACTGGAGCTGATGGGCCCCAGGCTGTATTTTTTGGATTCTTATTTTTTTAAATCTGTTTTTGCAAGCTTTAGCTAATATAATACTAACATGACACTTCTAAGCAGCAAAATCATAGCTCTGCGTTTCACCAGGAGACAACCCACTGCCCTCTGTATTTAGATTTCTGGTCTAACGCGTACGAAGAGCTGATTTGTCCATAATTGTTTGCTTTCCTCCGAGTCTTTTGAAGTTCATGTCTCCAAGCCAATTCCTTATATTAAAAATAAATTCTTCCAAGCCACCAATAAAATGTCAACTGTGATTAAAGCCCTGACTCCTCATTTTAAGACTTGTCTCCGAAGCAACGTGAGGTCACTCTATGAGTCAGCGTTGGAGAGGACCGTTATTTCTGAGAGCATGGGTAAAGCCCAAAGTTCATAGTTGCTTGCTTGAATGGTTTCACTGCATTTTAAATCGCTTTATGTTGGGCTAAAAGAAATGTAAACCTCAGAGCCTGTTTAACACAGAATTCACCGTAATTCAGGCACCTCGAATCTTGAAAAAAATCCTCTATATGATTGTAGGAGTTGGTATTTCTGGTAGGAGAAGTTTTACCCTCTGTGTACTGAAGAGGAGGGTGGGGTGGGAAGCTGTGCTGGAGGCATAAACTTTCAACTATGTTCCGTTGAAATAAAATTTGGGAACTATAAAAAATCTCTGAGCGAGGGCTTTGTCTTTTGTATAGTGCCGAGAACAGAGCCAAAGTCTGATAGGGCTTTCTGGACACAGGAACCTTCTTAATTTTGTTTACTTTATTAAAATACTAACAAAAATATAGGTGGGCATTAAAGCTGGAAGTGCAAGCCCTGAGAGGCGAGGGAATACTGTTTTTAAGATTGTCTATGCAGCCTGTTTATCCTTTTTGCGTACATTAATTATAACAATCTTTAATTACACAATCACTTTTCTTTTGTCAATCTTCCTCCCTTTTTGATGCGGCGCACACCGTGAGTACTGTGGGGTAATTAATCACACTGGAGCAGCGAATAACTCAGAGCAAGATTCTGACTCCAGCCTCCATGTGTCAGTCTGGTCTCTCTCCCCATCCCTCTCTCTGCCCTTTTCCTGCCCTCCCAATTAACTCCTAGTTCCTCCCTGCTCTGCATTCAAATCAAGCCCCTTTGTCGCCTGGGTGTCCTTGGGGTCTGCTTCTGCAGTGCTAAGGAGGGGATGGAGAGATCATTCTTGGGGGAAAAGCCTTGCTGGCCTTCTCCTCCTGCAGTGCGGTGGCAGGAATTGGGGTCATTTACCTGCCAAACATGCTCCAGCAGGGATTCGTAGAATCATAGAATGGTTTGGGTTGGAAGGGACCTTAGAGATCATCAAGTTCCAACCCCCCTGTCCTGGGCAGGGACACCTCCCACCAGAGCAGGTTGCTCAAAGCCCCATCCAGCCTGGCCTTGAACCCCTCCAGGGATGGGGCAGCCACAGCCTCTCTGGGCAACCTGGGCCAGGCTCTCACCACCCTCACAGAAAATAATTTCTTTGTAATATCTAATCTAAATCTCTCCTCTTCCAATTTAAAGCCATTAACCCTTGTCCTGTCACTGCACTTCCTGACAAAGAGTCCCTCTCCGACTTTCCTGTAGCTCCCTTCAGATATTGGTAGGCTGCTATGAGATGTCCCTGGAACCTTCTCCAGGCTGAACAACCCCCGCTCTCTCAGCCTGTCCTCATAGCAGAGGTTCTCCATCCCTCGGATCATCTTCGTGGTCCTCCACTGGACCCATTCCAACAGGTCCACGTCCCTCCTGTGTTGAGGACTATTTTATTGTTATCAGCGGTTTGAGCGGGTCTGAAACACGTTACGAATTTTGACAAGTTTCAAGTTGCCCCCCCCCACCCCGAAAACCCGACTGTGATTTTTTTTTTTTTTTTTGGTTAAGCACCGTTCAAAATCTCCAGTGCTTCTCTCAGGGGCGTTTGTTGGAACCTGCTTCTCCCTCGTCCAGGTCGGGTCGGGGGGAGCAGCGGGGACCGTCCGGGGCTGTGCTGCTGCCGGGCGGGCTGCGGGGGGAGCCCGGGAGCAGCGCGGGGGCTCCGGCTCCACCGGGCAGGAGGGAGGGAAGGAGCTTCCACAGCTCATCCAGTCGTCCCCCGCGGGTAGAACCCCGGGCAGCGCTCTCGCTCCGAATCCCTCTCCGGGGAAAGAGAGAGGGAAGGAAGGGGCTACGGAGCGGGCTCCCTGCCCCCGCACCGCTTCTCCTCTTCTCTCCTCTCCCCACCGCTTCCCTTTCCGCCGGGCCGGGCCGGGGCGGGGCGGGGGGCGGTCGCGGCGGCGCGGCTCGCCGATCGCAGGGCGGGCGCTGCCAGTCCGCCGCCTCCCCCGCGCCAGCCGCCTCCCAGCCGCCGGAGCCGCACGGCCCCCAGCCAGCGAGCGCCCAGCCCGGCCCCGGCCCTCGCCAGCCGCCCCCCATGGAGGAGCAGCCCCACCACCACCATCACCACCATTATTACTACTACGGCCACCACCACCACCACCACCACCCGCCGCCGCAGAGCGCCTACCTGCCGCCGCCCGACGGCCGAGCCCAGCCCAAGCCGCCGCTCCGGCACGACCACAAGCACGGCGGCCCGCAGCACCAGGAGGGACCGAAGCGGAGACCAGGTCAGGGCGGGCGGGCCAGGCCCGGGGGCCTGTGACCTTCGCGGGGCGGCGGCGGCGGTGGGGCCTTCCTCCTCCTCCGCCTCCTCCTCCCCCGGCCCGGCTGGAAGCTTCTCCGCCGCGCTGGGGCCGCTTCCTGTCCGCCATGTTGGGGCCGGCGCGGCTGCGGGAGCCGCCGGGGCCCGCCGGTACCGCCACCGCCCGCCGGGCACGTGGGGCCGGGCCGAGCCGGGGAGGGGGGGGGGGAACAGGCCGGGCCGGGCCGGGGGGATGGGGGTGAAGCGCTGGTTAAAAATTGATGAGCGTTAAAAAAAAAAAAAAAAAAAATCAATGAGTCAGATAAGGCGGAGGGGCCCGGCCTCGGGAGCGGAGAGGCGGCCCCGGGGGCCTCCGCCCGTAGCCGGTGGGGGGGAGAGGGGGGCGCGGGGAGCTGGGGCCGGCACGGAGACGGGCTGTGCAGGGCCTGGCCCGGTCGGCGGGGCCGGTAGCGCCGCAGAGGCGGTGGCCCGGCAGCCCCGGTTCGGGGGGAGCCCCCCATCTCCCTCCGGGGGGCTGCCCGGCCTTAAAAAAAAGTCCCATTTCGGGGGGGGGGGGGGGTGTTTGCGGGGTGGGTTTGCGGGTTCAAAGCGAGGGTGTGATTCCAAGAAGGGCCAGAATTGTACGTATATCTATTATTTTATTTATTTTTTTTCCACCTTGAAATTTCCATTTACATAAGCAGGCGGGGGGTGGGCAGGGGCCTGGCTGGCATGGGGAGGGGGTCGGTGGAGCCCCCCCTGTGCAGCCCCCGGGGGGGGGGACGGGACACGGGGGGAGCAGGGAGGGACATGGTCATGCCCGCTAAAATAAGTTACTGGGCAAAAATAAGTTGAGTAGTCATTTCACCGTTTGCAGTGTGCCCGGGGTTTTAATGTGCACTTACCCTGCCACCCCTCCCTTTCCAGCTACGGAGCGATGCGTGAGCCTGAGGTTGCCAAATAATCCTCACCCGCTCGTTTTTTAACTTTTTTTTTTTTTTTTTTTAAATATATTCCCCCCTAAATGTTGGTTGCTGCACCTCTGTGCCCAGGCCAAAGCCGGCTGTGCCAAAATTTGGTTTGGAGAAAACTCGGGCAGCTGAGTTGTGAATACTTGAAAATTGGAACTAGAAACTGCTGACACACTGACTTACTGGAGTGGATTTTGTTCTTCATTTTATTCTTTCTCTCCTCATCTGCAATGGTCTTATGACCACCCTTATTGTTTTGTTTCATTAACAACTGGTGTCAGAAGTCTTGAGTCATACAAGGTCAGCTATAACACGTTACTCTTGAGTGGGCTTCCTCTTTGCGTTGCTCTGAATTAATTTTCGGTCCTTCCCTCAGCTGAGAATCTCGCCCTGTCTCTTTTCTGTGGGATGAAGTATTCATGGTTAATATTCCTAACATCATATTTGAAAGTTATAGTGGAAGTTGTGGTGGTTACAGATAGTTGCGTGTAGTAAAATCCTTTTTGATCCCTCTCGGCAAACTCAGTTGTGGAATTTCTATAAAGATTCCTACAAGGATTCTTGTGTTCCCGGCTTGCACAGAACTTGAGCAGTTACATCTGCCAGACATCTGAGGCTCCAGGATGTGAGAATAACAATGATTTTTTTCTAGTAGAGCAGTAAATTTCAGCAATATCGGCAGCAACAAAAACCTTCTTCAAGCTGGAGTTCTGCCTGCTCTCCTTCTTGGGGGACTCCGTGCGCTGACTCTGCAGCACCGGGGCTGCGGGTGAAGCCTTAGGTGGGTCAGTAGTTGTGGGAGATGGAAGGCTTTCCACCCCTGGGAAGGAGGATGGATGAGTCGGAGGAGGAACAAGGATAGAGGAGGGAGTCCCTCTGCTCAGGCCACAGCTGGTGTGGATTTGTTGAGCTGGGTACACCACGCTCTTCCCATCTCTTGGTGGAGCTTCAAGGCTCCTCTTGGGGCATCCTAGCTGGGCTCCTCAAGCAATAGGTGTCTAGCCAGAGATTTTTAAAAATGAAGGTGAGGTGGTGTGGTTTGGTTTGCTCTGGGCTGTCCTGGGCTTACAGCTCCCCTTGGGTTGGTTGCTCTCTCAAGAGTCACTTCAGAACCCTAAGGCCTAGAAATGAACTTGAGAAGCTAAAAGGAAAGCTGAGGTTACAGCATCATCTCACAGCTCAATGAGTTGTAGCCCTCAGAAAGTGCTTTTTTCTTGGGTCTCAAGCTGGTACCAGGGACTCTGAAACACCAAATTCCTCAGTGGGCAGGAGACCAGTTGCTGGTGGTGGTGGAAGGGTGCTTGCAGGGAGGCACTTCTTCCCAGTTTTCTCACCTTTTCAATGCTAAAGAGCACGTGTAGGGATGTTGTTTGGGAGGAGGGTGGGCAGGGGAAGGCTGCTGGTGTTGCAGAGCTGAGGCCTGGGGGAGATGACAGGAGTTGGCCCTTGTTCACTGTGGATTCTGAGCCTCAACAAATCTTGTAGCAAAGACAGCAGATCCCTCTGTCCTGAAGCATCCTTTTATCCTCTGTGTAACCTGGAGACAGTAGCTGATGAAATAGCTCTCCAACTTGCCAGTGATGTATATACTGAGTACAGTATATTTTCCTTACATAGTATCTGTGTGTTCTTTTGCTTTGTTTTGTAATCTGTATGTCACCCTGCTGTATGTGAGGGTCAGTAGCTGCTAGTACTTTCTGCTTAACCCTTCTTGCCATGGTTTCCAACAAATGTGCTTTTGCACATCGGAGACGAGATGTTTTCCTATTTTAAAATGTCTCCTTGAGGCAACTGGATATGGTTGGGGCTGATTACAGCTTTCTGCGATCAGAAGTTTAACGTTTCACATTCTAATTCTTGCCCTTTGTTGTTTTTGGCTTTCTTCTAGGCTACGGAGAGCTAAATGGTAACGCAGGAGAAAGAGAAGTGTCGTTAAAGGGCCTGTGCTCTGATGAAGCCACCACCCCAGGATCCAGGGTACCCAATGGCAGCCAGCAGCTCGTAGACACTAACGCGACCCCAAAGCAGACCGTGAAGGCTGGTGCTTTGGGGAAAGCTGGAATCAAAACCAAGAACTTCATTCAGAAAAATAGCATGGACAAAAAGAATGAGAAGTCCTATGAAAATAAACTTAGAGAAAGCCAGTCCTCGGAGAAGCCAGAGGGAGTGTCTATTCCAAACGGTGTAGTAACCAATAACTCTAGTTATATCACGAATGGCTACGTAGGCAAAGGGGCCGATAACGATGGTAGCGGCTCCGAGAGTGGATATACTACACCTAAAAAACGGAAAGGCAGGCGCAACAGTGCCAAGGGTTGTGAGAACTTGAATCTAGTACAAGACAAAATAATGCAACAGGAGGTCAGTGCACCAACCTTAAAACAGGAACTTGAGAGTTTCAAGCCTGATTATAGCGAACAAAAGGGGAACCGAATTGAAAATACTAAGCCTGTTTGGAAATACGAGGCTGGGGCTGGTGGAGCAGGCCGGGGAAAGCCTGGGCTTGGGGACGTACAGCGAAAAAACTCTGATGCCAAACCTGGGATTAGCAGCAAGAAGTTCGATGACCGGCCCAAAGGGAAGCATGCATCGTCAGCTACATCTAAAGAGGACTCATGGACCTTGTTTAAACCACCCCCGGTTTTTCCAGTGGACAATAGCAGTGCTAAAATTGTTCCCAAAATAAGTTATGCAAGTAAAGTTAAAGAAAACCTCAACAAAGCAGCTCAAACCCCATCCACGTCGTCATCGTCGTCTTCGTCATCTGCCGGGGAAACTCAGGCCCAAACATCAAGTCGACTGTCCCAAGTCCCCATGTCTGCTATGAAATCTGTTACTTCTGCCAGCTTCTCCAACGGGCCCATCCTCGCGGGGACTGATGGAAGCGCCTACTCTCCAGGGACCCAGCCACTGCTCTCCACTGCTGCTAGTTCTGTACCATCCGCCTCCTCCGAGTCAGTGCCCCAGGACGTGAGTACCACCGCAACAGCTCTCGAACAAAAGAAGTCTAGCCTTTTTATCTACCCTTCAAATATGCAAACTGTGCTTCTGGGTGCAGCGCAAGTCGATTTCCCATCGCAGACGAATCAGCAGAACCTGGGAGATATCTTCCAGAATCAGTGGGGCTTGTCTTTCATAAACGAGCCCAGCGCTGGACCCGAAACTGTTGTGGGGAAATCTGCCGATAATCAGTTAATGGAAGTGACATTTCAAGGGGAATATCCTGCCACTTTGGTTTCACAGTGTGCTGAAATCATTCCCTCAGGAACTGAACAACCTGTGTTTCCTAAGGCTTATGAGCTGGATAAACGGACTAGCCCTCAAATTCTTAGTGCTATTCTTAAGCCTGGGACTGCTGTTGAGGGTGGTGTCTTAGCCTTGGAGTCGCATCACACAGGTGACCTACAAAAGGCAGACACCGGTAGCCAAGGTGCTTTAGTGTTTCTTTCAAAAGACTATGAAATAGAGAATCCTCTGGCCTCTCCTACGAACAATTTGCTAGCCTCCGCCAAAGAACAGAGGTACCAGAGAGGCCTAGAAAGGAAAGATAGCTGGGGTTCTTTTGACCTGAGGGCTGCTATTCTATATCACACTAAAGGTAATGGCTTAACTTGCTGCCTAAGGGCACTCTCTTCTCTTTTTTTTTTTTTTTTTTTTAAATGCAATATCCTAACATGTTTTACATTCCTTACAGCAGTTCTGATTGTTTTAAAAATGAGCTTTTTGCTTGCGTATCTCTAATGGCAATAATAGTTTGGGAAAGTCATTCGAATGGTTGTTTAATTAACGGTAAGAGGTTTTTGTTTTCCTGTTCCTGTGGACAAGTGTGGGTGATGCTGGTAGCGATGATTCTTGGCTTGTGTGTTTTACATTTTAATTCCTACGAAGAGCAGGTCCTCCTAAGCTCCTCAGCACTGGAAGGAGTTAAATGTGTAGGTGCATCTGCTCTGGTCCAGCTTTACCAGGTGATACTCTGTCCCTGAAAAGGCTTCATAGGCTGTGCTCACACCTCTACCACCAAAGTGTTGCAGCTTCTCCCCTGGGCAGATCAGGCCATGAAATCATGGCTTTGAAGGAAGGGGAAAAAAAAAAAGTCTTTCCTATGGCTTTTCATGGTGTGGTTTATTTTATTTTTAAGTGAACCCCTCCCCTGCTCCTCTTGAGTATTATGGCGATGGCAAGTCAAATCTTTGCTTATCAACTCTTCTATAAGCTGCAGATTGAATTCTGTCGTTGTCTTTGTAGGCCACATCTTTCAGATGATTTTATTGCTTTCATGGAGTCCTTTGTAGTCCAGCTCCTTTTTTTCTCCTGTTTTTTTTTTTTTTTTTTTTGAGATCGAAATGACTCAAACACGATACAGAGGCTTTAAACTGGGAACAAGGAGAGAGAAGCCTGTGGGATGATTTGCTTTCTGCTTTAGCCTCAGCCCCAGAAGCTCTGAGCTCTTGTGGCGGTGCTTGGTTTTTGGTCCTGGCTCAGTGTTATCAGGAGCTCAGTTCTGTGTTCCCTTTTGGCAGGGTGTTATTTACCTGCCCTTGATGAACACAGGGGCAGGTCCTTTTTTTAAACACCCCCGCTTCCCTCTCTCTGCATCCCCCTACCACAAAGGGAAAAAAGTGATTTTTTTTTTTTTTTTGTTTACTGTTCCTTGCACATCCGTGGATAATGTCTTCTTCCTCCCCTGCAAAGGGGTTGGTATTAGGTTATTGTTATTGTGATGGTGTTGGTGTTGACAAATTTGCTGTGTTTTGACCCACTGCAAAGTTCTTAAATTACCTGCTCGCAAACTCTCTGTATAGCGTACAGAAACTTTTAGTTGCCTTCCTTTAGTATTAGCAAGCCCGGTCATTTAAAAATAATAACTGCAAATATTTTTTCCAGGTCATCTCACTCTCACGATGTTAACATCTTAAGCTCTATTCTTGAGAACAGCGTTCATCAATTGATTTTTTTTCTATTCCAGTATTAAAGCAAGCTTTCTGTTCTAATTTCTTCTCTCTGCCTGCAGCCTAATTCTCAGTTTCCCATCAGAAAATGGGGGTACCAGAAAGCAGAGCAGGGTGTAGAGAAGTCTTAGGGAATCCTATTATTAAGTTTGCTGTTTTTTCCAGCGCTTGAGCTGGTTTTGTCAGCCTGAGCTTTCTTGTAGAAAAGTGACTCTGTATGGCCCCAGCCAGACTCATCAGCTCTCCCTTTCTCGGTAGCTGTGTGAAAGACAGACCCCAGTAAAACAATAGTAACAACAGGAAAATAAAGAACACTCCCTTCCCATGTCCTCTTAAGGAGGTGTTAACTTCAAAGTCTGGCTGCCCTTTTAGTTCTTCTAAAGGCAGGAGTTAATTACATTCAATGGCGAGAATGGACACCTAAAGCACTCTTTAAAACACTGATTTCTGCTCTTTCCAGGCTTCTGCATGTGAATGCTCTCGTTTTGAGCATCCAGAGCAAACACCCTTGTTATGCCCTGGGGGAACGGGTTCCTGCCCTGCCACTCCTCTCTGCCCATTCATTTTTCAAGCTGTACCTGTGCCAAGGTGTTAGTTAGGGGTAAAAGAGGGTGGATGTTTCTAATCGGTGTTGTCATTAATGCAGTGATGGGGGCTGCTCCAAACAGCTTGAGCTTGTCTTTCTCCTACTTAGTCTTCAGATGCTGTTGCTGGTTTACAAAGTAGATCAGTCCAGGTCTTGGTATGTCTTCTGTGATGACATTGGGGTGTCGCTTTGTGTGTTCAGCTCCATCGGGGTGAGTTGGCTTAAGGGGCATGGGGAGGAACGGAGCCGCCTTCTGCCCCTGCAGGTGGAAATGCTGTCCCCTCTTCGTGGCCGTGGTCCTGCAGCCCAAGCCTGGTGGGTGAGCTCCTGTGGCACAGCGTGTAAAACATCTTGAAAATGGGAGCTGCAGGGGTGTGTTTGCAGGACAGCAAGCACGGTGGTTTATTCCCACACCATTATCTCCGTTTATCTTGGGCTGTTTTCCTGAGGTCCTACTCCTGGCCAACCAGTTCCTCTGCAATAGGAAAAGAACAATTTCACTTGATTGTTTTTTCACAAGCTGCCTTCTCTTCCTCCCCACTCGGGACAGGTTTGCCTGGGCCAGTGTTAGGGTGTCCCAGGCAGCTGGATCCTCAGATTATTTGGTTTTGCTTTCGAGAGGAGACTGAACTTCTCCCTCTTTGGATTGATCTGTTTGCTTTTGAGCAAAGTCTCAATAGTTTGATCTTCAAATCTGTCCTGCCTCTGGGGTTATGGACACAAAGAGACATGATTGCAGGGCAAGGGCAGGGGGGAGCGTGGAGCAGTTGGGGGAGGAGGGGGTGTCTCTATCCTGAACTCCTCCGTGTTCAGTGTAAACCACCCAGTGGTGCAAGGATGAAGCTCTGGGTGTCACAGGGAGGAATGGGCTCCAGCATGAGTGGCTGCAATGCTTTGACTTGTCTTGTAGCAATCTTGCAGCCTTGTTTGCCCTGTTTCTGTCTGTAGCTGCCATGATCAGGTTATGTGGATCCTCATCTTGGACTGTAAATAGGCTACGGGAAAGCCTCCAGCTTACTCAGTAGCTTTGTTCCAGCAAAACCAGGCTTTTCCTGTGCGTGGTGTGCCCGGTGACTGTAAGGGGTGTTAGAGGCTGTAATTGCTTCATGGCTTCCCTGGGAGAGGATGGAGGGAGGAGGTAAGACACAGTAATCCTGTTTAAACCACCGCAGCACTCTGCGTGGTGTCACGGGGGTGCTGGGCTGTACGGCTGGGTGGCTGCAGAGCGGAGCGAGGTGCTGGTGGAGGAAGCTGTGCTCATCTCCCTGTGCCCAGGTTGCTTTTTCCCCTGAAGTCAGGGCACTGGGAACATGCTGGCAAGGCTGGTGATGTGCACTCCTGTTCTTCTCTTGGATGCTTTTTGTGCTGGTTTCCTCTGTGCCCCTGCTCCGTGCCTTGCTTTTTTATTTTTTTTTTTTTTTCCTTTTAAAGGGCAGAAAGACTCCCGTGATCGTCTGATCTGCTTGACTGTAAAACACGATCCTTCACGTTGGCTGCCTTCATTGACAGGCCGTGAGGCTCAGTGTTTGTGACGGTGCCTTGAAACCCTCATGGGTGACCTACCTCATGTAGTGAGGTGGATCTGATTTAGTTGAGCGCTTGGTGGGGCCCACTGTGTATGTGGTTGGAGAAAGGGATGGGTGCTTAGTGTGGGAGGCTGGAAGGACCAGGAAGGAGCGATGCTCCCGCTTAGGGACATTTTCTTTATTAAAGTTAGAACTGAACCTCTGCCTTCATGTAGCACTGCCAAAATCCTGATCTTTTGGAGGTAAAACTGGTCCTCGCAGGTTTGGTTTTGGTCCTTTGAAAGAGGAAGGTGGGTGTATCTCAGCTTTACTTCTATTGAAATCAGTATTTCCTTACTGCTTTAGTCTTTCTTTTAAAGACAGCTGGATGAAACATTTCATATCAGAATAATTGTCAGCGCTTTGCAGAATTTCATTGTGTTTGGGCAGTTTCAGTCTCCCAACCCTCCACCGGGCTCTTTTATGTCAAGCCTTGCGGTGGGGAAACTCAATAGTTTGCTTGTCCTTCGCTAAAAAGCAAATAATCGAGGTCTCCAGTTGAGCTGCGCAGCAGCAAAGAGCAGAGAGGTGGAGGAGAGGAAACTGCAGCGTTTCCCCTCTTCTGTCTTGCCCCCCAAGTTTCTGCCTGCGCTGTGCTTTGTTCCTTCTCGGCATCTCGGATGCGCCAGCGCCTCTGCTCGCATGAAGAAGCAGAAGAGCAGGATGGAAAATAGAGCAAGGCAGCGTGGGCCAGCCAGGAGTGGCGTTTGCCGGAATGGTGAACTGGGTCAGAAGAAATAGCAGAGCTGTGAATTCAGCAATTCTCATCCTTTACATCAGGGGGGGAGGGGAGGGGGGGAAGAAAAAAAGCCTTGGTTTCCCATCCCCCTTGGTGGGAAGGGGTTGGATCTCAGTCTGTTGCTTACGGTCTTGTGGGGCCTGAGCTGTGGGGCTAAAGCTGATTTAATACCCCTTCAAGTCTCTGCTTTTTCCAGTTGTCAGGATGAGTACAGGGTATTTGATACAGCGGTGAACCTCCACAGCACCGCATTCTTAGTCTTTGCTTTGTTTCCAGGGCAATCCCCTAATCGGTGTGTCCTGTAGAAAGAAACAGGAAAAAATCAGACAAGGATGGTCCCTTTGTTCCTTTTTTTAGCTCTTAATTTTAGGGACAATTGTCAGTTTATATGTTAGATCTATAAGAACAAAGTACGTGGTGTTGTGCAGACACTTCTGTTCGCAGGGGCAGCCTCTCCAGCGAGGAAAATGTTTGTAAAAGTGCTTGTCGTAACAAGTTATCACAGAAAGACGTTTTTTTCCCCTCCAAGGTTATGTACCAGTCCTGCTATAAAGTTTATTGACCTATGAAGAATCTCACTGCAATTCACGAGTGTGCCTTACTCTGTTCCTGACATCAAAGCCTTCCTCCACCAACCTTTTGTTTCCGTGATAGTCCCCAGAAAAAGTGGTTCCTCTCCCTGGAGCTCGTTAGGTGGATGAGGCTGGGGCTGTCTGCCCCGGGCAGTTCCTCAGCCAACCGTGAGCTGGAGGGCTATGGAGAGGCCAGCTAATTGTAAAAAATCCTGGAAAACATGAGGTTGGAAAGGAGGTGACCCAGTTCTGCCCCTGCCCCGGAGCAGGGCTGGCTTTGACACCAGGTTGTGCAAGGGTTTGTTGATGGCATTTTCTCCAGCTGGGTCTGCTGAGAAGGAAGTGTGCCGTTTCCCCAGCCACGTGTCCCATTTTGGGAATGGTGGCCCCTGTCTGTTGGTCAGGTTTTGGCCACTTTCTGCTTTGGAAAGCGGCAATACTGGGTTTTGGGTCAGTATCTGAGTGAGGTGGACTTAGACTCATGGTGATGATACCCCTTTTCCCACTTTTCCCATGCAGAGGTGAGTGATGGTAAAAGTCCTTTCTTGAACTCGCCCTGGAAGCTTTATCTGGGGAAAACAGGATCCAGAAGTTGCTCCTTGAGTCCAAGGGAGGGTGTATGGAGCCCTTTACACAACCAGTTCATGGGGGCTGCCTTTTCCTCCACCTCTGCTTACTGCTGTGGGTAGCTGGAGCCAGGGCTTGTGTCAGTCTGGTCACTGAGGTCTGTCCAACCTCCGTTACTCGTCACAGCATCTCGGGATCATTGTAGGTGACTGCAGCCTGTAACTGCACCAGGAGGAAAGCTCACTCTTTCAAGAGTCTTACCAAGTAAAGCAGAGTAAATCATAAATTCCCTCTTAAGATTGAAGGAAAACTTTAATTCCCCCCCCCCCCAGTTTTGTGTTGCAATTAGCCCAAGACTTGATTTTCTTCTTCTGCGAAGTTGTTTCAGTTGGTAAGTGTGCTTAACCTGGGCTACCCCATCTCCAGGTGCTGCTGGCCAGGTAGAGGGGAGGACCTTCCTCTTGCTCTTTGGGTGGCAGTGGATGTTTGGTAGCAGTTGGTATCACAGCTAGTTTGCCCAATGGACTTTGGTTTTGTAGCTCTGTCAGGCTGAGCATCTCCCAGCCAACGTGTCCAGGTGTCTGAGCCTTACAGGATGCTTTACACCACCCTCTCTCCTACCCCCCCTTTCTGAAGAAGAAGGAGAAGGAAGATTGAAGTCTGAACAGGTTGGGTTGTTTATGGTTTTTTGAAGTTGAATTTTGACAACTTGAGAGTTTTTCAGTGTGGTTTTGGTAGTATCTCACTGTCCTATTGTGAGGCAACTCTCAATACCAGCAGTTCACGCTCTCTGCTGTCTGATGAGGTTGGGACCAGATGGAAGTGCAAAAGAAACCATGGTCGTTTTGCATGGAGACACAGTCGCAGGCAGCACTTCAGCCTCTGCCTCCTGTCTTAAGCTCTTAACGTTGCTCCAAGGTGGAGGAACCAACAAGTTGAGAGTAGTTTTCTGCCCCCCACCTGCTTTGGGGAAAGCTGTTGAAACAGGTGATGTTCTTTAGCCGTTAGGAAATGATGCATCTCCCTTTGCTGAGTGGAAAACGAGCTCTGCTGGAGGTAATTTTAGTAGCTGGTTCGTTTTACTTCTGGGGAATCTGCATCTGGCAGACGAGGGAGGTGCAGTCCCTTGCTGGGCTGCGTGTAGCCCCCGGGGGTGTTCAAGGCTGGTTACTATTCCCAAAGCACTTAAGGCTCCCCCGGTGAAAGTGCAGAGTTACTGCTGTTATTACTGTGACGCAAAAATAACAGACCTCGTAAAATTTTGCCAGGGCCTTCCTTACAAAAGGCTTAATTGAGCAGAGAGGGCTGGCCATATTTATTTGCATGCAATTTCCTGCCCCGGGGAGCGGGAGGTTGCAGCGGACAAAGGCCAGATGAAGGGTTGGAGAAGCGATTGACGGAGGTGACACTTGGCACACGTCGTGCTGAGGCCGTGAGTTCTGTAGGGTTCTATCTTCTCCCTTTCCCGTGCCGGTCCCTTTACTTATTGCCTTCTTTTGTGCTTTACTGCACGTACCGTGTAGCTTCGTAATCCCATGCCATTCTCCGTTCCTGGCCCATACCAAGGTCCCTCCTGGCAGAAGGGAGGCTTGAAAGATTGGTCTTGCAGGTTGTCTTCCTGCAAAACTCTCCTTTTCTGTAATTTTGTCTCTTAAACTTGGGCACAGGGTACAGTTAGTGTCCTTTTAGATATTCTATCTTGCAAAATTCCAACTTGGTAATGGCTAGACGTGATTATTTTTGAATGGGTCTCAATTTTGGGGATATTTTAAAGGGAAGAGCCTTCTGGTTTTTTTTTTTTAAATACGAATGAAATTCACATTTAATTCTTAGCTAAACAAAAACACATGCGCTTTCAGCAAGAATTGGGGAGGGTTTGCTTGCCTTTTGCCCAGGAGCGTGTGGCAGAGGCGAGCTGAGGATGCGGGGCATCGCTGCCTTGTGGTGGGGTGGTACGTGTGTCGCGGGGCGGCCAGCCGAGCCGTCTCTGCACGGGGTGATGCTGTGAGAAACTGGCTTCTCCCCGGCCCTTCTGATTTCACACGTGTGAAAGCGTCAACTTGTTAAAAATAAATAAATAAATAAATAAATCTTCATCTCTCCGGGCTACTTGTTGAGGCTGTAATGTGTGAAGCAGCGTTGGAGTCGGAAGAGTGAAGCCCAGAGTTAAAGGGTGTGATTTTTTTATTATTATTTTTTTTTAAGGAGCTGAGAGTGGTGATAACATTTGTGAGGCTCAGCTTGGCCATCTGAGCCTTTAAACCATGTTACAGCCGTCCCTCTGCCTCTTATTTCCTGGATCATTTGCATCAAATCCGCGGAATCCTGTGGGCGCTGGGCTGGGTGGGGTTGGCTTTGTCCGAAAGCCTCAGCACGACTGAAGTGGTGCTGTGTCACACTCAGGAAAATTAAAGCATATTCGGTACAGCAGAGGGCCACAAAGATGAGGAAGGGCCTGGAGCATCTCCAGGAGATGGTCTCCTGGAGCATCTACCAGGAGAGACTGAGGGACTTGTGTCTTTTTAGTCTGGAGAAGACTTAGGGGGGACCTAATCAATGCTTACAAATACTTAAAGGGAGGGTGTCAGGAGGATGGGGCTGGTCTTTTTTTCAGTGGTGCCCAGGGACAGGACAAGAGGAAATGGGCACAACACTTGAGTATAAGAAGTTCCACCTAAACATGAGGAGGAACTTCTTTCCTTTGAGGGTGGCAGAGCCCTGGAATGGGCTGCCCAGGGAGGTGGTGGAGTCTCTTTCTCTGGAGACATTCAAACTCCACCTGGACACATTCCTGTGGGACCTGCTCTGGGTGGACCTGCTCTGGCAGGGGGGTTGGACTAGATGATCTCCAGAGGTCCCTTCCAACCCCATGGGATTCTACGATTCTATAATTGTCTCTAATGGCAGCGTAAATCTGCATAATAACAATAGTAATAATAATGGTCTTCTTGTTTTGCCTCCACAGAAATGGAATCGGTTTGGAATTTGCAGAAGCAAGGTAAGGATACTGGAAAGAATAAATAAGGTGCATTGGGTGGATGTTGAGAGCAGGTTGTCTCAGTGTCCGGAGACGCCCGAGTTTAGTTCTTCAGCACCTGCTGTTTGTAGTCTGGGTTTGTCTGCGTTTTGGATCACGAATTGAGGACAGGGAGCTTTTCGCTAACGGTGAGGGGGGGAGGTCGGGGAGAAGCAGAGTCTCTAAAAGAGCAATCAGAAGAGCGACAGATTAGATTTAATGAGTCTTCTTGCTGCGTGTGTAATAATTGCTTTATATTTCTGTGGGTGAGGGTCACACTGCAGAGTAAGTTTTAAGTTCTGGTGTGTCCCTGCACTCTGCAGGTGACGATGCTCCATGTTATCCTGTGGGAAAAGGGGTCACGGCGAGTCCTGGGGGGTGACACGGGGACCCGGCACTGTGCTGTCAGCATCAACCAGGGCTCCCCAGCTCCTTTGCGGGAGCTGGTGGCACTGGGGATCCTCAGGAAAAGTTTGTTAACGGCTGAGTACTTTGCAGATCTGAGTTATCTTCAGCCACGGGGCCTGAGAACTTGCTGAAAACTTAGGTTTTTGCTTTCTTTCCAGATCCCAAAAGGATAATCACTTACGATGAAGCCATGGATCGCCCGGATCAATGAAGGTAGCAAGACGAGACTGCCTGTTATTACCTTTCTGCAGCATTTGTGCTGTTCATGGGGGACAAAAGGCTTTTATGCTCCTTCTAAATCTTCAGTGCAGCAGAGGAACCGTAACTAGAATCACAGGATAATATATACAAATATATATATAGTTATTTAAAAATGGCAACTGAAAGTAATTAGACTTCTTAAGGAATCTGAAAATTTATTTCAACGAGACTACACACGTGATTATTTAATCTCCGGTACTGAATAGATTTTTTTTTTTTCCCATTTTTTTTCTTTTGTTTTTGTTTAAAGAGTGAATGCAAGTGATTAACGAATACAGACTCAATTTACAAGCCCGGTTCTAAAGTTCCTGCTGTCGTCTACATGGGCAGCAGCAACCCACTGGAGAGGCATTTCCACTTGACAAGGTTTCTGTTTCTTGTTCTGTGACTGTAGTGACACACTAATCACAGGGAAATCAGGATGATTCACCATCCTTCATCTCCCCTTTCCCTTCCACCTCCCCTATTTGGGTTTTGGTTTATTTTTTCTGTTTTGTTTTCCATTGAATGCTGGAGAAACGCCTTGAAGTTTGCAGAGCTTCTATTTTTTTTTTTTTCATTTTATTTTTTTTTTTCCAGAGAATTATAATCCGCATGTTTTGCCAGGAGTAAAGCAGCCAGTCCTATGCTGGGGATATTGTCTTAAAGCATCATTCTTCTGGGGGAAAGATGGTAATACTGCAGTTCTAGGATGCATGGTGAAGTCACACAGTTGACCTGGCTCCGGTTACACGTTGGACTATTGCAACTGAAGAGTTGTTTTCATTTTAAAAGACAACATGCAAAAATAAGCAATCTGTTTAGGTATCTAATATGGATTTAAAAAAAAAAAAAAAAACAACAAAAAAATCTGCTGTTCCCACAGTTTAATGCCATTGTATTACTGGGAGCAAAAAAAAAACAAACTTCTGCTTTCAACTGTAGGTGCTTCATATTTGCTCTGTCTGTCTCCTAACACTAAATGTGCCGGATTTTTTTCCCATTTTCATTGGAAAACTGAAGAGGAATTGAGTTCTGCTAACTTTCACCCTTGAATTATTTTTTTCTCTTAAAAAAAAAAAAAATCAAAAGAAAAAAAAGGAAAAAAAATTTAAAAAAGAAAAAAAAAAAGTAGAAAAATGGGAATTTGAATCCTTTTCAATTTGTCCATAGAAGGCCAATGGCTGGGCTTCCAGCACCTGCCCATTGGAAATGCTCTTTTATATTTTAACGCAGTCTGTGTATTTCCGGGCTCTGCTTCTAATTATCTCTTAATAAAAATATATTTTATTACAAAAATGGAGGACTTAGGAATGAAAATAATAATTAAAAAAAAAAATTTTAAAAAAATATAAATCCAAGGAAAGGAAAGCTTCCTCGCAGTGGTAGAGAAGGCTGAGCAGACTGCAGGCTCCAGCTGTGTAACCCGCTCTGTCCCATTGCAGCTCGTGTAGCGCGTCCAAATCATCTTGGGGTTGGGTAATTTTTCTGGGTTGGGTTTTTTTTTGGGGTTTGTTTTCTTTTTTTAAAAAGGTGGAAAGTTCACAGGGTCTGGTGCAAAAGTGAGCAATGAACGAAGCAAAAATGAGGTTTTCTGACCTGCCCGTGCTCCACATCGATGCTCATTGTGGGTGTTTGCGGCTGAATATTGACTCGTGTGTCTGGGCATCAAGGTCAGCAGTTGGTGTCTCCTAAAACTGGACTGGACCCTGTGGGGCATTACAGGAAGCAGATAAGCTCAAAACTTTTGCCTACCCCTTGTGCTTAGACTTTTCCACTTTCTTCTTTTTTTTTTTTTTTTTTTGTTAACTTGGAGTACGTAGCATGCTTTTTTTAAAAATTGTTTTTATTCTTTTAATGAGATTGTTCCTGAATGAGACGCTTAGGTTCATGGTGGGACAATGAAACTTAATTCTGTACCTGTTGTAGGATCGCTAGCTTTCTGCCAGGCTTAGTTTTAAAAGTTTGACTATGGATTGCCTACTCCATCCTATGTATAAACTACTATATAGTATGATACTGTAGTGTAATACTATATAGTAATCAGCTATTGTATCAGTCCAGGTTCAGAAATGTGTGGTTGGCCAGTCGCAAATACTTCTGTTTCACCCATAAATTGTACCGCCTTGACGGGTGTGTGTAACTTTCAGATGTACAACATGTTTACAAATGTGCCCGACATCTAGTCCTCCCACCTTCCTAGATTTTAATTCTGTCGAGTCTCCCAACTGCTTGCCAAAAGTGGGAATCGCCCCCAGCTCCGCTGCGGGAAGAGCTGGGGCTGTTCCTGAGCTTTAAAGTGTTGAACAAACTGGACGGTGGGACTGGGAAAATTTAAGGTAGAAGAAATGTTCTCTCTTTTTTTAATTTTTTTAAAATTTTTTTTTCAATTATTATTATTTTTTTCAAAAAGTTGAAGGCTAATAGCAAAGTTTCCAGTTTGTTTTACTGGCTTTAAGGCTCTGCTGTGTATTTATTTGCCTTGTGTAGTCACTTGTCGCCTTAAGGGCTGGGTTCCATTTCAAAAAAAAAAAAAAAGACAAAAAAAAGTAACAACCAACAGACAAAACCAAACCCTCTTTTGCTTGCCTGGGGTCTGTGCTGTCCTTGTCCCCCTCCCCTGTCCCCAGCTCTGCTCTCGGGGCTGGCGCGATGCAGGAGCAATAACCCGTGCTCAGTCTGACCCTTCGCGTTTAGAACGATCCCGGTTCTTGCTGAATCCTTGAGGAGACTCCTCTTGGCCTGGTCCAGTCCATCTTCTAAAGCCCAAAAAGAAGTGCTGAACGGAACACGGTTCGAGTGATGGGTTGGGTTGGTTCCCCCCCTTCTCCCCCCCACAATGTTTGTTCCCCGCTGCTTTTCCTCGCTGCCGGTGGTGCCCATCCAGAACACACACACACACACCCCCAACTCTGCAGCTTCTCTGCTGTATTTCTGACCATCCTTTCTTCAAATGTCTGTCTGTCTGTCTCCGCGACGTGTGCTGGGCCTTAAGCAGTTAGGAAATCCTCTCTCTGAGCTCCTGTGGCTCCGGCTCGGGCGGCATTTCTGGGGTAGACTATTGCCTAGGGCCAGGCAGGACCGTGGAAGAAACTTCCTCGTGCCGTCGTGTAACTTGCCCCCTCGCTATCTGCAGTCCTCCCCAAGTCCTCACACAATTCTTTACTGAGCACTTATTAAAAAATTATCTTAAGATTTAATCTGTTTTCTGATTATTTTTGTGTAAGCTTATTAAAAAAAAAAAAAAAAAAAGAAAAACAAACCCTGAAATTGAGCTGTGACTAATTTAGCACATTTAAATAATGCTAAGGTGTTACTGATAAGTCTCATGTTTTGGTTTATTTTTTTTGTTGTTGTTGTTTTTTTGTTTGACTCAGAGTATTAGTACTGTAGCATAAACCAAATACGGCCCGGGAGGGGGTGCAGCACTCCCCTCTGCTGGGTCTGCCCCCCCTGATGGGATGCTGCCTGCGGGCATCCCGCTGGCCGAAGGAGAGCGAGCGTGGTATTTATTTGTGCCATTGTCTTCATTACACTCAGTAGAGTTTTTTTAAAACAAAAACCCTTCAAATAACGTGTAGTATCGGGGAAGTGGCACTAAGGGTTGAAATCGTGACCTATTTTTTTATTAGCTATGGAGATACTAATTCAGGTGAAGGTTTCTCTCCTGTTTCTGTTCCCGGGGTGGGTCTAATGAGTCCCTTTCCTCCGGTTCCCAGAGTTTCTATTTATCGGAGTAAGGATTCCTGCAGGGGCAGGGGCTGTCTTCTTTCTCCTCTGGTCTTTCCCCACCGCTCATCCTCTGCCGGCAGGTCCTGTCGGGTGTCTCTTGACCAGGGTCTCGTCCAGCACAGGCTGGAGTGGGTTCCACCAGCTGCCTCCAGCACGGAGCTGGGGCTGCCTTCTCTTTGGTGGGTTGGGGAGTGGTTTCTCTGCTCCAGGAGAAGATTTAAAAGCTGCTCCTGTGTCTGTGACAGTGATTTGGGGACCTCCAGCCTCTCTACTCCCACCCACTCCACCCCACCAGTGGCAGCGCGATGGCTATCAAGGTTGGGTTGGAGTTTGGGTTTGGTTTTTTAAACCCACCTCAGTTGTCCGTGAAACCCGTTTCTGACGTTAGAAGTCTCTCCTCTCTTTGACGACATGGGGGGAGCTCCAGGGCACGGTTTCTGTCACTAACCCACCTCAAACCATCGTCCTTTCTGAACCCTAAATCCCTCTGCTTGCCTTTTGGAGCTGCTGTGAGCTTCTTCGAAATGTGAAAAAGCTACCCAAATCTCGTTTAGCTGGAGAGTACACCAGCCGTTTGGCAGCTGGGAGCGGGCAGTGTGTGAACTGGCCAGCTACATCAGAAGGAAAATCGCTTCCTGCTTGGGAAAAAAAAAAAAAAAGTAAAAAAAAAAAAAGAGGGATGGAAGTTGTCCTCTCAGTTCTGTGTGTAATTAGTGCTCTTACCTTCAAGAGAGCATTCCTGTAGCATGATGGCATCCTTTCCAGAGGTGGCCAGTGGGTGACTTCAGGGACACCTGGGGGGATGGCATCCATAGGCGTCTCTCAGGATTGCTGGTAGTTTTCCTGCGCGTTCAGTTTTTGCTCTTGATTCAGCATTTTTCAGTACGTGGCTACGGTGTCCGAAGCTTTCAGCAGTCTTGACCTTAGAAAGTTTTTCTGTGCGTACGTCCGTAGTGGTTTGTTTTCCTTGCAGAGGCTGTGTCGAGGTCAGGACGGGGAGAGAACAAGGCTACACCTAATTTCAAGCTGCTACACCTTTTCACACCGGTGCGGGAGGAGGGCGAGGGCTGGAGGAGCACTGCCATGGCGGAGTAGCCCAAAAAGCCCAAAAAGTCAGAGTAGTTTTAGCTTTGGCCACCACGAGAGCATTTTTGGTTTTTTTTTCCGTGCAAGAAAGCCCTGGCACGAGCAGTTGAGAAGCAGGAACTTGGGCTGGTTGGTGGTGGGAAGGGGCAGAAGATCTGGGTCTGCGCTGCCTTCCAGAGATAACAGAGCTTTAGACATTTGCACAATCCGTGCTACACCACAGGGTAAGGCTGGCTTCCTCGTGTCCTGCTCGAGATCCTCAAAAGCGGCATCGCTCAGCAGCGAGAGGCTGAAGGAGCAGACATCTGGGGAGGTTCAGGAGAGCTCCTCGGTGGCATCGAGTTGGGGGACATGAGACCCTCAGAGCGCGCTGCCGGGGGGCTTTGGGCTGCTCTCTGGTCCTGGGACAGGAGCAAAAGTCATCCCTGTGACTCACCAGGGGATGCTGAGCTGTATTTATCTTGACTGTTAATCAGAAAGCTTCGTACGACGCATCCAGAGCTCTAAAGCCATTTTGTAAGATAGCAGTATCCCTTTTCTACAGCCTTATTAACGAGTAGAGTATCTTTAAAAAGAAGAGAGAAAAAAAACCAAACACAAACACGTAAATAGTTCATTTCTTTCTGTGGTATGAAACTTGTGTACTGCGAACTTACGAACGTTTAGCAAAAACACAACTTACAGTTTTCTTAAAAAAAACAAATAAACAAACAAACAAAAAAACAACAAAAAAATAAACCTGTCTGCTTTCCATACGGTCTTTCCTCAGGTGCTAAATAAGGGTTCCAAAAATGGATACTGCTTTAGGAGTTTCTGCTTTATTCTTAAAATACATATTTTTTTGCTTAGGTGTTGTAAAGATATTTTAACAAGAATGTTTTTTTAATGTAAATAAGATTGTGTCTTTAATTTTTGTTTTATCTCCTTTTTGTCTATATTGAATAGTCTAATTTTCATTTTATCCTTTTGAGAAGGACCCTCTTTATGACCTTCCCTTGAAGACATTTCATTAAGTGTTGCTGCATTTAAGAATGAACCTACAACTGTTCATTGTCTTGGATTAATGCTGCTGCTGCTATAAGTAACCCTGAAAATCAAGAATGTGTGATGCACTTTTTTGTGGGGGTTTTTTTTGGTGGTGTTTTGGGTTTTTTTTTGGTTTTCTTGGTTTTGTTTGTTTTTTTTTTTACACGACCATGTAGTTCCTCCGCGGATGGTTGAACCCTCCTGTAACACAGCCACTAACCCTGCGGGCAGCGTCGGGCCGGGGGGAGCCGGGGCGTAGGAGAGGGCTGTACCTGAATTTGGTGCTGACCTACGGGAATTTCTATGCAAACGCAAGCAAAGGAGAACTCTTTTTAACTCGAGAGAACACTGTGCATTTTTATTTTTTATTATTCTTTCTTTCTTTTTTTTTTTTTCTTTATTTTCTTTTTCTTTATTTTCTTCCTCTTTCTCTCCTTCCTTTTCTCAAGCTGCTATTGGAAGGGTAGTGCAAATCCCTGAGGTTTTCAGCTTCTCCTTCCCCGAGGGCTGGTGGGGCAGGAAAGATGCCCGAGTGACTTGTAAAGTAGAAAAATAATAATCTCAATCGACTCTCCCCTCATCTCCCGTTTTAGTATTTTTGTTTTCTAGTTGAATCCGTTTTTGGAAGGAAATTGCTCATCTCTAACGAAAAGATCTTTTTAATGCTTTATCTCAATGTGAAGTTAACCAGCAGTATTAACCCTTGCGTGGCCTCCTTCCTGCCCGTGAGGGAGCACCAGGCTCCTTCTCCAGCTGCCTGTGGGTGCCCAGATTTGGATGTTTTCCAAGAAAAAATTAAAAGTGATGCCCAGCCATCTGCCCCAGCCAAAACCTGATGGCTGAGGTGTTAAAGTAGTGGAGGAAGGTCCTTGCTGCATTGAGGTGCTGCTGCGGACCACAGGCAGGTCCAGAACCTCTTGTCTTCATGGGTCACAGCTGGACCACCATGGGGGGGGAGGAGGGAGGATGCCTTCCGTGAAGGAGGAGGAGAACAAAGGGAATTTACTTGACTATTTACAGAAGATCCTTTAGGAAAACAAAGTACCTCTGTAAAGTGAGGGAAGAGTAAGGGAGGTCTAAAGTCGTTTAGGAAAAACGCTCGGGGATTACAGCTGCCTGGAAAATAGTATAGAAATACCATAGACCAGAACTCTGCCTCTTTAATAAGTTTTTTCAGCATTTTTTTTTTTTTTTAGCCAGCGTTTGCTCTTTTACACACACACGTGTGTGTGTGTACATCTGACTAAATGTGCCTTGCGTGTGTGCTTAGTCTCTCTGAGGAGCGTTTGGGGGGGTGTGTGAGCTGCTGGGGGGTGGAGGGGGACGGCCAGGCTCCTGGCCCGCAGCGTGATGGCCGTGCCCCATCTACAGTCCGGGGCTGGTCACTGTCCCCATCACCCATCCGATGGACACGAGCCTTGGACTTGAGCCTGCCTAGTGGCTGTCTTACAGGTTGGGGACGGTGACCTGTAGGGTGGCACCTTTCCTTTTCCTAACACGAGCCGTTTTCTGTGACTTTGGGGGGGACTTGGGAGATGGGGGGTTGGGGAGAGAAAGAGAAGCTGCTTTGCTGTTCTCCTGCGGACAGAAGTAATCATTGCCGAGCTTTGCCTGCAAAGCAAAAACACGAGAGGGTCTGGAACCGGCTTTGCTCTGGAGCTGGGGCTCTCTGCGGCACCGGGGACCCCGTTACCCAGGAGGGGGGTGTTATTCCCCTTCCAGGTTGTGGTTCTTGTTACTGTGGGGTTTTTTTTTTTCAGTTTTATTTTCTTCGTAAAGGAGGAGTAAACACGCCTTGCTTAAAAGTTAACGTTGTAGAAATGCTTATGTTTGCAGTCAGTGACCCAGAATACGAAGCTGTGCGATTCTTGTTTCTTCATCTCTCTCCCGACTCACTCGCCCCAAAGTGTGGTTTCTGTCCGAGTCCCTTCCGTACCTTCTGCCACTGTAAATGTGAAAGCTTGCTTGCATTGTTTTTTAGAAATGCATTTTGCACACTCGGGTTTCGCTGAAGCTCCGTGAAAAGGTTAGTTTGAAGCAGATGAATAAAGCTATGCACATGTTTTAAAGTTTTAATTTGTGTCTCATTACCAGAAGTGACTTATCTGCCCTCTTTTGCATTCCTGTGCTGTCGTTGTCTGCATTATCTTCACCATCTCGGAGGGTATGATGTAAGGTGACAGTTCTTTGCTGACAGCCGTAGCAGAAAACTGGCGCTTCTTGATTTTTTTAGTAGCCTTTCTCTCTCCTTTGCTTTCTCTGTATCTCTCTGTATAGCTATATAAATATATATATTATTTTTTTATTTTAAAGAGCCTACTTTGGTAATTGAATTGGAGGGATGCGGGGTGTGTGCTGGCTTGTGGTTCAGATACACGCTTTGTACCGTCGGATGAGCGAGTGCCCGTGTTCCCTCTGGTGGGGAGCACAGCGGTGGTACCTGCCCATATCCCACCCCAGCAGCCGTCAGGAGGGGATGGAGATGGGTCGGCCGCGTCGCAGGCTGGTGGTGTGGGCAAACTCGAGGCTTCTGAGAACAAAATGAAGCTCAGAGAAACCCTACAGTCGCGTATTCCCACTGTGAGGCGGGACAGGCTCTCCCCACCACGGGGGTCCGTGGTCCGTGGCCCACTGGAGCGGAGGGTGGGCTCCCGCCAGTCTCCGGGGCGAGAGCTTTTTATTGGGGTTTTGTTTTCACGAGTTGGGTGCGTTGAGTTGCAGGTACCACCTTTGGGAACTTGTTGCTTAGCCCAGAGCCTTTGTGCAGGAGAGGCGGGATCTCGTGATGGGAGAAGGACCCTGACAGCTTTCTCCTCGTGTTCCCTTCGCCATGGCAGAAATTTGTACTAACTTGACAGCTTTTTTTCATACAGAACAGGGCTGCTTTTCTATCTACCATCACACGTGTACTTACACACCTTCAGCGGCTTGACAGCCCCTGAAGGTCCTCAACTTGTTTACTGGGGGGGGGGGGGGGAGACACACAGATGCCCCTCTCCCTCCCCCCCTTCCCTGAATATTTCAGTGTTAAGGGCGGTGCGAGAACACAACCGCGCGCTTCGACTCCGAGCTGGGGCTGGAGCCATCCCCTCTCCTGCCCCCCCATCCCTACCCCCTCCAACCCACCTCCCCACCCCCCCTCCAACCCGTCGATAAGTTCTCATTTCGTTCGGTTTCCTGGTGTGTGTTAAAATCGCCGCGAGGGGTTGTGCTCTTACCTGCTCAGGAGCTGAATTACCTCTGACCCGCGGAGAGGGGCAGCCCCTCTTTTGTCGTCGATGTTGTAGTGTGCGACCGCACGGGTGGGTAAAGGGATAGTCTTTTTGTTTTCTTCTCTTCTTCTTCTTCCCCCCTCCCTGGTAATTTCCCATTAGGTTTAATGCACTCTATGTGCCCGGCTGGAAAAGGCATCGTCGGCGTTTTCCCGGTGGTGAGAGGGTGGTTTAGAAGAGTTAGTGTAATAACCTGCTGTAGCTGTGTCCGGCGCAGCCCCTTGCGCTGGGATGGGTGATGTCACGGACTGTAAGGATAGGTAATGTCCATGAGCTGTAATGGCATGATGTATCTTTACCAATGATGTCATAACTTCACACTAAATGTTTAAAAAAAAAAAAAAAAAAGGAGAAAAAAGAAGAAAAAAAAAAAGTTACCTGAAATTTTGTTTATTCTGCACCAACAGGTCTTCAAAATTTATCCAAATTTTATTATTTTATCAGGAAAAAAAAAAAAAGAAATTTGTGTAGATCGAATACGTTAAGACAGACAATAAGTGATGTAAATTGTTGAATAAAAATTTTAAAGTTTGTGGGTGTCGGTGTGACTTTCTTTTTTGCGTTCTTGGGGAGCATCCCTTGGCCCCCCCCCCGGGGGATGCTGTGTGGCTGACAGCTTGACTTTGGGTCTCTCGGGTCTGGTGACACTGGCCACGAAGGCTGGTGTGGGGCTGGGAGTGGGGTGTTCTTCACCTTGGCTGGGGAAAGGGGGAGGGCAGGGAGGAAAGGAAGCCCCAGCGACTGAGGATTTGAGCGTGTGAGATGGTTTTTGGGGGTGAACTTGCCTTGGCGTGAGCCCCACTGGGCTTCAGTCTTGCTTAAACTGGGCAGGGAGGAGTCTGGTCGCTGCTACTGGGACGGGGATGTGCGACTTCAATCCCAAACGCGCAACAGCAAACAACAACCGAGTCGGTTTATCTTTTTCTTTCAGTCACATTTATTGGCAATTGTGGCAGGTGGTACCATTCGGGAGTGTTGTCCCGTAAGCAGTTGCAGTACAAGAAGGGGTGGTTATTTCGGGAGGGGAGTATTAGCACCAAAAGGGGGCCGGTGAGCTTTGGAAACCTTGCAGAGATACACTGGAAAGTGGGGAGCTACTGCTGGACACGCCTGATGGATTGGATCTGGGAGGTCTGGGCGTGCGAACCCCACTCTCTCCAGTGCTTGTAGTCTCCTCCGTGGTGGTCGGCCTCCAGGACGTACTGGTAGCCACGGTACCCAGGATACTGGTAGCAAACCCAGCTGGAAGAAAAGGAGTCGTCAGGCGGCCGTAAGGGGGACAAGAGGTAAGCCAAGGGGGTTTCGGGGTGTCCCTGCTCCAGCTGTGGTAGCACAGCGATGGCAGTGGCTCGTCCCTGCTGCCCGTGGCCCGTTGCCTGTCACTTACGCGCCACACTGGATCTTCATGGAGCCCACTTCATTGTTGGCCCAGCCCATGGCCTGCAGCGAGGGGTAGTCATCACCGAACTCCCACTGGCGGCCGATGAAGTTGTCTTTCTCAAAGATGGTGATCTTGGATTCCTTGTGATTCTGGGGGCGGGGGGGAAGAGCAGGGGATGAGGGGGGGACGGTGCTCCCTCCCTGGTATGGATGGGGACAGCAGGGCAATGTCTGTCCCTCCTTAGCATGTTTCTCAGAGGGTTTCCTGGGGGTTGTGGGCACAGCCCCAGGGAGGGGAGAGGGACCCTGGGCTGGTTTTTGCAGGGGAGGCTGCTTTTCCCAAAGCCCAGATGTGTGGGGTGCTCAGCGGGGAGATGCTGGGCCAGGATGGGGCAGGGGGTGTCATGGGAGGTGTCAGTGACGGCTGTGCCACAACTACCATCTCAGGCTGGCTGTCCCCAAGCTCTGGTCCTGTACTCAAAAGTTCCCTTAAAAGTTTTAGGGAAACAAGACAGCAACAGCAAACCCTGCTGGGCGTGAAGAGCTGAGCCCACCCTGAGGAGCCTCTGCCACCCGGCATGGCTGCGTTTGCCCTCCCTAACCTCACTCCCTTTGGCCTGTTGCTATTTCCTGGGACATTTTACAGGGATCCGGGATGCGAGAGCTCGGAGGGAGCCGGGACACTCACAGCGGAGCAGACGGGGCGGAAGGACATCAGGCGCTCGATGTGGTAGGCGTTGCTGCCGCTCCAGGCGTCCCAGCGCGGGTACTCTCCCCTCTCCAGGATGAACTGCTGCCCGCAGAACCCGGTGTGCTCGTAACCCACCCAGCTGCAAAAACAGAGCAAGGGCTGCCAGGGCTTCCTGCGGCACCTCTGAGCCTCCTGCTCCGGGCTGGCACCGGGGCACGGATGGAGGTGCGAGGTGGAGATTGGGGTCTGGCCTCTGCCCGCAGCTCCGGGAGGAAAGGAAGCGGTGCTGGATGTGGGCAGAGCAGCCGGGGAGCCTGTAACTGTGTCTGGTGCCTGGGGGGCACCCCAGGCTGCATTCCCCAGCTGTGGTGGGTGGTGGGGACCCTTCCTCAAGGGGCCCAGCCTGCGAGGGCACCTTGCTTTCCCCTAACTCTCTGTGGTTATTGATGCAGATCAGCATCGCCACGGGACACCCCTGGCTGCCCTTCTCTCCCAAAGGCCTCATTTGTTATTTATTTGCCAACCTGGCACAGCTGGAAAGACCTGAATTCCTAATGCCCAAACCAGGCAGAACCCCTCTGGCTGCAGGCAGGGCAGGGAGCTGTTGCCCTTCCCCTTTTTGGGTGCCCCCCTTCTCTGAAAACAAACACGGAGGGGTGAGAGGGATGCCTCTGCCCCACAGCACAAATTTTCAAGTCCTGCTGCTGCCCACATGAGAGCCTGCCTGTCTCCAAGGTGGGGACCTTCTTGGGCATGTCCCCTTAGAGGGACTAGAGACGGGACAGCCACAGCTGAGTGGAGCGGGGAGGCAGAGGCTGGGCTGGGGGCTGGCAGGAGAATGGCACAGGCTCTGCAGCCCACAGACCCCCTGCTTATGGGGCATGTGGGGTGCTGAGGGGCACCTGAGCTGGGGGAAAGGGGCTTCGAGAGCCTCTTGCCACTGTCCCAAACTGAGCCCCAATCCCGTGTCCCACAGTCGGTCTCCCCTGTGCAAGGTGACCAGCCTGATTGGGAACATGTCAACTGGAGCAGCGAGCTGATTACGGCGTGAGCACGCATGCTGCTGTAATCCCATTAGCATTACAAATCCTAAATATAGCAGCGCAAATCTATCTTGTCTGCCTCCCCGGCCCCAGAGGGATGCTTCCCGTGGGGACTGCTCCTTACACACGGCGTCTCGGAGCAGCTCCGGAGATTTCTTGCCTGTGCCAGGGAAGGTTCCCCTGCGTGGGGAGAAGCCCAGCTCTGATCCCTACCCGTCAGCAATGGGGGCAGCCTGGTATGGACTGTGGGAAGGCTCTGCTCTGGCCCTGGGGAGCTGCAAGGTGTGGGGAGAGCACGGGCCAGAGCAAGGCTGGGCCCTGGGGCAAGAAAAGTGGTTCTTCTTGGGGTTACAGAGGTAGATGGGGACCAAGCTGAGCTCAAGAGCCACTTGCTGAGCACCAATCTTTGCAGCATCCCTGCAGGGCACCGGGGAGCTCCAAACCCGGCTGCTCCCAGGCTGCAGGAGGCAGTTTTGGATGATGCCAAAAGCGTTGTCACCATTCTCTGGCCCTCTGTCTGTGTTGGTGCTGCCCAGGGCCGGCTGCTCTACCCCAGCAGGGTGGGATCCCCCGTGCCTGGCTTCCCCCAGCTGTTGTGCTTGGCTCCAGTCAAGCGGAGGGAGGACAGTGAGCCCCCCTGAGGCACCTCTCGCCCCTCCAACCCGCCTGGGAAAGCATCCCCGCCGCTGGCAGCCGGGTACTCACGCGCCGCACTCCACCTTCAGGGAGCGGACGTTGTCGAAGCCGCACTCCATGATGTTTGGACAGGCCGAAGTGAACTCCATCCTCTTGCCCTGGAAGTTTTCTTGGTCGTACACGGTGATCTGGAAGGGAGAGCGAGCTGCCGAGTTGGGAACTGCTTGGCAGTGGCCCCAGGAGATTCAGCATCTCTTGGAGATGGAGGGTTGCCTCTGCGTGTCCCTGCACTGCTGGCCCCGCGGCGCCCTGCCTTGGTGTTGGGGGGAGCCACATGCTGGTCCCCGCTCCGCTCTCCTGCTCACCCCTGCGGAGATCAGTTCCCGGGGCAGCGGTGCCGTCCGGAGAGAGGAGCGGAGCCGTTCTGGGACGGGCGGGTGGCAGGGCTGTGGCTGGCGGTTCTCCCGGCCTCTGCTCCCAACGCTCTAGGGCAAAGAGGATTAACGGGGGAAAAGGCTGAGGGGGAACTCCCCGGGGGGCTGCGGCTGACACTCTCCCACGACAGCTCCAGCCTTTGGCAGGGTGCACCCCGCTTGCGCACGTGCTTCTCTCAGCCCCCTCCTCAAACTGTGTCCCCAGAGATGTTGCCAGAGCCCTTGCGGCTGCTCCCCACCTCGCTCCGCCGTGCCCACCACCCCCTTTGCCCACCACCCTTAGTGCCTGCCCCTGCCCGCCCTGCCAGCCTGCCTGCACCGGCAGGGGAGGGCAAACAACAGCCCATGGCTTTTGGGAGCTGCTGTAACCACCTGGCACAGGGCAACTGGTAAGAGCAGGGCACGGCTGGACCAGGGTGCTGCAAAGAGGCTTGAGAAAAACAACCTAGGAGGATTTTGGGCAGGTGGGAGGCAAGTTCCTGTGGGTGGAAGACAGGGGTGCCTTGCTTTGGGTGCTCCCCCCTGCCTCACTGCCCACTGTGCGGTTTTTCTGGCCCCGGAGGACTGGCTTTGCCCCTCTCCCTGTCCCCCACCTGCCCACCGGGAAAGGTGAGATACAAGGGGCGCAAGGACGTACCTTCCATGGGCCCATGGGGACAGGCAGAGGGTTTGTCTGAGCCATCTTTGCTGCTGGAACGGTGTCTGGAGAAGGAAGGAAAAGCTGTTTGTACTGCAGTGTGCCCCCGTGCATCCCCACAGTGAGCTCATGGGGCCAGGCAAGGGTTCTGTGCCCGCTGCCCACGGCGTCCATTTGAAGGCAGCTGCCTTGCTGCTGGGGACAAGCCACGCCAGTTTCAGCGAGACCCTCTTACCAGCCACAGGATGGGGTGGGGGGCACGGCTAGGGGCTCTGGGACACATCCAAAGCACGGTGCTCCCTTCTCGCTACCGTGGTGCCCCTTCCCTCTTCCCAGCCATGGCATGGAACCTGCTTACCCACTGGGGCATGGTGCCCGGCTCCCTCTTTTCCTTCCCCTAGGCCAGGCCATCACTCGGAAAAACACCCCTGAGGCGAAGTGGGGAGCTGTGGTGGGGGGCACAGGCTGCCCAGTACCTGGTGGTGTCCAACAGACCAACCTGCTCCCCTCTCCCTGCCCCAGTGCCCGCCTTGGGAGGCTCGGTGGGCTCCCATGGACAGCCCTGGCTCATGGTGGGCGATGCCAGCTGGGGTGCCACGCAAGGGGCTGGGGCCATGTGGGTGCCAGGAGTGGGGTGCCCTACGGTAGAGGAGCTCTCAGCCACCCCAGCTGCCGGCGGGGGGGACATGTGAGCCTGTCTTTTGCCAGGGGAAATGGCGACGGTCCCTCTGGGTGTCTTTTGCCACCAGGCAGGAGGAAAGGTGTCTGCCCGGCAGCAGCGGGGGCAAGGTGGGAGAGGTACGGATCGGTCCCAGGACTCACCTAGCTCAGGCGGTTACTGCTGCTTCGCCCATGTAATGTTTGCCTACTTCAGCGGCTCGGCTTTTATAGGGTGCTGCTGGCCGGGAGCCGGTGCCAGCGTTTGCAGAGCTGTCAGCACAATGCTTGCTCTGGCATTGTCCCGCTGATCCCCGGAGATTTCAGCTGCTCATCCCCATGGTCTGAGCCACATTCTTAGGGAAAAAGAAAAAAAAGAAAAAAAAAGAAAAGAGAAAAAAAAAATTTTGATAATAATAATAAAAAAAAATAATCAGGACGGTTGTTTGCACAGATAATCTTGGGCACAAATGACTCAACGGTTTGACTGCTCTGGCATTTTCCAGGGGCAATGCACCGCGCCATCACGGGGCGAGCGCGGGGGCCGGTTGGCGCGGCGGGCATGGCGTGGCACCCTCCCGGTGAGACCCCGCGGGTGGTGGGCTCGGCTGGGTGCTTGCTGGGCACCGCCGTTGCTTTGCTCCACCAAGCCATGGTGGGTCCCTGCCTCCATGTCGGTGTGGACACCCTCCTCCCACTGCGACCCCATGGTGGATGAGGGGGGATGCTGCTCCATGTGGGAGCCGGTGTGGGGCCTCCTGTTCCCTGCCCAGCGGCCGTGGACCCACAGCCACGCCATTTCCCCGGTGTTTGCCCATCGGCTCCACACAGTGCCGCCATCACCCTGGCCCCATTCCCCAGGGGGGGAGCCGCCATGGGCTTGTGAGGCCTCAGGCCTCACTGTAACCATGGCAACGAGGCACCCCTAGGCCTCAGGCCTCGCCGCAACCATGGCAACCACATCTCTCGCTCCCCTTTCCCCACGGCATGGCTCCCTCAGGGAGGGCTGCAGGCCCTAGGGTGCCCATGGTGGGCACATGCCCGGGCCTTTGGGGTGGGGGGGGGGGATGTCACGAGGGGAGGGTGGCGGGGCGGGCTGCTGCCTCAGCGCATGGCTGCCAGCACAATGCGCCGCCCGCGTCTGACTGCCCCTTTTGTCTCCCCGCCGGGGCGGCCAGCACAAAACAAAGCGCCCCGTCAGCGCTGCCCCGCGGCACAGGCCTGGCGCCCGGCCCGGGGGTTGGGGGGGAGAGCCTGGTGGGGCCACACTGCAGGGATGGCACTGGCCCAGCCCGGCCCGAGGGGGCCCAGCGGGGTCCTGGAGGACCCCTACTGTGGGCAGGGCTCCACCATGATGCGGGGAAGCCGGGACTTGGGGGGAGGACACCTTTCCCCTCGCCGGCTGCAGCCATGTGCTGCACCAGGGGGATGGGGATGGGGAGGTTGGTGAAGGTGGTGGGGGGGTAACTGGGAAGCTGAGCTGGGGGGGCAGAGGCTGCACCCCTAAAGCCTTACGCTGGCTCCTGGCTGACCACCTCCCAGCAAATGTGGGGTGAGGGACAGGGAGGAGCAGGGCCCACCTACCCTCTGTGGGGCTGCCAAAATGTGGGGCTCGTGGTGGGAACAGTCCTGCAAAGCCCCCAAGCACCTTCTCTGTGCACCCCGCCATGTGCACCCCTGTGCGAGGGGGGAGACCAGGCTGGAGTTTGTCACCCCCATCTTGGCTCCCTCCAGACCCTGGGACATGCCCTGGCCGTGACTTTGGCCACCCTGACAGCGCGGAGGCTTTGCCAGGAGCCCGGTGCCACTAGAGGGAGAGCTCAGCCCGAGGAGGCTGCGCCGCAGCCGGCGCATGCTGGTGTATGGCGTGCGCAGGGGTGTACGGCACCGCACTCCCCACTACACCCCACACGGACACCCGGCCCCCCTGGCCAAGGGACAACACTGCATCTGGCTGCAAACGGTCCTGGGGCAAAGCCTGGAGCCAGCAGCCACCCCAGGCCAGGAGCGGGGTGGTAGGGAAAGACCCCTCTGCATGCCCCATGTTGGGCACGGCTGGGGACAGGTCACTTGGCGGAGAGCAGGACCCCCGAGGGGATGGCTCAGGGTGGGGTGGGCTACCTAACTGCTCTCCCACCTCACCTGCCAGGGCTGGTCCCCACCCCCAGTGAAGGACATGGGGGGACAGCGGCGAGGGCCTGGGGAGTCACCGCTGCAACACTGATGCTGGCAGGTCCACAGATTGTCCGGAACAACAGGTTTTTCTAGATCCCAGAGACTATATAAAAAAGCAGTGACCTATTTAGGAAACCCCACGGCGGTGCGAAACAGATGCTTCCCCTCCCAGCCCGGCTCGGGGCCCTCGCCGCTCCAGCCAGCCGTCTGTGCCTGCCGGGGGCACCAGGAAATGCCAGGGGCACTGGAGCTCTGTTCTGCTTCACCCTAGAAAGCTGTGGGCAACGTGGAGACTTTCCTTGGGCAAGGGGTTTACTGGTGCCCGTGAAACCCTGTGCTAGGGGAGAGCTCCTCATGGCAGCCCAGCCCCGGGAGAGGGGCTGGCAAGGCTGAAGGGGCATGGGCACGGGCACCTGGCCACCTTGCTGGGAACCATGGTTTAGCCCTGGGAAGGTGGCAGGAGGCTGGACCTACTGGGTGGCTGCTGGTGGCAGGGCTGTGTGAGCCACCCGAGACCCAGTGCTGTCCCATGGCTCGGTGGTTCCAACCGGCATCAGCCCCAACCGGCATCAGCCCCGCCACCACCTGCCCAGGGAGATAAGGAAGCAGGAGCTGCCGCCGGCTGTAACTGGCTGTTCACACGCCTGTGCCAGGCTGGCAGGGCAGAGGTAGAGTCCCACCATGCCACCACAGCCGGAAAACCCTCCTGGCAGCTGAGCTGGGGCTCTCTGCCTCCCCCCCCCCCGGCTCACCCATCCCCATCCCTGCTCTCCAGACGGCTGCGGCCCCGTGCTGGGCGCCACATGCCTGGGACAAAGGAAAGTGTGACAAAAGCAGGCGGCTGTGCTCGCTTCTGCCGTCCTCTGCCACTCCAAGGGCTGTGTCTCCTCCTCTGCTGGGTTCCCCAGCCCAGGGCACAGCACAGGGCCCCTTCCATGGCTGCCAGCTTGCACCCTCGTGCTGCTCTGCTGCTGCACGGAGGCTGTGTCCTGGGCATGT
>JAOQGH010000006.1:8236568-8261328 GCA_025769975.1 Gallinago jamesoni
CCTGGAAGAGGCTGCCCAGGGAGGTGGTGGAGTCTCCTTCTCTGGAGACATTCAAAACCCACCTGGACACGTTCCTGGGCAACCTGGGGACCTGCTCTGGCAGGGGGTTGGACTAGATGATCTCCAGAGGTCCCTTCCAACCCCATGGGATTCGGTGACAGCCCCTCATCACCCACACCGGTGCTCCCTGCTGGGCTGTGCCAGCCTCATAGAATCATAGAATGTTTTGGGTTGGAAGGGAAGTTAAAGATCATTTAATTCTAACCCCTTTGCCCTGGGCAGGGACACCTCCCACCAGACCAGGTTGCTCAAAGCCCCATCCAGCCTGGTCCTGAACCCCTCCAGGGATGGAGCATCCACAGCTTCTCTGGGCAACCTGGGGCAGGCTCTCACCACCCTCAGAGCATCATCCTCCAGCAAGTGTGAACCAGCACCTAAAAAAGGAATTCAGGAGCCGAGGCCACGTTGCTGGGGGGAGCACAGCGTCCTCCCTGCCCAGCCACCTCGTGCCAGCTCACCCCCACTTACCTACTCGTCCCTCCCCATCTCCGGTGCTTCCAAGGCACCCGCAAAGGGCTTGTTTGCTTTGTGGCAAAACCAACAGCCGCCGAAGGCAGCCCCTCATTAGCAGTCCAGGTACGTGGCCCGGGGAAGCGTCAGGCGGATTAAAATTATTTGAATATCATAATATTAGAAACTGCAATTTGGCCTCAAAACGCTCGTCTTTCTAGCCCTACCAGGGCTTTGGTGCATTGAACATTGATGGAGCTACCGGCGGATCAAAGTTTTGGGTTTAACGCTCAAAGTGCTTCGAGGGGGTACTGGGCTGCCCCCCCTGCCCAAACCGCAGCCCCCCCCCAACCCCCCCTCCCCGAGACCACGGTGTCACCCCCTGCCCCGCTCCCAGCGCAGCCGTGGGGCTGGCGGTGCCAAAGCTGTGCCGTGGGGCTGGCCAACGCCGTATCCGAGCCGTTTTGCCGTTCCCCGTGGCAAAAGCGGTGCGTGCCGGCAAAGCAGGGCCCGGAATTAAAAATAAAACCCCACCGGTGAGGGTTGCGTGGGCCGTGTTTGCAGCCGGGGCTGCGGGGGATCTGTGCGGCGCACGGCGTCAGCGCGGAGAGGCGAAGCCATCTGGGCTTTCGCAGAGACGGGGAGGGGGTTATTAAACAAAGAGCCAGGTTGGGTTTAGGTGGGGTTTTTTTGGTGGTTTTTTTGGTGGGTTTTTTTTTTATTATTATTTTTTTTAACACACACGAGAGCCGTCCGGCAGCCAGCGCCGAGCTGCTCCGTGCTGGTGCCAACGCCATCTGCCTGCTGCAGGGCTGGCTGCCACCCGGGCCTCCCGGGGGGAGCAGCACCCCGAGCCAGGGGGCTGGGGAGGGGGTTTTCTCGCCCCCCCCCTCCCCCGCTTTGAGGTCCCCAGCTGTGGGGGCTGCCCTAAGCCCAGGTTTGGGAGCTGATGAGCCCACCCCCAATTGAGGCTATTTAGGGATGGGGAGGGGCAGCTGGAGGGGGGAGGGCGTCTCTGGGGTGAGTGTCAGGAAGGGGAGGGCACTGAGGACCTTCCCCGCAGCCCTCGGTACCTCCTCAACCCCAGGGGTCGTTGGTTTTGGGGTGGGGGGCGGCGGTGTCGAGGGGGAGAAGATCCTTCAGCTCCCAGCATTCGTAGGCGCTGCATTCGGAGAGTTACGGTGCGGGGGGAGGTGGGTGGGATGTCAGGGAGGAGCGCCCCCCCCCCTTCCCAGCCTACAGGATTGGCGGGCGCTGCACTCGGAGCGTTACGGCGGGGGGGGGGGGGGGAAAGGAGGAGCCCCCCCCCCTCCTCCCGCCCCCCCCCCTCCGGCCCTGGGATTGGTGTGCGGCGCACTCAAAGCATTACGGCGGGGGTGGGGGGAGGGGGGAGCAGCCCCCGTCCCCGGGATTGGCGGGCGCCGCGCTCGGAGCGTTACGGCGCGGCGGGGCCGTGCCCGCAGCGCGGAGCTGTCCGCGGTGCTGACCGCCGCCGGCCATGGGCTCGCCGCCGCCCGCCCTCCTCCTCCTGCCGCTCCTCGCCGCGCTGCTCCGCGCACCGGCACACGGTAAGGAGAAGCACCGACACCCCCCCCTCCTCCTCTCCTCCCTCCCCCTCCCACCTCCACCCCCCCCCTCTCCCCTTCAATCCTGGTCACCCCCTCCCCCATACCCATCAACCATCCCTCCCGGTACCGGTGGCCGCAGCCCCCCGCAACACCCCCCCACCCTGCTCCGTCGCCGTCAAACTTTGCCAACTTGCCCTCGCCCCCGGTGCGGCGGGGGGGGCTCCCCGCCTCGTCCCCCCAACCTGGGTGAAACGAGAATTTTCCCAACCCCCCCCTCCTTCCCCTCCTCCGTTATCCCACCCCGGTGGCGCGGGGAACGGGAGCCGCCGGGGGCGCGCAGAGCGGTTTGCAGTGGGGCTGGTGCAACGCCTCCGGCGGGCTCCGGCGACAGCCCCTCCGCCGGTATTACCGGCGGTGAGGGGGGGGCACCGCTGCACCGGGGGCTGAGCAGGCACGGCACCGCTCGGAGGGACCCGCTCCCCGAGCCGCTGGGCCCTTCGAGACCCCCCCCCCCTCGGCTGGCTACACCCGGGTCGGTCCCTCCGTGCCATCCCCACGGTGGGTCTTGGGGGCACTGGGGACCGGGATTATTCCCACCCCCACCCTGCTTCGCTCGGGGTGGCCCCTCCAGCTCCGGGGAGGGCGTCGGGGAGATGCAGGGATGGCGGGTGTTGGCTCTTCCCAAGGAGAGCAGCCAACACCCAGCTCGGCTCGTTGGCTCTGCCACCCATGGGGCACAGGCTGCCTCCATGCCTTGCGGCTCCACTGCCCCCCCCAAAAAAAAACCCCAGGGGTCTGAGGACCCACCAAGGCTTGGGATGTACCAGTGGCCGTGCCAGTGGTGGACAGCATGCGTGGGTGAGGGGTAGGTGGGGGGTCGGGCGGGGTGTGGGTGGTGGGATGCCGGCTGCCGGCGCGGCTCAGCCGAGCTGCGGGCAACAGCCGTGCCGGGAGTTACATAAACTCCCCATCTGGCACCAGAGCCCAGCCGGGGAAGGGCACCGTGGCCCTGTGCCCGCTGCTATTCCCGTCTCCTTCTGCCACCTGGGGCTGCTGGCACAGCCCTCCCTCTTGCTTGGAGGTGGGGGGGGAGTATGGGAGACCCTCTGCAGGGCAGTAAGTGGGGTAACAGCGTGGTACCCCTGTCTCCTGCCCAGCTGGAGGGAGGGGGGGAAGAAGGGGTGAAGCAGGAAAGGGGTGTCTGTGTCCCTGGCTCTGTCCTGGGAGCAGAGCCCTGGGCAGGACAGGCTCCCCCCCCCTCCCCCCCCAAGGGAGGCTGATGCTTACCGTGTCAGTTTAATGATTTCTAATGAGCAATTACCTCTAGTCAGTCCCCTAATTTCTGAATATCAATAAAGTTAATTAAACTCTGCATGTGCATTTCCCAGAGTGTTAGATGTAGGGATGCCCTGGGAGGTGCTGAGCTCTTCCCAGAGCTGGCAGCTGTAAGGTCCTGTCCACCCTGTGCCTCCTCTGTGTGCTGGGGGCTACCTGTGGGGGTCACTCACCTGCTCCCTGTCCCCCATCAGGCAGGGTTCCCAGCCCAGCACCCTGATTTCTATACAGCACCAGCACACTCAGCATCACTGTGGCCTTGACTTGGCACCAGCTTGGGCTGGCACACAGTGGGGATGTGCCGTGGGTCTGGGGGACATGAGGATGGGGATCTCGACCCCCCTCACCCAGGCCAGCAGGGATTGGAGATGCCCGTGGTGTGGTGACAGTGCGGGGCTGGATTCTATCTCTCTCCTGCCACCCTGAGCTGTGACCTGCAGGCCTCTCCCAGCCACGGGGCACCTTCATTCCCAGTCTCCCCAGCAGAAAGTGGGGTCTGGGCCCCATAGTGCTGGTGCAGCTGGGGGGTATGGTGCCGAGCATGGCTCCATTCACCCTGCCCTCCTGTACCCCCTCTCCCTGGCTGTTCAAAGCCATGGTGGGTATAGCTTTTTTTTTGGGGGGGGTCACCTTTGCCAAGCTGAAGGGAGCTTCTTGTAATTTAGGGTTCTGGCAGTGTGGATTGTGCCAGGGGGCAGAGGGCCTGGCTGTTGCCACACCATCCAGCATCAGCCGGATGTACCGTGCCCACGGGGACAAAGCAGCACCTGAGGGAGACACGCCATCCCTGGGGATGCGGGTGCTGGGCCAGGGTGTTGGTGCGAGGAGGGGGGCTGGGGAAGGAAGCAGACGTCTGCTAAAGTAATTAACAGCGTGTGTGCTCGTCCCCTGCGTGCCTCGGAGGAGTTCATCGCTGCCACGCTGCTGTGCTGCCAGGCCAGGATTATCTGGATAATGCTCTTAAGCTGGAGGGCGGGAGGGCAGGGCTGCCCCGTGGGACGTGGGGCGGGGGGGGGGGCTGAGCCGGTGCCGCCACTGTCCCCCCAGGGCTGGTTGGGGGTTAGTGCCGGTGGGGAGGGATTTGGCACACGGTGCTGTACCGGGCAGGGCTGCCAGCCCTGGGCTTTGTGTAGCCACCGGGCAGAGCTGGAGCAATGGGAACACGGTGGGGGGGGGAAATGGGGTGCAAAGGAGCCCGGACAAGGGCACAGCAAGGGCACCCCCAGGCCTGGTGTGGAGCTGCCGGGGCACCCCCCTGTGCCACTGGTGGCACTCCAAGACTGGCACGGGGCTGACCAGGACTGTGTTTTCCAGCGTGCAGCCCCATGCCAGGGTACAGGATGGGGCTGACCCCCGTGTTGCCGGGCCCCCCGTGAGCACGGGCAGGCCCTGGGAGAGGCGGATGAAGTTGTGTCTCCGGCGGCTCCGGCAGGAGAGGATAATTTCGCCTCCAATCAATTCTTTAAATGCACACAATTGAAAGATTGCCTTTGAAAGCCGCCTATAACCAGGGAGGTAATGGATTCCCTCCAGTCGCAGGCAGCAGCTACGGAGCAGCAGCATCCCTTCCTCCAGCAGCATCCCTTCCTCCAGCAGCATCCCTTCCTCCAGCTGCTGGGGAGACAGGACCAGCCAGGGGACTGGCACATCTCCTTCCCTGGGCATCCTTGGGTGGGTGAAGGGGCTGCCTGGACCTGTCAGAGGCAGCCAGGGATGTCTCCATCTGCCTGGTTCCCTCCCAGTGTGCCCGGTGCTGAGACCTGGCACTGCTCACTGCATCCTCCAGGGCATTGGAGGGTCTTCTTGGCCGGGATTGGGAACGTGCTCGATCCCCTGCCTGCGGAAGAGGCGGCAGGAGCTGGCCCACGCGCTCGCCGTGCCACCGAGGGTTATTACATATATAATTTAAATTCAGTAACGAGCTGTGCTGAAGGGATCAAATATTAATCAGCCACGAGAGCGCTGCTGTGACCCCATGAAAACGGAGAGAGGGGCTCTTGAAATGCCAGATCACCTGGCTCTGGGCAATGTGTGGGGGCGATGCCTGGGCAGGGTGGGCTCTGGTGGTCCTCAGCTGCCCTGGGGGGGGTGGCAACAGAAACGTGGCTGTAGCATCAGCCCTTGGTGGCTTCCAAAACTGGATGGTTTATCCTACCCAAAGAGTGGGTGATGGGGCAGCGTGTGGGGTCTGCTGGCCAAGAGGATGCTCCTGTTGAATTTTGGGAGGGGAGGGGGGGTGTGTGAAGGCAGGCACTGGGGGTAGCCAGGGTGCCAGCTCCGGTGGGAGCAGGCAGTGATGCTCCGTGCTTCCCACCCGCTGGGAGGGAACGGTGTCTGCGGGGAGGATGATATGGCTGAGCAGCCCGACACGGAGCCCAACAGGCAGCTCTCGCTCGCCTCCTGCAACCAGATTTCACTTACCAGGGCTGGCATCGGGCAGAGGGGGGGGGAGAGCGGCTCCACTCTCCCTGTCTGCGTGGAGCGGGCACCCCCAGCACCCAGGGGTGCCCTGCGGGCTGGGTGCCCTTTCTGCTACCCCGGGTGGAGAACAATACGGGGTCCTGGGGGGGTGGCACAGAGCCCTGTGGGGATGTGGCACCTATGCTGGGGGTGGCACAGGGTGGATGCTGAGAGCCTGGCAGTGGGGGGCTCTGTCGCAGCGGATCCTGGTGCAAGGGGCTGATTTGGGTGCTGCTGGTGAAGGGGGGGGGGGGGGGACACGGACGTGGCACCGCACGGCTCCAGCACTCGGGTCCGAAATAGCAGCCGACGTGCAATTTATCACCGCCGCCGCCGCTCAGGGAAATTGCTGTACAAAGGCATTAGCTCCGCAGGGAGAGCGGGATCACACCGGGCCGTGGGCGGTGAGGAGGGGACAGGGGCACCGCTGGCACCCCACAGCACCCGCCGGGTGGGGAGGGAGGACAGCCCTGGGGGTTGGGCGCCTCGGTGCCCTCCTGGCTCTGCCCTCGTGCCTGCCCGGTGTCGGTGGCGCTGGGGGCTCGGTGTTTGGTATACCAGCCAGCGCTCGGCCGCCGCCACGATGCTCCAGGGAACCGGTTGCGGCGACATGTGACATGTGTCAGCGGGTAAATGACTGTTCAATTCAAGGAGAATCGCAAAACATACAAGGTCAAACGCTTCCCCGCCAGCGCCGCCATGAATATTAAAGCCGGGGCTCCTTCGGCAACCGCCGGGGCTGGCAGCCACGCTCGCCGCTGGTGGCAGCCCCGGCTTGGCCGCGGGCATCTGGGCTCACTGGCAGGGTGGAGGAGGCTAAGGGGGAGCAGGACCTGGGTGGCAGTGTAGGTGCCAATGGGGTGCCAGCTGGTGGCAGTGAGGTGCCCGACGTGGCATTCCGGGTGCCAGCGGGCTGTGCCGGCAGCCGGTGGGTTGGCTGGGTGGCATGGGGAGCTGGCTGGGTGGCAGTGGTGTTGGCGTGGGTGGCATGGGGGGCTGGCTGGCTGCTCAGCCCTGCCTGCTCCCACCCACTCACTCCTGCCTGTGCCCACCCACCCACCCATCCCTGCCCGCGCTCTTACACCGCCCACCCGTGCCTGCCTGCACCCCCACGCTGCCTGTTCTCTCTCCCTGCCTACCCCCTGCCTGCACCCACCTTCCTTCCCTTCCCACGGGACCTTCCCACCCGGAGGCAGGCAGTGGGGTGTCCCCCCCCACACTTCCCTGCTGGGGGTCCCCATCCCCAGAGGCCACCGGGGCAAAGGATGGAGAGGGGGATCTGGCATCTATGGGGCACATTCCCCCCCACCTTTTGTGCCCGCTGTGGGGGCTGGGGGTGGTTTGGGGGGGCTGTGGGTGTGGGAGCGTGGCGCCGGCTGCCTGACAGCTCATTAATCACGGTTGCCGGCCCCGGCCACGGGGGGCAAAGCCAGATTGGATTTTAAATTGGAAAATAAACCTGGACTCTTGTGAGCCCCGACCCCTGCCCTCCCCCTGTGCCAGGGACCCGGCTGCCCACACCCCCTGCCCGCTCAGGCTGCCAGCCCCCTCCGACAGAAGGGGAAACTGAGGCACGGAGCCCCTTGGGGCTGTGATGCTCCTGGGGCAGCCAGGGCCCTGCCCTGTCCCCTCCGCTGAGCTGGGTGCTGCCTTATTGCTTTCTCGGCGGGTGGCATCGATCGGTGCTCCCCAGGTGGCCGCGTGCCACCTTATTTATTTATTTGTGACAGCAGGCGGCATTGATTCCTGCCGGGGGGGGCGGGGGGGGGGAGGCCACCCGCCGCAGTCGGATTAGTCTCCGGCATCTTCCCAGCTCCTGGTTGCTGTTAATAGACTCCTGCTCGGCAAAGCTGATGGGGAGGATTAGGAGCCAGGCCTGGCTGCAGGCACGGGCACGTGCCAGGCATGCTGAGGGGTCCCACTGGGCACGTGGCTGGTGGGGGCTTAGTCCTTTGTAAGGGTCTATGCCCACCCTGAGCCCTGAAGGGGTCCCTGCTAGGTGCCCTGCTAGGTGCCAGGTCCTGGAGGTGTGGGTGCTGGGTAGCACATGTCATGAGCTCCTGGTCACCTTGGGCACACAGGAGGGACACAGCTGTGGCACTGGAGATAAGCTGCTTAGAGACATCTGTGGAGGTGGAGGCTCTAATCCTGCAGTGCTTCAGGGGCATGGGTGGCAACATCTGGGCACAGGTGGCAACATCTGGGAACCTGCTGCCTTTCTACGGTGCCCTGAGCATCCTGCATCCCCCAAGGGCCAAGAGCATCCACAATCCCCAGCATCCCCCAATGCTGGGAGCATCCTGTGGTACCCGGTGCATTCTGGGGTGCCAGGAGAACCCTGTGGTACCCTGAGCACCACCCAGAGCCCAGGAAAGTGCCCGGTGCCCAGGTACTGCCCAGCCTGGGGTACCACAGCACCTGGATGGGACCTGCTGTGGGAGCCTCGCCATGGGGTCTGACCTCACCTGGCAGCCCCAACGGGGACCACCATGTCCCCCAACATCCCGGGGAAGCTGAGACCGTGGTTGGGATGGTCAGAGACATGGTGGCTTGCAAGTGGCACGGGGCCCAGCCCCAAGCTCTAATCTGCTATTAAAGCCTAAAAGAGATTTGGGCGCCCTTCAGTATAAACTCATTAACTTTTATGATCTTATAAATGGATCCTATTAAAAAATAATTCTGGCCTTGCTGGGGGGCAAGTGAAAACCTTTTCGGAGCCGGTGTGGCTGGGTGCCCGTCCCCCCCGCTGTGCTGCCTTGCCCAGGGCATCCTCACCGTCCCGGGGCAGTGGGGACACGGAGCGGGTGGCAGAGCGGTGGGGGTGCCCAGCAGCACCCAGCAGCTCCCCCTCCACGGCTCAGCCTAGCTAATGTCTCCTAATAGTCCCTTAAAAGTGGCAGTCGCAAAGTAATTAATCTTGGAGGGGCCCTGCCCTGCTACGGATCAGTATAATTACCCAGTAATTGGCAGTATCGTGTCATCAGCGGCTGTGCACAGCGACGAGACGTGCCCACGCACGATTACGGCCTCACGCCCTGCGTTGGGCCACGGAGGGATTCCGGGTGCCACCGTGGCATTCCCCCCTGCCATGGCACAGTGGGGCTGGGGAGCTGAGCCCCCCCCGGGAGAGGGGACCGTGTGATGCCACATCTGGCAGGGAAAGGTACCGGGTGACTCATTAGGGCTGATTAAATTATCTTTTTTTTTTTTTGGTCTAAACGGCTGGGCTGAGCACGCCGGGGGTTTGCTCAGGGGCTAATGCACGGGAGGGCCAGGGGGTCGTGGTGGGGACCCCCTAGGTCCCCTCCTGAGGGTGGGAGGTGGGGAACGCCAGAGGGGAGGGGTTCCCCAGCAGATTGACGTTGCCCAGGGACAGGCTGGCTGGCAGGTGGATGGGGAAAAACTGAGCTCTTGCAGACTCATTGCACTGGTGTCCTGGAGCTGGGTCCCAGCATTTAGGCTCCAGTGGCATCTCTGGTGCAACCGGTCACAGCAGTCATGGGCACGACCACACCATGGGGATGTGGGCTCCTGTGGGACTCGGCACGGGATGGCCACCTCCATGGAGAGGGACAAGCTGTGACCAGGGACACCCAGCCCCAGGGCTCTCCCCACCAGGGCTGGGTCACGGGAGGAGCGGGCACCCTTAATGTGGTACAAGCTGCAGCTGTGCATTAATTAAGCCAGGGCTTAATTGCCAGGGCTGCCTCAGTGAAGGGTATGCTAGAAGAAGACACAGCGGGGTCCCACTGCATGTGGTTGATGTGCAGGGAGATGTTAGTCCTCAGGTGGCCTGTGGTGGAGCGTTGACCCATGGGGAAGTGTCAGTCCCCAGCACAGCACTGGTGCCCAGCGTGGCACAGGTCTGTGGCACCGCACCTGCATCACCCCCCAGCGCGGTATCCATCCCCAGCGTTGTGTCCATCCCTGGTCCATGCCCAAGGGTTGGTCCCAGGTGCCACATCTGGCGCAGCATTGCTCCGTGATGAAGCATCAGTCTCTGGTGTAGCACCAGTCCCCAGGGCCACACCAGTCCGCGATGCACCATCGGTCCCCGGGTGCATCACCGCTCCAGAGCAAAGCGTCGGTCGCCGGTGCAGCATCGGTCCACGATGCAGCGTGGGTTTATGGATCCCCAAGCACCTTATGCTCTCTCTCCTCCCACCAGGCTTCAACGGGCTGGCCGGGAAAGCTGGGGAGAGCGCTGAGGCTGAAGGGGAGCCGACGGCGCTGCCCACGCCGGCGGAGCGGGAGGCAGAGGCTCGCTTCGTGAGCACGGCGCCCACGCTGAAGCTCCTCAACCACCACCCGCTGCTGGAGGACCTGCTGCATGAAGCCTTCCTGAAGAAGGACTACCTGGGCCAGGCTCCGTTCCTGCCTGCTGGCCCCGGCCCCCTCCTGCCTGCCGATGCCCTCCAGCCAGCTCCTGGCCCCCCTGCCCCCGAGCCCCCACCACGCACCCCTGCCTTGCCCAGGGTTGCTTTCCCCACCGACCCACTGACCACACCAGCGGGGCGGCTGGGGCCATGGGGAGAGGCTTGGGGGGCCGTGCCAAGTGCTGACACCTCGTGGTCCCCCGCCGGGGTGCCGGAGTCCAGCCACGTGTCACCCAGCCAGGCCCCCGCCACCCTCAGCACATCCCTGGGGTCCCGCACTGGGGCTGCTGCGGTACCCGGGGATGAGGAAGGGACCACCATCACTTCCACCATCACCACCACCACCGTCACCACGCTGCAGGGGCCAGGTGAGCACCGGGGAGGGAGCTGGGGGGAGCCAGAAGGAAGCCAGGCTGAGCCAGGGTCTCCTCTGTCACCAGCCCCCTGCAACCGGACACTGGCGGGTCCCGAGGGCTGGCTGGTGTCCCCAGAGCCAGCCAATGTCCCCTACGATGGCAACATGGACTGCACCTACACCATCTCCGTCTACCCTGGCTATGGCGTGGAGCTCAAGGTGAGACAGGGTCTGTAGGTGGGACGGGGTGCCAAATACCCATAGACAAACGTGGCATGTCCCCTGCTCCGTGCCACGTCGGCAAGGAGGCAGCAAACCCATCGCCCCCATCCCTGTCCTTGTTCCTGTCACCCTCTTCCCGAGCCAGGAGAAATGGCTCATGGCATCACCTGCCCTCGGACCACCAACGGGGATGTGGATGCATGGGCTGGTGGGATGCCCCAGGATGACCCCGTGCCCACCGCTTGCCACGGGGCAGCACCATGGCTTGCCGAAAGCCAGTTGGCAAGCAGGAGGCAGCAGCTCCACAGCCAACGCCTCCTCCTCCTCACATCACCAGTGCCGCCGCTCATCATCACTGCGCAGCACCGCTTAATTAACATCATTAATAGCAAATTGCTCCGGAGCGCTGGAGCGCACGATGGGGCTGTCGGCACGGCCCCGGTTGTGCCGCGGCGTTTCGGCAGAGCCACCGGCTGGGGCCCTGATGCTCTTTGCGGGGGGGGGGGCGGGACGGATGATTTATGGGGCCACTAACCGTGTTTGAAAGAGCGCTGCCCCACGCAGACAAGCTCCAGCACCCTATCGACCGCGGGCGAGCTGCCCGAGGACTGGCTCGCGGGGTGACAGCCGGGGAGGTGACACCCAGCCCCTTCCCCTCTAGGTGCAGAACATCAGCCTGGCGGAGGGGGAGACGCTGACGGTGGAGAGCGCGGGGGGCTTGGAGCCCACCCTCCTGGCCAACGAGTCCTTCCTGCTGCGGGGTCAGGTCATCCGCAGCCCCTCCAACCTCCTCACCCTCCGCTTCCAGAGCCCCCGGCCACCCAGCCCCGGCTCCTACCAATTCCGCTACCAAGGTACGGGGGTGCCACCAGCACCGACCCCCCAGTACCCCTTTTTGGGGGGGGTGTGGGGGGGTGGAGTCCCCTGCCAGCACGACTCTAATTCAGAACGGAACATTAATGGAGAGCTAATTGGCGTGAGCGATCATGGGCTCATTTAGCATCATTACCAGCAGCGATAGGCACCCTGTCACCCAGCCCTGCAGCCCCCAAGCGCTTGGGAGGTGGGTGCTGGGGGCGGGGGGGGGGGGGGGGAAGTGGGGTCCTGTGGGGGTCTGAACGCCCAACTGGTAATGCCACCGCCTGTCCCCAGCCTACCTGCTGAGCTGCCCCTTCCCGGCACGGCCGGCTTTCGGGGAGGTGTCGGTCAGTAGCCTGCACCCCAGCGGGGATGCCCGCTTCCGCTGTGCCACCGGTTACCAGCTCCAGGGTGCCCACCGGCTGGTCTGCCGCAACGCCACCCGGCCCTTCTGGAGCGCCCGTGAGCCCCTCTGCCTCGGTAAGCACCGGCACCAGGGGGACATGGCATGGCCAGTGTGGCCCACACGGCTGCTCACGGTCCCTCTCCCCCAGCGGCGTGTGGCGGGGTGGTCCGGAACGCCACGGTGGGACGCATCATCTCGCCCGGCTTCCCTGGGAACTACAGCAACAACCTGACATGCCACTGGCTGCTGGAGGCACCCACCGGTCACCGCCTGCACCTTCACTTTGAGAAGGTCTCGCTGGCAGAGGATGATGACAGGTTTGGCCCCGGGACAGGGGGAATTTGGGGGGGTGGGGGCACTCCAGGGGAGCCCCACATTAGGCACTGAGCCGTTTTCAAGGATGGATGCTGTTGGCCGTATCCAAGGATAGACGCTGTTGGGCATATCCAAAGATGGGTGCCGTTGGCCATGCTCATGGATAGGTGCCACTGGTCATATACAAGGGTGGGTGCCTTTGGCCATATCCGAGTATAGGTGCTGTTGACCCTGTTCAAGGATGGGTGTCATCGGCCAGGCCCAAGTGTGGGCACTGTTGGCCATTGGCCACGATCAAGGATAGGTGCTGTTGGCTGCGTTCAGTGAAGATACTGTTGGACATGCCCAAGGGTGGGTGCCATTCATCATGTTCAAGGTTGGGTGCTGTTGGCCATGGCTGGGGCTGGGTGCTACCATCCATGCCCAAGGATGGGTGCTGATGACCATGGCTGGGGCTGGGTGCTACCACCCATGCCCAAGGGTGGGTGCTGCTGGCCATGGCTAGTGCAGCACCCTGCCCCTGCCATGCTTTGGCAGACTCATCATCCGCAACGGCAACAATGTGGAGGCACCACCGGTGTACGACTCCTACGAGGTGGAGTACCTGCCCATCGAGGGGCTGCTCAGCACTGGGCGCCACTTCTTCGTGGAGCTCACCACCGACAGCAGCGGGGCCGCTGCGGGCATGGCGCTGCGCTACGAGGGTATGGGGCTGGGATCTAGGGGGGCACCCAGGCATCCCCATGCCCATCTGGCCCCCACAGACCTTCCCCCCTGTGCCCACAGCCTTTGAGCAGGGGCATTGCTATGAGCCCTTTGTCAAGTATGGGAACTTCACGGCCAGTGACCCCCGGTACCCTGTGGGCACCACGGTGGAGTTCAGCTGCGACCCCGGCTACACACTGGAGCAGGGCTCCACCATCATCGAGTGTGTCGACCCCAGTGACCCGCAGTGGAACGAGACGGAGCCGGCGTGCCGCGGTGGGCGCTGGAAACGGGCAGACGGGGAGGCTGGAGATGGCGGTTCTGTGGGTGCCGGAGTTGGGGGGTGCTGTAGGTTCTGGAGCTGGGGGTTACTGTGGATGCTGGAGGTGGGAACGGGCCACTAGGGACACTGGAGCCACCACGCTTAGGTACATGCTGGAGATGAGGGACATGGTGGGAGATGATGGGATGCTGGATGCCACCATGCTGTGGTGTGTCCTGGAGCCGGAGCCAACAGGGATGGTGGGTGCTGGAGCTGGGATGCTGAAGTGGGTGTTGGAGCTGGAACCAACAGGGACGGTGGGTGCTGGAGTCAAGGTGCTTAAGTGTGTGCTGGAACTGGGGGTTGCTGTGGGTGCTGGAGACGGGGACAGGCCACGATGGACACTGGAGCCACCATGCTGTGGTGTGTCCTGGAGCCGGAGCCAGCAGGGATGGTGGGTATTGGAGTTGGGATGTTGAAATGGCTGCTGGAGTTGGAGGGCTGGGTGGTGGGTGCTGTGGTGGGTCCCCCCATGGTGGTGCCAAGCGCGTCGTGCACCTGCAGCGGTGTGCAGCGGGGAGCTGACGGACACGGCCGGTGTGGTGCTGTCCCCCAACTGGCCAGAGGCGTACGGCAAGGGCCAGGACTGCATCTGGGGGCTACACGTGGAGGAGGACAAGCGCGTCATGCTGGACGTCCGCGTGTGAGTGCAGGGGGGCAACTGGGGGGCAGTGGGACGGGGGGAGGGGAGGGGTCTCTGCACCCCCTGCTCTCATGGCCCCACCACCCCAGGCTGCGGCTGGGCACTGGGGACGTGCTGACTTTCTACGATGGGGACGACCTGACGGCGCGCATCCTGGGCCAGTACACGGGCACCCGTGGCCGCTTCAAGCTCTACGCCTCCACCGCTGATGTCACCGTCCAGTTCCAGTCCGACCCCGGTGCTGGTGCCTTCGCCTATCGGCAAGGCTTCGTCATCCACTTCTCTGGTGAGCCCCGTGGTGGGATGGTGTCCCCGGCGTCCCCGCTGTCCCTGCCACCCCACTCACCCCGCTGTCCCTGCAGAGGTCCCCCGTAATGACACCTGCCCCGAGCTCCCGGACATTGCCAACGGCTGGAAGACATCCTCGCAGCCGGAGCTGCTCCACGGCACCGTGGTCACCTACCATTGCTACCCTGGTTTCCAGCTGACCGGCACCGACCTCCTGATGTGCCACTGGGACCTGACATGGAGCGCCGACCTGCCCTCCTGCGAGCGGGGTGAGCAGCCGCCCGCCAGTGTCCCCCATGTCCCGTGGCATGTCCCCAGGAGCCACCATCGACGCCGGTCCCTCTTGCCTGCAGTGACCTCCTGCCGGGACCCCGGGGACGCCGAGCACAGCCGCAGGGTAGTCTCCAGCCCCAAATTCCCGGTGGGATCCACCGTGCAGTACGTCTGTGACAAGGGCTACGTCCTGGCGGGTGCCGGGACCCTCACCTGCCACGACCGCGTGGCGGGGGGACCAAAGTGGAGCGACCGTCTCCCCAAGTGCATCCGTGAGTCGGGTACCCACCTTTCCCCGGGCGCATCCCCTGCCACCAGCGGTGGGCACTGATGTCACCGTGTGTCCCCCCCCCTTGCCCCACAGCGGAGACCTACGAGCCCTGCCACAACCCCGGCGTGCCGGCGGGCGGGCGGCAGACCCCCGAGCGGCGGCTGTACCCGGCGGGAGCCACCTTACGCTTCTCCTGCACCGCTGGCTGGGCGCTGCTGGGCGAGAGCAGCCTGCGCTGCCTGCCCGGGCACCCCTCGCGCTGGAGCGGCTCACCTCCCATCTGCAAGGAGGGTGAGAAGATCCCCCCAACCTCACCCCAGCAACCCCCCCACCCCCAGCACCCCACTTCTCACCACTGATGTCAACTTCTTTCTTTCTTCTCCCCACTTCTTCCAGCCTCCTACAACGAGTTTTACAGCAACCGCAACCTGGACGGTAAGGGCAAGGGTTTGCCAGGGCAGATTGGGGTGCTGGGGTGTGGGTGGGCACCCAGGGGTGCAGCCAATATGGGGTGACCCCCCTTGGTGAGTCCCCAACTCTCCCGGGGCAGCCGTGGCCAAAGCTGTGCCCTCGGGGATGGCGCTGGAGGGCACCAACGTCGCCATCGCTGTCTTCCTGCCCGTGCTGGTGGTGGCCCTGCTCATCGGCGGCATTTACCTCTACTTCTCCAAGTGAGTGGCCAAGTGGCCCCCATCACCCCATGGGGTCCCCACGGACCCCCCGCTGCCCGCCCCAGCTGCCCTCTCCCTGCAGGCTCCAGGGGAAGCCGGCTCTGCAGCTGCCCCTCGCTGGCTCCCACCCCTACGACCACATCACCGTGGAGTCGGCTTTTGACAACCCCACCTACGAGACAGGAGTAAGTAGTGGCCCCCATGCCCTCCACGGATGGGGCTGGGCACCCTGGGAACCCTGCATCGCACGGGCCATGGGTGCCAGGGGCTGTGTGTGCCATGGAACAGGCATGGGATGGGGTCATGCACTCCAGGGACCGTGCATGGGATAGAACATCCATCCAGGGACCACACATGGGATGGGATATCAATCCAGGGACCACTCATGGGATGGGACATCCATCCAGGGACCAGTCACACAATGCACATCAATCCAGGGACCACACATGGGATGGGACATCCATGCAGGTTCCATGCATAGGATGAGATGTCCATTCATGGGAACCATTCATGGGATGAACATCTATCCAGGGCCTATGCACGGGATGGGACATCCATCTAGGGACCACACATCAGCTGGGACAACCATCTAGGGACCACACATGGGGTGGGACATCCATCTAAGGACCACACATGGGGTGGGACATGCATCCCCTAGGGCCATCTGTGGTCTGGGATGTGTCCCCAGGACCTCACAGGGTGGGAGATGCCCTACTCTTCTCCTGGGCACCCCGTCGCACCACCGAGTGTCCAACCCCTCGCAGTCTGTTTTCTTTGCAGGAGACAAGGGAATATGAGGTGTCCATCTAGGTGTGGGCAGCGTGGAGCTGGGTGCCACAGCCACCCCTCCTGGCCCCCCCCCCTGGTGCCCTCCGGCCCCCCGGCACTGCCCAGGGACACCTCTCCCAAGGAGGCTCAAGCCAAGCACTCCATGAGGGCCACCCAGGCACCGGCCACCCCCTTGTCACCCCCAACCCACCCGGACCCCCCTGTGGGGTGTCCTTGAGCCCCGCTGTCACCCACCCCCCTGCCCCCGGGCTCACGGCGGGGGGGTGTCCCCGGGCCCCATGTTGCCCCCCCCCAACCTGCGCAGGTGCACAGTGTCCCCCACCCCCCCGGTGGAAGAGGGACCCGGGGGGGGCGTTGGGGACCACCCAGGTAAGGACAGTGCTGCAGTGGGGAGGGGTCAGCGGGACGCCCCGAGGGGGGGGAAAAGGGGGGAGGGTAAGGGGACTGGGTGGTCATGGGGGTGCCCCCCCAACCCTCGCCCACCCTCCTCATCACAGGGTCTGCCCCTCTCTGCCCCCCCCACCCCTTGTGTCCCCCCAACCGCCACGCAGGGACGTGCCATGTGTGTGTCCCCCCCCTCCGTGCCCCGAGCATGCTGCGGCCCCCACTCCCAACCCTCCCCGCTTGCTTTGCACCCCCCCCCCCGACTTCGAGGCGGCCCCTCCGTTCCCCCCCCCACCACCTCCACGTCCCGCCACCGATCTGGAGGGGACGGGGTTGGGGACACGGGGAGCGGCGGGCATGGCTCTATCCTCCCCCTCTCCCCGCCGCGTCCCGACCGGGATGGTGGCCTCGGAACCCGCCCCCCCCCTCCGCCCCCATCTTTTGGTTGTTTCATTAATAAAAAAATGGTGTTTTAGAAGAAGCCCTGGCGTCTTCCTCAGCACGGGATTGGGAGGGCACCCCCACCCTGAGCCCCCCTGCATCCCTCCCCCGATCTTGCCCCCCCCCCCCCCTTTCCTCCCACACTCTTTGATGGGGAGGGCGGTGTGCGCGCGGCGCTGCCCCTTTAAGAGGCGTGGCCTCCGCCGAGATGACGTCACGCGCAGGACACCGCCTCGCCGCGCGCCCCCTGCCGGCGGGCGTGGCGTGCTCCCCCACCACCACCTCCCACCGCCCCGCCCCGCTCCGTCCTGCGTCGTGACGTCACTCCAAGGCCGCGCTCCTTCCTTCCCCTTCCCCTCCCCGCGCCCGGGAAGAACGTGCCGGCAGCCACGCGCCTGCGCGGGAACGGAGGGAGGTGGAGGGAGGGGGCGGAGCCAGGCGGGCGCGCGCCGGAGGTGGTGGGGGTGGGGGTGGCGGTGCCGGCGTCGCGCGACTCGGCGGGACGAGGACGAGGGGGGAGGGGCAGTGGCGCGGGGCCGCGCCTGCGCGCTGGGCGCGGTCTGCGCATGCGCGGTGTGCGCGGCGGCGGCGGCGGCGGGGCCCGGAGCGTCGGCGCCGCCTGTGTGTGTCTGTGTGTGTGTGAGTGTGTGTCTGTGTGTGTGTGGGGAGCGCGGCGGGCGAGGGGCCGCGCCGCCCCTTCCCCTCCCTTCTTCCCCCCAGCCCCTCTCTTTCCCGGCATGGCAGCGGGCGCGGGGCCCCCCGCAGCCGCCCCCGGGCCCGGCTGGAGGAGGAGGAGGACGACGACGACGGCTAAGCCGCAGCGGCCCGTGGGCTAGGCCCCGCCGCCCGCCCCCTCCTCGACGCGGAGCTGCCGCTGAGGGGGCCGCCCCCCCCCCCCTACACACACACCTTTACTCCCCGCTTCGCTCCCTCTCGTCGTGGGGGGGCTCTCGGGGCCGCTCCCGGGCTGGATGAATGTGGGAGAAGATGGAGACCAAGACGATCGTCTACGACCTGGACACCTCCGGGGGGCTGATGGAGGTGAGGGCCGGGCTGCGGAGCGCGGTGGGATAGGGGGGGGCAAGGCCCGAGCGGGGAGGCTGCAAAATGGTGAGGGACAGCCCCCCCCACACCTCACCACCACCACCACCACCATCCCCCTACCCCCCCCTCGGAGCCCGGTGGCCATAGAAGGAAGTGCGGAGGGACAGAGGAGGCCCGAGCGGACACGGGGCGGGCCCGGACCAGGCCTTGTCCCCGTCTGTGTGTGTGTCCCCCGCCTCGGTGGGCCCAGGGCCGCTCTCCCCCGGCGTGCAGGCGGGAGAAGGAGGGTGCTTGGGCTCAGGATCCGTCCCAGCTCCCTTCCCCCCCCCCCCCTTCCTCTCTGTGTCTGTCCATGTGCAGCAAATCCAAGCCCTCCTGGCTCCCCCCAAGAGCGAAGATGGGGAGAAGAAGAGCAGGAGGCCCGAGAAGGAGCCCAGGCGAAGCGGCAGGGCCACTAACCACGATAGCTGCGATAGCTGCAAGGAAGGAGGGGACCTGCTGTGCTGCGATCACTGCCCCGCCGCCTTCCACCTCCAGTGCTGGTAAGGCTTGGCCCTCTCTCCCTCCGGCTCCCACTCCCCGTTAGGTCCCTGCCTTACCCGGGAATGTTGGGGGGGAGTACGGACGGACGGACAGACAGACGCGGGGCTGGGCATAGCGGGGCAGGAACAAAAAGGAGGTGCAGCACCCCCCTTCCTCACTCGGGTTCATCCACCCACCCACCCCCCGAGACTAAATCCACAGCGGCCGAGGTGAAAAGCCCCCCTCGCTGCTTTCTCTGGGGGGGAGAGGGGGGGGTCTGCCACTCTCTTTTCTTCTTGGGCGGAGAGGAGGAGCGAGGCTGCTCTGGCTGTGCGGCCTGGCTGCTTGGGTGCTGCCCCTACCCGGCCTTCCACACACCCCCCCTCCCCGAGCCGATAACTTCCCCTCCTCACCCCTCTTTGGGGGTGCTGTGCTTGGGGTAGGGGGGGTGTTGGGGTGGGGGGAGGGGGCTCCACAGGGTCCTGGCCGTGGGGCGGGAAGCGGCGGTGGCGTCTCGGCGCCAGGCCTTGACGTTCCCAGCGCTTCCGTGCTGCTGCAGCTGCTGGGAATAATGGAGGTTGCTGTCTCTGTGTCTCCCTGCCTCACTGTTTACAATATGGCGACCTTCCTTTAAATTATATTTTTATTCTCAGCGCCATTTTGGCTGCATATATGACTCCCAAACCCTCGCAGCGCTCCCCCAGTATCTCAAAGGTGAAAAATACCTTTCCTGTGGAAATCCAGGCCTCCAGACTTTAAAATTGGCCGGGTTTATTCCTTTCCCTCCTTTTTTTCCCCTCCCTCCTGACTCTTCGGACCTGCTTGTCTCATCCGTGGGAGTGACTGCCGGGAACTGGGGGGGCAGTCGGGTCTTCTTGTTGGGAGTTGCGTGGCTTTGTTGATAAAAGGCAGATCTTTCTGCATGCAAATCTGGATGCCCTGTGGTAGTCGAGGTGCATGTGGAGGCGGTGGCAAAGCTCTGGTCGGTGGAGGCTGCGGTGAGGAAGGGCTCTCCGCTGCCTTCCCTCTCAGCTTCCTAAGCTCTCGGCACAAAGCAACCCGCCAAAAGCACCTGAACTTTCTGCCCCAAAGTTTTGGTTTTTTTTTTTTTTTTTGCTTTCTGCACCAGGAGCCCAGATGCACCCGAGGCTGCTTTACCCCAATCTCCCCCTTCAACAGTTGACACAGGCAGGCGGTTTGTGTTAAATTAGCGCAGCCAGAGTGGATAATGGAGTGGAGGAGGGAGCAGGGCAAGTCAAACAGCTGGAGCTCGGGCGTACAGAGTATTCTTCCTTAGGGGAGATTTTTTAACCACATTCCTTTCTCTCTTTCATGCTTTGGAGCTTTGTTTGCCACCCTGTTACAGCTGTCTCCTCTTTGCTTTTTTTTTTTTCCTGTTGTTTTTTTTTCTTTCTTCTTTTGCTCGGTGGTTATACTGCGTTTATATGCTAATTGCAGGTCTCTGAACACATATTAAACTGATTGCTGATACCAAGAAAACTGACTGTGCGGTCACAGTTCTGTAGGGAGTGTCCCGTTAGCAGCGTGTAGCCAGACGAACCCGACAATGCTGTAGCGTGCAGCCATGACATCATCCCTCCTACCCCGAGGAAGTGCTACTGGTGGTGGTGCAGATCCTCTAATATTTACTGGGAGGACACTAATTAATTAATTTTTTTTTTGTCCAGCCTTCTTGATGAGCTTTAATTTAAGGTTAGTGGGTTGTTTTTTTTCCCTTCGGTCAGGCGTAGTTGCTTAAAACTCGATGCCCGCTGCTGAACACATCCTGAACCTTGTCTTGGTGAGGCTGGAGCAATGGCTAGAACTTCATATTTTGAGATGGAAGAGCTGTGATTAATGCTGTAGAGTTTCCTGGTTGACTCTGAATCCTAGTTAGTCCTAACTATAAATGAGACCACCTTGTGCATGGCTAAATCTGGCTAAAATTCATGACTTAATTTGGCAAGTTTCTTGTCGTTAATCAGTGGGAAACAGTCATGTAAATCGGTATCTGTAAAGCTTTGGCTACACTTGAGTTAGTTGCATTATAATTATAAAAAAAATAATCTTGGGTTAACTAGTCACCCTTCAGAACTGAAATGGAAGGGATGATTCTGGTTATGCTTTCTCCCTGTGCTTGTTGCCTTTCCTGGGGTATCTCTCGGGTGATCATTTTGACAGTAGCCCAGACCCTGCTGCGGGAGGTGGCACAGTCCAGATTGGCACAGCCATCACTCAACCAAGGCCTTCAAGCAAACCAGGTTGTCTCGAAGGGATACTCAGGTTTTGTTTTGATGTTTTCTTCCCTTTACCCTTTTTTTTTGCTTAAAGCAAACTTCCATTCTGGATATAAACTGAGGCATAAAGGCAGCACTTGTAGCTTCCTTTCTGCCTCTTTTTTTTTTTTTATTTAAAGACTAGCAGCTGTAATGCTATTCTTGTTTCAAGTCATTTGAACAGCAGTTTAAATATACTGCTGGGGCATACTAGCTGAATTGTGTCGGCAGCTTACCTGTTCTTCAAATATTTATTGTAAGCTTTAGAACCAGATTGCGTTTATTATCAATATAGAAGAAAAGAAAAAAAAAGCACGGTCTAGGATTTGTAGTCAGTCCATCAAAGCTGGGTAGGAGAGGCCACATTATAAAAAAAAAGGAATGACAAAGGTGTGATCAGCCCAAGTCACGCAGTGGGCTGGAGACAAACCCAGGAGTGAGCCCAGCTCAGTGGCCCGTAAACAAGTTCTGTTTCTTCCTGTGTAAAGAAGGTTCTTCTGTATTGGGTTGTTTAAACCTGCAGTGAGCAAGTTTGGCTTCTTTGGTGAGTGTGTGGTTCTCAAACTTCAGTAGTTTGCCTTAACTTCAGTTTAGTACCTAAACCTGTTGTCTTCTGCAGCAAACAGAAGGCACTCAGCCAAAACCCCAAAAACTTTCCGAGTCCAATAGTATTATGCGTCTCTGATGGTAAATAACAAGTTTTGTTGATAGGGTGTGGGAAAGCTGGCTGTCCTGAATTGCTGCGGGTGGAAGTGGCTTCCCAATTCACCTCTCGGGGTGTCAGCTCTTCTCACAGCTCCCTTTCAGAATCACAGGTTCAGTGTAAAACTCCTCCAGGTACGGTAAGAGCCCGTGGACCGGGAGGTTACCAGCCTGGCTGCAGATAAACTGGCCTGGTGGGAGGGATACAGGGAAGTGTGAAATCCTTTCCAGATACTTAGTTTCAACATACTTGGATTAATCTCACAGTCAGGTGACTGTCTTCAGGTTTGAACTTGGAGAGGGTTGGTTTTTTGTTTTTTTTTTAAATGTCCCTAGTATTTCTTGAAAAGAGAACATAGGTTTTTTAGCTCTTAAGTCTGATTTTGGTTATGCCTTTTGCCCATAACTTGCTGCTTTGGGTAATGGGGCACCATTGCCTTTTCATTCTGATGTTCTTCCTTAACCCAGGCCCCTGGGAATGGTGTACGCTCCTTCTTTACATGATTGAAAACCAATTTTCCAGTACTTCTGCTATTCTTCCCCCTTTATATCCTCCTCCTGGCTATGTGATTGTTAGAATTCCCTGTATTATTTTCTTGAGCTCGTGGTGAACTTGATTCCCATTGAAGTCGTTTTTACAAAGTGACTGATGTTGCAAATTCATTACAGCTTCGCGGAAGGATTAGAAAGATCCCTGGGAGAGGAAAAGTTTAGTTAACAAGCTGGGGGAGGGGAGTGACAACAGGAGGGAGAACTAACACAGAACAGTTTTGTGTTTGGTTTTTCTTTTTTTTTTAATTTTTTTTTTATTTTTAAAGTCTCACTGCCTGAGTTTCTGGTTGGAGGAGCCCAAAATTGCTAACCTCTCCAAATGCTGGTATTCAAGCCCCTCTTATAAAATCTCAGGCTGCTGGCTGTGAAGCACTGCTGGCATGGCAAAGTGACTCCAGTTGCCTAAATCTGACCAGCTGCCCGTTACGGCAAACACAGACCGTACCAGTTTCCTGGCACTGCCCAGTATAAGCGCTTGCCTTAGCTGCTGGGTGGCCCATGGGCTCTGCTGGGAGATGTACCTCACGTCCCTGCCGGGGCCTGGTAGCTCCATCAAACTTTCTGTAGTGCTTGCCTCTTCATGTTTGTATTTGGAGCGTTTGGCCTCTTGGTTGTCTGTCTTCGCCAAAGTGCTTTTGTCGAAGAATGGGAGTAAAGAAGCAACAAAGAGAAGTAGACGAAGCTGAACTAGCCTGAGTTTTGCATATTTTCTATGAGTCACTTCAGTTCACGGAAGAATGGAAAAAAAGTTGTGTTTGACTGGTAGACTGGTAGGACATCAGTTACTTTTTCCCCACCTTATTCAGGTTTTAAAATGTTCTGCCTTATCTTGCCTTCTGGTCTGGCTTTAGGTTTTTTACATAAATACCCATTCTATGTGAGGGGAGGGAAACGTGAGCCTGGCTATTGTCTTAGTTAATCCTTCCCTTAATGGGCATCTTGGGCTGCCTGGAGGGGGGTGTGTGTGTTTCAGGTGAAACTTTGAATGGTCTAAAGCATCAGGGAGTAAGCTGTTCATTTCCAAGCAGTCATTTAAATGTATCTATCTTAACTAATAATTTGTTGAAACAATATGTTGGTGGTGTTTTTTTTTTAAAAAGCAACAGTTATTATTATTATGTGTCTTTGGTTCTGATATTTTGGTAGTGTTGGTGGTCAGGGGAGGCTGGATCCTAAACCAGAAGGAAGCAATTGCACTGGCTTGGTTCCTCGGCGTGGAGGGTCACTGCGCATGTGTCTGCAGATGTGGTAACATGATCGGTCTTGGCAGCTCTGTTCAGCAAAGTTGAACCAATGAGATCTTTCCCTCTCCTTATTTTGTCCTAAAACTCTCTATGCAAAGGCAGATAAGGTCAGCCTAAATCTACGAACTTCAGCTAAGGGCACCAGAAAACCACTTTACAGTAAGGATTTGATGTGCCAGTCTAATCTGGGGACTTGCAAACCACGATTCTCACCTGCGTGTGCATGTGTGTTGCTCGTGTTAAACTGAGCGTGAGCAGATTTTGCAGCGTGGGCAAGAGTTGGGGAGTTCAGATCAAGCTATGGGTCGCTGCTGCCATTCTCAACGTCAGCATAAAGCGGGAGGAGCAAGGCATTAGGATTCTGTCAAAGTCAACATTTAACTGCTTAACTTATGCTTTGTCTTCAGACGTGGCTGCTGTATGGACTAGAATTATGCCAAACATCTGTAATGATCTGAAGCTGTTTAAAAAGGCACGGTACGAGACTGTTAATAAGGAAAGGTTTTGTTGCTCACCTTGGGAAAGTGCCAGTTTTATGTTGACTGGGACTTGTGAAACTGAGAAGTCTCTTTTTTTTTTAATGTGATGCTGCTGGGTCCATTTTTGAATTGACTCCTCAAATCCAGTAGGATGCAGCTTCCGGCTGGGGTTCACGGCTTTGTTCCTGCTGCTCCGGAGCTGGTCTTTCCTGGTATGTCAGACCTGCAGGCGTGACTCACGGGAGCCTTTCAAAACCTGGAAAGGTCTTCCCAGAGGAATTCCAGCTCCTCCAGGCATTTGCAAAGGAAATTCTTAATTGGATTAGATTCATAATACTAATCTGCTAATGACTGTTTGTTATGGAGATCTTAGCACTATCTTGTAAATATATTCGCCTTCTCTTAGCTTGCCTTGTGTCTTTTTATCACATACAAGCTCAGCTGTTAAGATTGTTCAGCCTCCTGCAGATCTTGTAGTTGGGAATGGGAGGACTACCGTGTTTATTACAGAAAACCCTATAATGCCCTCATAATTCTCCCCTTTCTTTCTCCATCTCTGTGTTGCTTTGGGTGGGGGCAGTAAAAAGGAAGCAGTCATAATTAGCATGCCTAACATCCAGCTCTACTTCTCTTGCAGCGGGTATGAAGGACATCTCAGATGGGGAGTGCCCCCACAGCTGTCCTCAGCTACAGAACTGTGTATTTGTAGTAAAAGCCAGGACGAAAAATGCATCCGCGGGGGGGGGGGG
>JAOQGH010000006.1:8261338-8289182 GCA_025769975.1 Gallinago jamesoni
ATTTGCTGTCAGCGATCTCGTCCAAAGTTTCTCCTTATACCCCCCGAAACTGACCTTTATGATGTGGGTTGTAGGTGCTGGTGCAATGGTGTGAAGAACACCTGCATGGCAGGCAGGGCTTCTGGCTGTCTCCCTGCGTAGGACAGACTGAGTCAATTCCAGATTTCAGCTGTAGTGTTGATACTGAAACAGCTTTTCTACATAGTAAAGGCACTAACATCAATTCTTCTGTTTATTGACCCACGCAAGTGGATGTTATACTGTTTTTATTGCTAGACAATAACATGTGACTCACACGTCAAGTTCTCAAGTTTTTCTGTGGCTCTGGAGCCCTTATTAATCCTTGAGTCAGTAGTAAATTGCAAGAATCTGCTGTGAAGAAAGGGAGCGGTTCCTTCCAGAGTAGGAAAGAGTTGTGTCTTCCTGAAAGCAAGTGTTATAAGGTCTGAATATTTAGGGAGTGCTGCCTGGTGCAATATAAATCACAGTGGAGAAGGATGTACCTGTTGTTTTGGGTTTTTTTTACCAGTCAGGAAGTAAGCTTTGACTTGTGAAAATGCTAATATATCTGAGAGTATAATATGGTTTTGTTGTAGGGGTATGAAGCGCTGGATTTGAAAGAAGTGAGTGTCAGCAAAAAAATATCTTGCCACGTCAGGTTACTGGCTAAACTTGTGATTTTGTGACACAGCTGGATTGTCAGAGCTGGCTTTTTCTCCTTACAGTAGTTGATTTAGGCTGCCTCCAGCTCCACCGCTCACTAGATGTCTGCCCAGCTTCCTCGAAGGAATGCTGCAGTATCCAGTAACTCTGTAAGGCGAGTAAAAATAGTGTTGTACCTTCCTTTTAATAAGGGGGTTGCCAGATACCAGTTGTAATGCAACTGCCATACCTTTTTAGGGTATGGAGTAAATGCTCCCTGTAGCCAAAAATGAAGAAGAAAAAATTTCTATAAATCATTCTTCCAGTTGGCGTATCAGATCTCCAGTACAAAAGGCAAAGAGCATCTCAGCCAGCTGGGGGAAATCTAGCGCCTGAACCCAACTCTAACCCGTTTCTGCTGACGTCTGCTCTGCACGAGTCACTTGAAGCAAACTAGATGGAGCTGGAGATTACCGACTTTGAACCCCGCAGAAAGCGGTGGCCTGAGGATGCAATTTAGCAGGCTGAAAACCCCATGCTGAATTTCTGGCAAGCGCTAGTGATTGGTGTGAAACACCTGCCTGTACAGCCTCTGACTCTGGGCAAGGCATCGTGTGAACTTCCCAGTGATCTCCGTCTAGAATAGCAACGGGAGCAGGATATGAAGGTGATCTGCAAAAGGCAGAAAAGAATGTATACCCTGCTTTTAAGGGTTGTTCTGGTAGATATTTCTATTGCTGCTCTTTTCCCTCTCCTCCCTGGTGTTCTTGGGAAAGCCTAGTCCGCATGTAGATGTCGGAATTATACCTTGCTTGTGCCTGTGTGAAGACAAATCCATGCTTTTGCTTTTATGGGTTTATCCTTCATCCTCTTGTGATGTGCTGATTTCCTTTTTTCCACCTTATTGCTTCTGTCCTTTCACCCTCATCTCCTTTGAACGTATTCAGTATGGCTAGGGCTGAATGTGTTCACTTCTCAGAAACCTCTCAGACCTGTGTTTTGATTATTTTTTTTTCCCCACCAGAGATGTCTCTTCATTCATTGTTCTTTAAAGACAAAATCAGATGAAGTGATTCTCACTAGAGCCGTGATGTTCCTCAGCCCTCTTTCTTTTCCCTGATGCTGCCCTATGTGTCATCCTGCTTTGAGAAGATGACTTCTAATCTGTTAAGAAGATGGTGCTGTAAAGATCTGAACACTTAATGATGAATCTGGACATTGAATCCAGGCCATTGTTACTATTGTCTGCAGTAAAGGCATGAGTGAAAGCATGGGAAAGAAGCGGGAGTCTTCCTATTGAATTCCATGATTTCTGGTTATAAATGCAAAGCTGGATGGTTCCCTAACCAATATGTCCCAAAAATCAGAGTTTGTAACCAACCAAACTAATTTAAAAAAAAATATCTAAAAGCCTCAGTGTGATACAGGTAGTATTATATACACTCTTTTGTGCATACTTATTTACCTAGGTGCATACTTTTAAAATATATATGTGGAAATTTAATATTTAACAAACAATACTTCCTTTAATTTTTTGGTCAGCTGTTAATGAGGGTAATAACTAATGGGTTGTCTAGGGAATGGTCTCCGTGGGCCAGGTTCTTTCTATAAATAGAAGTAACTAATTACATCAGGTGATCACATGTTTACACACAGCTTATCCAGTTTGTTGGACTCTTCCTGCTTGTCAGGTCTGAGACAAAAAAGTTCTATTATTTCATCACGTTGGAGGGGACTTTTCAGCTTTCCCGTGGGTGTCAGTATTGCTTGGGGAGGAGGATGCAGCCCTGGTGACAAGTGGGCAGGGAAGCGAGGTAAGGGAGATAACACACTCTTCCAGGAGGTTGTGCTTAGCTCTTTCTTCCCAGGATGAGACTAGCAGGAGCAGTTTGAGGAAGGTTACGAGTAAATAACTTCACTGGCTTCAAAATTCACAAAATGCATTCACAATACACTAGTGCTTTGGCTTGTGAAATGGTACCTGGTTCTCAGGAGCATGGTAGTTCTGCTGCCAGAGACTTGAACGATGATCTCTCCCTGCCGTATTGAACACTGACTGGTTTAGAAGGTAAAAATAAGCACACAGTGAATGAAATTTTGCGGTATAGGATATTACTGGCCATATTACTCTTAAACTCTTGAGACTTTAAGTCTTCCTCTGCTCTTGCACTGGCACGTGGACAAATTATATTAGGGTACCTTTATTTTTTCCTTGCACGTGTCTTGTTTCTCACTGTCTGGCCATATAATGGTGTTTTAATCCTGCCTCTGTTCTCTGTCTGTTGCTGAACCCTTATTTCCAACTCTGGCCATGTTGTTGGAAAGATGCATGCTAAGCAGATGCAGTGTTCCAGATGATGGGATAATTGGTGACCTGTGAAAAACCGTCATTTCAGTTCCCTTCCTTGCGTAGTGGCAGCCAAAATAACTACGTACTGGCCTGTCCAGTGATGTCCAGGTTTCCTTGATGGATATTACTAATTTAGAACTTTTTATGAGCATGCCCAAGGCTTTCAATTCAATGTAGACAAAATTATGGTGGCTGCAATCGAGCTTTTTTTTCACTAAGCCCCATCGGGAGAAGTTGCATCGCAGATGAAAGTATAGTAGCTGATGCTCTGTAATTAATGTAAATTGCACCACTGGCTTTGAGTAGGTATAACATAAATTATGTGAGCCTAAATGTGGCCAAAAAGTTAGTCCATTAATTTTAATGTGATCAAGTTGTGCCTGGCTTATCTGAAGTTTAGTGGTCTCTGCTTTAATGCTTGGGGAATCTTCGGCTTCATCAGGAAGATTGTTTCTTTTACTTTGGAGTGTCCCAACTTTATCCGTATTAAGGAGCAGATGGAGTTAGAAGCACCTGTAGACCTTTCACTGAGTAGTTTGTGCTGACAAATGATCCTGACGGTGCTGGAATAGAGGAGGGAGCTGTCAGTATTCCCAATAACCATCTTTAAGGTAATGGAGCCTGACTTCTGTCTTCAGAAAACAGTAAGCTCTTTGTGGGTGCAAGAGTTGCAGTTGGAAGGTAAGAGAGTTGCGAAGGGGAGGAAGGTGAATCAGGCTGCAGCTGCTGGCTGGTTTGATGTGGTTTTGTTCTGTGTAAGGTAGAGGCTCCCAGCGCCGGGTTCCAGGTGTCCTCCTCCTGCAGGGCTTTTGGAGCAGCTGTCAGCAGAAGTGTGTAACTTGGGCGGAGTAAAACTGTTTCAAAGAACTGCGTTTGTAAATGATGCAACTTTCCCTGCTTCTCAATGGGGCGCTTGTGATGCCCTGACAGTGAGGTTGGTTTCCCGGTTTGTTTTCGTTACGGCTGCCATTGAGGCCCTGGATAGGAAGCCAGGGAGCCTTGTTCTTTATGAAGCTGGTGGAACAGCTGTAGCTCTATCCATCATTGGGATAAATAGAGTCCGGTAGAAGAGCCGAAAGCCTTCTTCCTTTAACTGGCAAACATAACCGGCATCCTTCATTAAAACCCTGTCGTTGACTCTTGGTAAGTTAATTAGAAGATTTCTGAGAAGGAAAAATGTTCTTACCTATATTTTTTGGTTACTATTTCCCCCTGCACTGAAAAAAATATTCTCAGCATGATTGTTTAAAACAACTGACATCAAAGACAAGTTGTCCAAGAAAGCTTCGTCAGAGACCAGTTTGTTGTCCAGCCCCAGGCTGGTGGCTGGCTGTAGCCCACTGGGTGCAGAGCCTGCTCTCAGTAGTCTCAGCATGTCTTTGACGCAAGATGGCCACCAGGAATGTCGTGTGTAAATACCTTCAGGTTTGCTTTAACTGGTTCCTTTGAGAGCTATGGCCTAGCTTGTATTGAAGAAGGTGCCATTCCTTTGAGCGTTTGTTTACTTATTTATTGAGGTCAGCAAAGTGAAGAGTAATTACAGGATTTAGACTAACAACAGGCATCTGATGTATGAGAGCTCCAGGGTGTGAAATTGAAAAGCTAAGTGGTTTCATGCTATTGTTTGCTTGATAAAAACTCCTAATATATGGACGACCCTTGAAGATATTTTTTTTTATTTCATTATAGCCATTTACATTTTATTTAAGGGAGGCTTTGCATAATGTTCTGACCATGGGAGCTAGTCCAAAAGTTTACAAGAGCAAGTCTTGACAACACAAATCTGGTATGAAGTTTCAGGAGATGCTACTTAACTTTTTTAGAAAAAGCCATGAGACCAGTGTTATGGCTTTGTATTGGTGTAGTGTCTTTTGAATAGGCAGTGGTAAGCATCTCCTTTTATTTTCAGAGGCTTTGTAGAGTTGGTCTTCCAGGTGTTTGTATAGATCCTAATCTTGGAAGTCAGACTCACTTTTTCAGAGCTGTCTTTGTCTTAAATTCAGAAATGCGTGTGTTCTGCTGAGCAGATTTGATTTGGATCACACTAAAGCTTCCAGGTAAAATAGGGCTGGCTATCATCTCCCCCTATGATGACAAAAGGGGAAATTTTGTGAAATGAAGGTTCATCTCAACTGTACAAGGGATTGGCGTGTAGTTGCAAGGAGATGTGTTGTAACTGGCGATAAAGTTGGTGCTGTACAATTCCAGGTCCCGTTGGCAGCAAACGCTAACGGCTGGAGACCTGCATGCTAATGAACCTATGAAAGATGGGGAGGAAGCAGCCGTGGTCCTCCTGCCAAAGTGCTGCTAATTCTTACCTTGGTTATGAAGATCAAGTGTCTTGCTCAGATTTAAAAATCAGTTTCCCTTATGCTTACAGTAAAAGGTTGACGAATGTGGTCATAACTAGTCAATTAAAACGGCATTCTTTAGCGCTTCCCTGGCTTTATGCTGAGACCCAGGCAATGCTCTCTGCTGGCGGAGGGGCCAGCAGTGCGGGAACAGCATTCATCAGTCTTTGTTAGTGCAGCGAGCTGCCCCGATGAACACTTCATTAACCAGGAGAAGCGGAATCAGTCTTTTAATACACTTGCAGTAGCAGTTAGGCCCTGATGGCGAGCAAAAAAAAAAAAAAAAAACAAACCAAAAACCCCCCCAAAAAACTCAGGAGGGTAGTCTGAGAGCTAAAACCTTGCTTGCTGCTGCTCTGAAATTAATCTTTTCCCCCTCCTTCCACTGGCATTTGGGTAACGGCGTTCATTAAAACCCTTCTCTGAGCTGTCATTTAAGAGCCCCGTGTACGTAGGATCTCGTGGCTGTTGAGCAGATAGTTCAAACAACAAGCAGGACAAATAACATACACGCTTAAGAAGAAACCTGTTCTAACACTTCTAGGCATCTCTCAGGATTCCGATTCCGTGGTATTAATTGTTTCATTGTAAAATGTGTAAGTTGGAGGTAACAGTTAAAACAAATAACCGGAGGCACCTGGCAGTGCGTGGGTCCCTGGCTCCCCACGCGTGCGTTGGAATGGGGCAGACGTGTTTCCAGCAGTTCAGGCACGTTCGTCGGTAGCTTCAGAGGGCTAAAATTCACTATGAACAAATCAAAGTCTGTGGTGGTTTTGGTTGTTGGTTTTTTTTTTTTTCCCCCTGGGGTGCTGGGAAGGGAGGGGGGAACGGGGCCGGACGAATCCCTACTCGCTGTAGCTGCAGATCTAAGGGCTTGGTTTCCAGCAGGAGTAAAAAACTGAGCTATTGCAGGATCCACCTCAGGACTCGGAATGGATTTACGCTGCGGCAAGCACTCGGGGGGGTGAAATGAAGAGAGTAACAAATGATCCCCTTCCCCGCTTCGGTTAGCAAAGGATTCATTTGGAGTGGGGAGGGAGGTTACTGCTTCAGCCAAATGTTTGAGGCTCCGTGTAGAGCAGCCAGTAGTTCAGGCTTTGGTGCTCTCATCTAGAGCCTGATCTCTTGTTCATCCAAGCCCTCCAGGAAATGAGAAACATAAGCTACAGGTATGTTTGTGCATACACTCAGAGAGCGCTGCCTTTCTGGAGCGGCTGGAACACGGAGGCCTCTGAAACCCTGCACTCCTCCTCAAAATGGCTGCCAGATGTGTTGGCTCTACTGAATTCCCTGGAGCCTGACACCAGAAATGCTGAGGTTATTACCCGCTTTGGTTCTCACTGTGTTCCTCCTTCGCTCTTCCAGGCGCAGTGTTGCCATCCCGAGTGTGACCCTGGCTGGCTGCGGTACCTGCGGAGCCTTTCTGCTGGCGCGCGCGGGGCAAGGCTCGCCGGGACTCTCGTTAAACAAAGGAAGCGTGTTTGTTTTTACAGCTCAAGCTTGGGAGCCTGGGCTGGGATCCTGTGCCATTTCCCTGTGCTAGGAGCAAGATTTTGGAGGAAGAGGGCCTCCTCCCATTCTGCTGCAAAGCACAGCTCTTGCTGGCCAGCAAATATTATGCATCTTGTCCTTTCGGGCTTGTCAGTGCTGGAGATTTCTTAAAGCTTAACTTGGATTTGCTTTGATATTTGTCTGTAGGTGCAATAAATTGTATAGAGGCTCCTGAAGTGAACCACCCCAGGCTTGTGTGGCTTCTCAGTCTGGTCTTGTAAGCTCCTTGCCAGCGTGGCCACAGTTCTGCTTGATCACCTCATAACCCAGTCTGTCCCAGCTGGATCGCCACTCAGTGGGAAACGGAGCTTCCATGTCCTGCCATAGCGCATCTGTCTGCTGAGTATTCGGCACAAGGGAGCAGACTTGCTCTGCAGCTGCCTCTAGCATCAGTAGGCAGAACTTTTAAAAGTATATCTTAAAGCCACTCTGCGTGGTAACCGGCTGTTTTTCTGACAGCGTGTCCACTTTTCCTGCAACAGTCAGCAGTTTGCTGAAATAACAAATCTTAATGATAAAGAGGTGTTGAAAAGTGCTTGAGCTAGTAGTAGGATCTGTAAGGAAAGTGTATCATCTAACATATGCTGCTCTGCCTTTAACTAAGGAAAAGTGTTTCTGAAAATAGTCTTCTTTACTCCTTCATCTAATTTGCTTTGGTTTATTTCTAGCATCAAAATGAGAATGTTGTTTCGATGTGATACAGCTTTTATAGTAAGTGCATATCCACATGAGTAGGATGTATCTTGTGCTTCATAGCCAAGGCAAGCTGTATATGGTGACACTTGTAAGAGTATTTGAGTTGTTTTAAGATAGAAAGTGGCTTCCACCATTAAGTGTGCCCAGGGATGGAGTACACGGGAAGCAGTGGGTAGATTTCATGGCAGCTTGCTCAGTTGGACTCAAGCTGCAAATTCAAGGGGTGGAAATGCCTAGATACGTGGCTGCGCTCGCTGCTCGGGGATCTGTGTAGTCTTACATGGAGGAATCAAGTTATCTGAGGAGGCGTTGGTGTTGAGGGGGAGGTATGTGTGTTGCACACAAGTGAATCCTCCATTTATCTTTGCTATTCAATTCTGTCTTCTGAAACCGTGGAGATGAGATGTGTGTCATGGAAGACTTAACTTTTTAGAGGTGTCTGGCAAAGTGGGTGTGTGGGGGGAGCGAAACTGGGGAGCATCGCCGTAAAGAAAAGGAGGAAGTGCCTGGGAGCGGAACCTGTGGAACTGCCCTGACTCCGGCTGCGTGTACGTGAGAGGAGGCGTTCCAGAAATAACAGTAAAGCATTGCCTTGTGTTTCTCTTGCAGCAACCCTCCGCTCAGCGAGGAAATGCTGCCTCCGGGGGAGTGGATGTGTCACCGCTGCACTGTACGCCGCAAGGTAAAGCCTCACAACAGTCACGGTCGCTGCCCTTTCCCACTGTCCATTTAAATGATACCTTCCTCTCCCCTTAATGTATGTGTATATGCCACCAGACTCGCTCAGAATTGTGAAGGGCTTTGTTAAGAACAGGCTTAAAGAAAACTAAGGGGCCTTGATGAGACCCTCCTGGTATTTTTAACCTCTCTGATAGGAAGCACATAACTGAAGCGCCAGATACAGTTTAAAAGGCACAGCTTGACAAGAATGTTTTCCTTCCCCCCACCTCTGGAAGGGAGGGAGAGCTGAGGCACAGAAGGAATGGTACCTGTGCTGGAGGAGATGAGCTGTCTACAGGCGAAACAGGAGTCGTTTCAATGCAGCTTTGGCATCGGGGTTGTGATTTTTGGTTAGCGTGTGTTTTTTAGAAGTGTGACTTCACAGCAGTTGCACATCAGCAGAGGGTGAAATCACAGTGAGTTATGATTTCCTGGGCTGTTGAACAGGATGGGGAGGAGATGGTTGGGCAAGATTGTGGCTTGTCTTTTTTTTTTTCTTTTTTTTTTTTTTTTCCCTTGATGCTTTTTCTCCAGGAAGCTGTCTTGCACAATGTAAACATCTTATTGCTATGACTACGTAAGACTGCGTAGCAGAGGGTTTAGAAACTACACCAAGCTATCTAGCAACTGTTCCCTTGAAGTGGCATCCAAAGCAGATTGGAAGAAAACTGTGTACTCGGCCTTTTGCTCCTGAAACGATTGCCTTCTTATGTTCCCAGGGTGCTGTTCAGCCATCTGCCAACAGTAAAAATTGAGGTCTCAAAATTAAAAAATAATAGCAAACCAAATAAAAAAGAGAGATAAAAGAAAAAATCCCTGAATTTTCTATATCAAAAAATTGCCAGATAACACTTTGCTCCTTTTGCAGACCACTTTAGTGATGGAGTAGGTCGTTTGATCCGTAGGGGTGGTGCTGTCAGGCTGTCAGGCACTGGAGTGGTGCACAGTTGCCCATTCTGGGGCCGTGCAGTGTCCCCTCCTCTTGCAAAATGGATCTTGGCAGCGATTGCGATGTATTGTTTCCCTCTGCTGCAATTCTCCCTGCCCACCTTGTTGGAGATGCCCATCGCCAACAGATAGCAGAGTGTCGTTTGTATATCGTGCTCATATTCTCAAGCTGACCTTCTCCTTCCGCAGTGGGTTTGGATGCCCTGCCAGGGTTAATAGACTGCCTCGACAAGGAATGGTCTGCCGTGGAGTTTTGCAGTGTTGGCTAGCAAAGTAAACAGAATTGTCTGATTTGGCAAGAATTTAGGACTAGATGCTGTGAAATACTGTCCTGATCTACACTCAAATATGGCTATCCCAAAAGGAGAGAGATGTGCTCATTTTCTGCCCTGTGCTTGGTTCCCTTCAGCTGTGTTGTCATCTGTGTAGCTGCAATCAAATTGGTTTTGCTAGGTCAAGGCTTTAATGGCTTCACGGGGGAAGTGGTAGGAAGTGGCTCAAGCCTTTTCAGATGCTGTTTGTCTTCGATTGCATATTTGTCAAGGTTGATGTGCTTTGTTTGTGGCCTCCATGATAAGCCTGCCTATTCATGTCGTGCAGAAGCGAGAACAGAAGAAAGAGCTGGGGCAGGTAAATGGATTGGTGGACAAATCTGGGAAAAGGACCACCTCCCCCACCAGTGACGCAGACCTGTTGGACAGGTCTAGCAGCAGCATCAGGGCTAATGCGCATGCCAGGATCTTGGAAAGGAGAGCAAGCCGGCCTGGCACTCCCACATCCAATGCCAGCACGGAGACCCCCAACTCAGAACAGAATGATGTCGATGAGGACATAATTGACGTGGATGATGACTCTGCCATTGCAGAAATGGACTGTGGGCAGCCCCAGCTGAAGCGACCCTTTGAGCTTCTTATTGCTGCTGCCATGGAAAGGAACCCAACGCAGTTCCAGTTGCCGAATGAACTGACCTGCACCACAGCACTTCCAGGTGAGCGATGGTTTGGGTAGTGTTGGTGAAGGTGTCTGTGGTTGTGTTCCTGCTGCCATCTTGCCTGCCTTCCCTCTTGACTCCTTAGTAGTTGCAGCTCCAGTGATGCTCACTGGTGAAAGCAGAGGGTTCAGAAGTAACCCCGGTCTGTTCTCCAGGTGTCCAGCAGCAGGTGGCCTTTCAGATGTGAGCTGTGGGGACAGTGCTGCTGCACACTACACCTCCCATCAGCACTGTGATGGAGGCTTGCTGTTGTCACCTTAGTCTGGGTCATCAGTCTGAAGAAAGAAAATTCCAATTGTCAAAATACTTGATTTTGATTTATGATATGATAATCTAGTAACAAAGTAATGACTTCATGTGTATGATATCACTGAAATGATTAAGTATAAAAGATGCCTGCCTTTAAAAGACAGTCTTTGTCACTTAAGGCTAGATTTAGTGGTTGATAAGGGTTCCTTAAGCAGCTCTTTTTGCCTTTTCTGTTTCCCTCTGCCTGAGGTGATTATGTGTATCTAACAGAAAGCAAATCTCTCCTATGTGGGTAACCCAGAGCCTTTCAAAATTTCCTTTCAGGTACTAGTAAGAGGAGGAGAAAAGAAGAAACCACAGGAAAGAATGTCAAGAAAGCACAACACGAGTTAGACCACAATGGTTTGGTTCCCTTGCCAGTGAAAGTCTGCTTCACATGCAACAGGTATTTGACGCTTCCAGGGAAGCTGTTTGGTGTTGCTGCACCCTTCACAGGAGCAGAGTTCTTGCTGAAAAAAGTAGATGACCTGTTCCATTTCCCATTCTCCTTCATTACTTGCTTACAAGCCTCTAAATAAATGGGTGAATAATCATCTTTGCTAAATAGCAGGTGTTTAACCATGGCAAGTGTAGGTGTGGCTTCTGCAGCCCCTGCGTGACTGTAAAGGGTTTGAAAATGTAGCCTGGAAGAGAGCGAGCCGACTTGTCTTCAGAATTTTTCTACTAAGAAAAATTCTAAAGTGATGGTGGTATAGAAAACGGAGATGCTCCTTTGCTTATGGTTCATGAAGGAAGTATGTGAGGAGGTGACCTTTCAGAAATGTAAATCTACAGGGAGATATAAGCCCAAGACAAATAGGAATGTTGTGTTGAAAATAGTGAATCTGGGAACTACTACAAATACTGCTGTTTTTTATAACAGAATAAAAAATGTGCACATAAATCCCAATTCAAAATGTCACTGAAAACAAAAAACTATTTCAGGAGCCCAGTCAGAGTGAATTTCTGGAATTGGGCTGGAGACTCAGGTGGGCTTTTGTGGAGAACAGCTGGTAACTTTGTCCTAGAGTGAAGACTTCTTTAAAGAAGTCTGGGGAATTGGATGTAGTGGGTTTCTGGAGTTTGAGACTTGTTCTGGGAACATCTTGTTGAAGTAAATGTCCCAACTTTGCACAAGAATCATCTGAGGAAAATTGTAATAACCTAAATCTGTTATTTCCTCCAACGGCATCCCTTCCTGCCAGAGGACTTCTTTTGCACCGAGAAACCCTCGTGTTCATGGGCGAGTCCTTTTGCCTGGGGTGGATCTTGCAGAAGGTCCATATCAATCAAGTTACAAATCTGAAGCCTAATTTTAGATGCAAGTAAGGTAGTGTAAGGGAATTTGTGGGGAAAGATAAGCTGTTAGCCAAGCTTGCCTGCGTGTTCAGTTCGTACCCTGTATTCTGTGCGGGAAATAAGATGTGCCTCTCTCTTGGCAGGAGTTGCAGAGTGGCACCTCTAATCCAGTGCGATTATTGCCCGCTCCTGTTCCACATGGATTGTCTGGAGCCACCGCTTACTGCCATGCCTCTGGGTAGATGGATGTGCCCAAATCACATAGAGCACGTGGTGGTAAGCAGGACTATGATTGCAGTATGGTAACCGGATGCTGGAGTGGAACCTGGCAGGTCCATTAAAGGACAAAGTACAACAAATGTAAAACAGCTTCTGAGCTCTTATTTGCTCCCTGTAAACGCTTGTAAAGCTCCTGCTGCAAGCAACGCGCTCTCCACAGGAATATGATGCTTCTATCTGCAATAAAATATAAAGATGGGGGAACTTCTTCCTGTAACTGAAGCTGACAGCTCAGATTGTGGCTCACTGACAGCTTGTCTAGTTTTCAGACTGGACTCCTTTAAGATCTAGATGAGCTTCCAGAACTGTGATACAAAGCAGCACAGTGCTACAAGTAGGGGAAGTAATTCTTTGCATGCTTAACCCAAAAAACTTTCGTTCCAAGAGGGAGTTTTCATTTGTGGAAAAGCAGTGTACTTGAGACTTAAATACTCAGGAAACAGGGGGCTGAAACAAAGGGCTTGTGCCCAGGCAAACTGCTTCTGAGAGCATTGGTGCTGCTTAGTAGGCCTCTAAATGCTTTTGTATTCATCTCCAGCCATGTGCCCTTTAACAGAAATGGTTAGTGCTGCAGGAAACAAATAGTCTAAAGCTGAGCTGATGCTGTACTGCCAGTGCTACGAGGCGTTATGAAAGTCTTGGGGTACATTAGAGTGACCCGCAGATCCCTAACTCCTGTGGCATTATCTGATCACCCAGCTGAACCAGAAGAACTTGACCCTGAGTAATCGGTGCCGAGTATTTGACCGGTTCCAGGACACCATATCTCAGCACGTTGTCAAAGTGGATTTCTTAAACCGAATCCATAAGAAACATCCTCCGAATCGCAGAGTTCTTCAATCAGTAAAGAGAAAAGGTTTGAAGGTATGTTTAAACAAGTAGGTGTCGGTGAAACTCCCCACGTATGTATTCCAGTTTGGAAGGGAAACCAGCACGCCCCGTAGGCACAGCCTCTTGGGGCAAGAGGAAGAGGGTGGGGTGTGCATGAATGTGTTGGTGAAAGATCTGGGAATCAGTCACTTTTCACTACGCGTAGGATTTAAGAAGCTCTTTTTCTGCCAACCATAAGGCTCAACTATTATTACAAGCCTTTAAATCTAGCACAAGCATAGAAACCACAACACAAAACCTCCTGAAGGTGGCCCTAGAGTCAGAACTGGGGCTGCTGCATATTCTGCGTTAAACCCCAAAGAATATTTACTGCCAGAATGCCTGAAAAATACCATACAGATTTCTCTTCTTACTTGGCCTTTTTTGCGTCACTTCCTTTTTGCCACCACATTGTGCTGAGGTCACGCCTGACCTAAGGGAATAAAACCTATTAATTTCAGCCTAGCTGCATCCATTTAAAGTACTCAGTCCTTGAAACTTCTCATGTATTGTCTGCAGGGTTCCTTTGGGTCAGAAAGCAGCAAACACGAAGTGTAGTGCTGGTTGGGCGCTTTGTTTAACTAGTCATTCTTGAGTAATTTTTCTCATGTGTGATCTTTTTTTCTCTACGATGTAGGTTCCTGATGCTATAAAGTCCCAATACCGGCTTCCACCCCCGTTACTCGCGCCTGCGGCAATTAGAGATGGCGAGCTGATCTGTAACGGGATCCCTGAGGAACCCTTGCAGAAGCACCTTTTGAACACTGAGCACTTAGCCAGCCAGACAGAACAACAGGAGGTAAATGAAGTCAAGTGCTTGGACTCTGTGTCTGTAGTTGCTTTGGTACAAAGATCCTCTTCCATTTCAGTCGTGATCAGAGCAGTTGTCTAGGAAACCAGTCTCAAAATCATGTCTGAAGGTGATAGCTTGTCTTGTCTTTGACACCCTTGCCCATTAAAACTTCATTTTGGCTTTCCAGGTAAAATGTAAAATTCTTCAGGGAAGTGCTGAAATAGTCTTCTGGCCTTAAGAGTGGCGTCGAGGGCTTTCTGTCTAGATGTCATTTTTATTTCCTGGCTGAGGGAAAACACTTTCCACTTTGATTATGTAAGGCTGCTCTCTGACACGTTTATTTGTGTGTTAACGTCACATTTCTGGCCCGCTTGGACTTTTCGAATTGGACTTCTAAATCAAGGTCAAATAAGCGTTTAAATCTCTTATGAAACTTCTTGCCAGACTCCACAATGCAAAGGCATGTTGCATTGCAGTCAGTGGTGTAGCCCAGTCCTTCTCTTAGCTCAGGAGGGGTTCTTCTGTGTGGCAGGTTCACCACGGGGCTTAAAACTTCAAATAAATCTTTGGGTCATCCTCTTCTTTGTGTAAAAGAAAAGGTGCTCCACCCCAGCTTTGGGAGGTGACTCCCTATAGCTTGAGGTAGATCAGCATGTCTTTCCAGCGTGCTAGAGAATAAGCTGGAGGATTGTGTTTGGAGAGAAGCCCATATTGGTGAAAGATGTCTTTGTAACTAGCTGGAGAGTTGCAACGCTCAAGAGGTGAAGAGAAGGAAAAATATGGGGGTGAGGAAGTGCATCTGCTGCCTTCTCCCTCCTTTAATCTCAGCTCCTGGGGCACGGAGATAAACAGTACCTCGTTGTGCTTGCGCTTTTGTACCTTTGGACAAAATTTTCTCCTGATTCTAGACGAGCACCAGAGCAGATGCTGTAGTTTCGGTCAGCAGCGCAGTGAGGCAGCTGCGTTTCTTCCAGCCGGGTGAAGGATGGAGTAGCTGTTGAGGTTTGGAGCGCTGTCTGCCTGCGGAGCTAACCTGCACCTTTTTCTTCCTCCCAGTGGCTCTGTAGTGTTGTTGCGCTCCAGTGCAGCATATTGAAACATTTATCTGCTAAGCAGATGACTTCGCTTTGGGACTCTGAACAAACAGAGAAGGCTGATATTAAGCCTGTTATTGTGGCAGACGGCTCACTCGCCAACCCTTACCAGGCAGCTGACAAGGCACCCACACCTTCCCTCTATTCCATGTCATCCTGCACCTCAGGGATCGCCACCCAGAATTCCTTGAGCTCCTCACAATCCCAGCAGACGTTGTCACAGGAAGATGTCAACTGCAGCTCTTGTATAGATAAATCCAGGAAGGTGTCTTCTTGCGGGACTTCGAATGGGCCGACAGCCTCTGACATTAAAGTAAATGGTCCTCATTTCTATGGCGTTTCATCTGAATCTTCAGCACAGTTGACTGACTCCCAGAGGCTAATGGCATCTGGTAACACAATACCTGTTTTGTCTCATCGGCAAACGTGGCCTCGGCCCCTCACGCCCCCGGTGACTTGTGGACTTCTGAATCACACCATTGGAACCATTGTCAAAACGGAGAACGTAGCAGGACCCGTTTCTTGTGCACAAAGGGGTTCTGCGCCGGTCACAAGTATGCCTACGTCCATATCGAGCTCCTGTGCCAGCCTGGAGACCACCAGCACTTTGCAAAGAAAGAATGTGCAGACACAGATAGGACCGCCGCTGACAGCAGACCTGCGATCGATGGGCTCCCCTCTGACGGCCACGAGGGCTCTCACCCCTCCGCAGGCTGCAGGAGATGGCATCTCTGCTGTTGGGTCCACCAACAGATTCTGTTCACCAGCACCACCTTCAGGTACGTGCCAAACGGCTGATCTTGCCCCCAGGGCTGAGAAGGTGTTGTTCAGTCTAAACCTTATCCTCAACCTCAAGGCTGTAGTGGTACGATCTCGTTTAACTGGGACTTGGGTTTTCTGTGGAGAGCTGGGAGAAGCTTCTCATGCTTCCTCTGTCTCAGGTTCCTTCATGGGAGCCACAGGATGTTTTTGCTCGTTGCATGTACCTGAGAGGGGAGCTCTGTCCTGAGAAGCAGGATTGTAGATCAGTTAATTGTGGAAAGCAGCAGTAGTTTTAAATTAGAAGTCTTCAGCTGTGCAGCCTTGGTGCTGGAGAGGTGCGGAGCTGGGAAGCTGTCAGTCAGAGCTGCCAGTATCTTTAGTCTCTTTAGTATCTGCCAGTCTGATAATACAGGGTTTGGGATTGGAAGTACTGTCTCTGTCCTCAGTTGTACCCAAAAAACTTGCTGTTAAAGTGCACATGCCCATTCTTCAGTGTAAAAACATCAAATCAAAGATGTTGATAGCTAAAAGTCAGGCTTAACTGCCCATAAGTCAAATTTTGCTGGAGTAAGCTTTCACTTAAAGCATTCTCTTTCTCTTCCCTTTCCCCACGCCAGCTCAATGCTCAAACTCGTTAAAACCCTCTGTGCAGGTTGGGTTTGAAGCAATTGCTGAAGAGCATGGGGCACAGCTGTCACTTCTCCTGCAGTCCCTAGCTGCTCGGCCCCAGGCTTGCGTGGAGTGGCTGAGATCTGGTGATTGCAAGCAACAGAAGTAATTATCTTTTAAAAAAAAAAATCCATTAATGAGTATCTTCTGAGCTTTACCTTGTGTTTGGAAGCAGTGCCCGGAGTACTCGGCCTCCTTGCTTTTTGCTGAACAAACTTGGTTACTCTGAGGCTGCTGGTTTGACTGTGCCCTGCTTAGAAATGCAAGGCTGGGAGAAGCTTTTGTAGAGGAAATGAGACCATACTATACAAAACTTCTTGTGGTTTGAAGAGCACTGCAAACCCTACATAATTTTGCAGTTACTTAAGATGTTAAGTAATTGCTTTTGGTGCAAAGCTTGCTTTACACAAAATGCAGATTAAAACATCATTTTGATGCAGTGTCTCTTGGGAAAGGTGTAAATATTTAGATTTTCCATCTAACATGATGCATATATTTATTTATAGCAAATCTTAAATTATCATGTGCAGATTTTGTGCTGACTAGAGAAATATAAATCATTCATGACCTTTTTTTGCCATAAATTTCAGGCTTATAGTAGTTATATTTCTAAGCAAACCAACTCAAGAAGATCTTCTATCAACAATGCATTAAAGGGATTTTGTTTCCTGCCATTTGCCATTGCTGCTTTCTGCTGCATGGTCACTGCCAAAGCAGTAGGATTTTATTTTGTAAATAAAAAAATGTGCTTAGGATTTTCACGTCCTTACTAGACAGTGAAGTACGCCCCAGACTTGGTAACTACAGAAACAAAAATGTGGCAATTGGAGTTTTTATGCCTAGACAAGACAAGTCAGACCTAGACAAGCTACTTGGCAAATGTCTCTAGGTTTAGTTAGCTCTTCAGGCTCCTCATGACCTGGTGTTTATCTTTCCAGTCTCTGTAGGACATCCCTCACGTTCTGTCACTGCTGCTGCTTCAAACAGGGAGTAGGGACTTAAATGTATAGGGTCCAGAATTCCTCCCGCAACTGGAGGTGAGAGGGAGAAGCTGGCAATTGGCTCTGTGTTGGAGGCACACACTAGTCCTTCTGTGAGGAGGAGAAAGCTAATGGCCTCTCATTCAGGCCTTTTACAAAGCATGAATATGAACAAAATTAGTCATTCTGAGTGGCTTGGAAGCGAAGTGCAGCCGAGGGGCTGGGTGCATGGCTCACGAACGTCACAGTGACATCTCTTCTCTGCACCATCTTTCCCTGTAGATGGTAAGGTCAGTCCCAGCACCTTATCCATAGGAAGCGCTTTAACTCTACCCTCATCACTCACTGCAAACTCCGCAGCTATGTTGGACCTCACCAGTTCCCTGAAAGCATTTATGGATGGCGGTGAGTATTCAGTTCGTTATCCCTCTCTCCTAGCCCTGCGTGTTTGCTTCCCTAGAGCGTTCGCTCTCTGCTTGAGGGAAAAGTTCCAGAGATAAAGAAGGGTTGCAGTCAGGTGAGGGTGGAGCTGGGTATACATTACCTTAAATATGTCACATGCTTCCCTACTTGTAGCGTTGCCAAGGCAGCAAGGCCGATGAATTGTTTCTGCCTGAAGCTTTTCTGGGGGAACGATCACAAGGCTGTTGCACGGGCTGCTTTCCAGGTGGAATTCACATGCAGGAACATGCAGCCCTGCTGTGTTGTGGTGCTAGTGCAATCCAGAGCTGGTCCTGGTGGGCGTAAAGCCCAGCAACGATAGATCTTGTAGTCGAGCAGTCACCTGAGTGGTGATGCTCTGATGGGTCAGTTAATTTTCTGATTTATTTCTGCTTCTGTCAGTCTTCCCCTAGACTGGCCCACTTTTTATTTTCCTTTTGTTGCGCTTGGCAAGAAATGCCAAACCTTAGTGGAGTCACTTCAGGAGGAGGAGATTGCTGAGCAGCAACCATCACTAGCGCAGCGAGGCTGTTGCCAGAGACTTCTACATCTGAAGAACAGCCTTTCTGGCATTGCAAGGGTGACCCTCTTTTCGTGGGTGAACCCCGGCTGCCCAGACTATACCTCTCTGCTATCAGAAAAGGCTCGGCTTCTTCTACTTGCTGTATTAACTGTCATTGATGTGAAGAAAGCTCTTGGAAGAAGAGGTTGGCCAGCCTGCTTGCTGCCAGAAAGCAGACCTCTGTAGGCCTTTATGAACATAAATACTTCAAAGCTATCGGCTACAGATCTGCTTTAAAGCTCGTTAATAATATTGTCTGAATTGCCCTGCTTGGGTAATTGATCCCGCTATGAAAGCGCGTGACTCAGGAATGAACCTGTAGCAGCTTCAAAGGTGGTTATGGTTTTCCTTTGTAATGCGGGGCTAGATTTTCTAACTGGGTTATGGAGCTTCACAAGAAGGACCTAACTTGCTGCCCAAAGGGGGTGCGATGTCCACCTCTGCAGAGCTGTTTATTCGGAACCAAAACAGCAGATTTTCAACTTTTTTTGTCAGTCCTTGTTCCCCTGAACTTCAGCTTGCTGCCTCAGCTGTAGCTCTGGCCATTGCTGGCACTCTACTCACACACTGCTCACAGGAGATGATATGAAGTAATAGATCACATAAGATATACATAAGTATACATAAGATCCTTGATACTACAAAATTTGTCAAGTCTTTGCTGTTGAAGCAAATATCACGTTTGAAAGTGGGACAGTTAAATCCACTGCAGCTCAGATTGCACCCTTTCCATGAATAACTTACTAATTGCTTTTTGTTTATTAACAGAGATTGAGATAAATATGCTGGATGAGCAGCTGATCAAGTTTCTGGCCTTGCAGAGAATACATCAGCTCTTTCCTTCCAAAGCTCAGTCTCTAGCGAGCAGTGTCAGTTCCCATCAGCAATCTCCTGTGGGAAACCACATTGAAGGTAAGAGCAGCCCTAGAATAGTTGATTTATGTTGAGCTTTTTGGCCCTCCCTTGCCTATTCATTGAAGGAGATCTCCCTCTTCTTCTGGTATCTCTGTCTGATGCTGCCTTTGACATTTCTTTCCTCTCATCCCCATCTCTGGATATCCACAGGCCAGAAACTCCTTCTGGTCCCTCTGCTTTTTATTACTTACAAATTATGGCAATGAAAACAACTTCAATAACTTCTGGATTTTCTGCTGGAAATCTGTAGTGAAGTTGTGTTTTATTCATCTCAGAATCAGCAAGAGATGGGAAGGTTCAGCTGCTTTTGTTTTTTCCCCCCCTCACCTCTGAGATGGGCAAGAGAAATACATGAATTCCTGCTCTCTCTTTCTGGAGAAATTGCTTGTGAGACAAACAGGAGGAACCAGGGCACAGAATTTGTGCGACATATTGTCATTGCCTGTTCAGAAGAATGTCGCTGTTGAGCCAAAACACTAAATGCAAATAATGGAAAACAACTTGCGCTTCTGTTGGAAATCTCCAGACTCCCAAGATCAGCAGTGGCTTTATTTATGGTCACTGGTATTGGCACGCCGACACCTAGAGCTGCAGGGGGAACCTGGCTTCGTGATCCTCCCTGTGCAGCCAGTCCATTTAATCTGCTTTCAAGCACTAACTGGACAACCTTGTTGCGGGAGCAGTTGTTCTGCTCCCCCCTCTGCTCAGCCCCGGGGGGTAAATATCCACGATAAGATCTTTGGAAGTCTGCTAGCAGTCGGTAAAACCTTCTTCTGGAACTCTGTGCTTGCCTGCTCGCTTGCTGCTGTAGCATCACAGCATTCTCTAAATGATTTGTTGATCTTCTTTTGAACCCTGCTGTAGGGCACAGCACCAGGCTGTGATACGAGCTGCGTTCTTGTGCTGCTCGCAACAGACGAGTTCTGGAAATTCTTCAGCAGTCTGCCTTTCCAACGGCAGATTGATGCTATCTTAACCCATCACCCTTTTTTGGGCAGAAACGATGCATCAGGCTGACTGTTTAGCATTGCTGGGGAAATATTAGATTTAAAACCTTTAGTGAGCCCTGTCGAGCCAGCAGATCCAAACAGCTGAACGGACTTGTGCTGGGTGGAGGTGGGAGCCTGCACGTTTCAGCTGCATTGTGCTGCACGGCCAGTGAAGCCACCCAGTGTGGCCAATGTTCTTGATGTCGGTGGCTCTGCAAACAATCTCTTGTAATCTTCCTGTTCTGTTCTTTGATTTCACACTGTTGGTGTAAAACTGTCGTGCAGATTGTAGTATCCAGGAGGGGACTAAACTCTGCTTATAAGGGGCTTATCTCCAAAAGACAGCTGCTGAAATCCTAAGCTAGGCCTGTGTGGTCAAGAGTTTGGTGGTCCTGTGGTTCTGCTGGTCCTGCTCCACAGGAGATGGTTTTCTGGGGGCACATGGGACTGTGTGATTTGAACTGGGTTGCCAGGGAGCTGCTCTGAAGGCTCAGCCCTCGACCAGCCCTTGTCGAGCATGCCAGGGACCAACCTGAGGGTAATGGAGTCCACCTAGTGAATTGGCTCGTCCTGGGCTGGTCCCTGGACAAGCCCTGTCTGCTCAGCCCCTGGGTTTTTCCTGGAGCTTCACTAAAAGTGAAATCGCAGCTGTTAAGTTGGTGACATTCACGAGCACCACATTTTCTTTAAAGTGGCACTTTGACAGCAAGAACTCAGCTCTTTGATTGCCCAAAGTGGAAGAGATTAAGAAAGAAGCCAGTGGTAGGGGGCTTACTTTTCCCTCCGTGTGGCTCCATTGCGCACGCTCAGTATTAACGTTCCCCCAGTTGCATGGCTCGTGCGGGTTACTGGAGAGAGCAATTTTCTCTGATGACTGGCAAAAAGATGTTTAATGCACAAACATTCCTAGAGGGTTGGGAACTGGGGTTTAGGCCAAAGCTGACTGCCTCTTCCTTAGGATCTGTGCCTTCTGGAGAGTGTAGCGCTGGGAATGCCGCGGTCGAGCAGCCCTCGTAGCCGATAACATTGTTCAAGTAATTTCTCTTTATCTTGCAGCGCAAAGAAAGGAAGTGCAAGCCCGGGCGGTGTTCTATCCTCTGATGGGCTTAGGGGGTGCAGTCAATATGTGCTATCGAACCCTCTACATTGGGACAGGTGAGTAGTTATGTGGTTTTTTTTCCTGCCCTGACCTTTCAGAATCAGGGTGGTTCTCCCTGGCCCTCCCGGAGTGTTTGCCAAGTGGGTGTTGAAATAAAACAGACCCATTGTGGCCGCTTGTACTGGCATTCTTTCCTACGGGGAAATGTGGAAATTCCCCATCCTTGTGGGGTTGCACCTTTGTGACCTGGCTGGGGTCAAAATTAGCAGAATGGCTCTCCTGGAGATTAATGCTTGACTGATGGAGAGAAGATTTATGGTTTGTTTGCAGGTTTCCTTTCCTTCTGCTTAGATTCTTGTGGTGCTCTGGATAGACCCAGTCACTGTGAAATGCTCTTCAACCTTCCTGGGGCTGCTGGCCTTCCCTTCCCTTCCCCCACCGAAACTTTGTTTGGTGGCTTATCACAGCATTATTCATGCAGTCCTGGGAGCCAGGACAAAGGCAGTTGCTCCCCTGTTGTTTTGCTAATTGAAGTTTAATTCTGTCTGTTGTTCTCTGCTGCCTGACAGTTTGGGGCTTTGTTTTTGTTGTGGGTTTTTTTTGTTTTTTTTTCTGAAATGAACTGAGCCTGTTTTGTTCCCCCCCCCCCAAATTGACAGGAGCTGATATGGATGTGTGCCTTACAAGCTATGGTCACTGTAACTATGTGTCTGGCAAACACGCCTGCATATTCTATGATGAGGTGAGTGCCTGAGTGGTTCGGGGTTGGGTTGGTTTGTGGGTTGTTGGGTTTTTTATAATTTTTATTATTTGGCGTGCATGGCGGTGGGAGCTGGAGATGCAGGCAGCAGGTTGTCTTTGTGTGGTACTCCTTTGTGGACTGCAAAGTAAGAGCTGGGGCTGTGAATGGTTTCACTCCAGTGAAGGCTGCGTCAGCGTTTTCTGTCATACCCCTTTTTCTGAAGCACAGAGCTCTGCCAGCGTGATTTCTCTGAGCTAACTGCCTGGGGACAAAGACTGACCGCAAGTAAGCGCTGTCACTGCTGCTGCCTGGGGAAAGAAAAAGTCATAGAAACGGTTCAATACCTTTTCATCCAGCTGCTTTGTTAATAAAAGCTAAACCTTACCTGTCTACACTGCTCCTCAGCTGGAACAAACCAGGCAACTGCTCCGAGTCTCTTGCTTCCAGGTGTGATGGTGATGCAAAGTGTTCGTGCCCATCTGGAGTACTCTGTATAAATTATTTATTTAACTAAAATTTCAGTTAAGCTCCCAGCATAAAGAGAGGTCTACAGCTGCTTCTTAACTACAGTCCAGAGATTAGTTTGTTCTTGAAGTAAATAGATTGGCGGGTCTGCTAATAAAAGCACCGCTGGAGATGTCTCCTAGCATGGAAACAGTCTTTGAAGCAAGATAGTCTTTTATATCACCATTTGTCAACCAGCTACTGAGCAGGATCCAGGATTAACCCACAGCCACCTTTAGCCATTCCTCCAGTGTGCTACAAGCTACAGAACACACTCAGTAATGGGATCCAGACCTTAAATCTGCGTTGAAGCATCTCCTCACAGTGGTCAATCCTAAATCAGGCTCCAGGCACTGAACTCCTTCCGTGCTCCACAAGGCCCTCCTATGGCTGTGGTTGCTCTAGAGGGAGAACTCCCCCCTCCTTAGCTCTGCCTGCTGTTTCTCCTGGCCTTGCCCCCTGCAGTCTAGCAGGTTACTTGAAAACTTACCTCCCTGTCCATGGGGAGTTTTTATAACTTGATTAAAGCTCTGTAGTCCTGGGGAGACAAGGTCTTCAGCCCTCAAATGACTCCTGTGAGCTAACCTGAAATCTCCTCCACTCCATCAACATCCTCTGCAAAGCTCAGTTGAGCGTGATGCTGCTTGTGTGATGCTGTAATGTCACGGTAACGTCTCCTGGCACTTCGGTGTCTGCAAAAGGCCTGTAAATCCCAGAGACTGTCCCTGTCTTGCGGCTGCTGCAGCACGCTGGCATCCCTCTTGCCATCTTGCGTCCACGTTCCGAAGCGCATCTCTTCCCTGCTAGGCACAGGTCTCAGGCCGAGGTCTTTGCATCCTACTGTGCCTGTTAAAACGGTGCGCTCGCTTTGGGAGAATCAGCTTGAATCCCTGTTTCCAGGTCTGTTGGTCCAAGTGCAGTAGGTAAAACCCACTTCTCTTCAAAGCTGCTTTGGCCCTTCTTCCTGAGGAAGCAACTCTTGCTGGAAAGCCGGCTCTTCTGTGAGCGTGAGCTCACGAGGTTCAGGTTGGTGGTCTCTGAAGCTGGAGGATATTTTAAATTGCTCTTATTTAACCATCAACAGCAGTAGGGAGAGAGGTGTTGTGTTTCAGTGCTCCAAAAGGGGTGTACCAGCAGGAGCCTTTCTGACTTAGAAGAGAAGGCTCCAGGGACATCTCATAGCAGCCTACCAATATCTGAAGGGAGCTACAGGAGAGTTGGAGAGGGACTCTTTGTCAGGAAGTGCAGTGACAGGACAAGGGGTAATGGTTTTAAATTGGAAGAGGGGAGATTGAGATTAGATATCAGGAAGAAATTCTTTACAGTGAGGGTGGAGAGGCACTGGAACAGGTTGCTCAGGGAAGCTGTGGATGCCCCATCCCTGGAGGGGTTCAAGGCCAGGCTGGATGGGGCTTTGAGCAACCTGATCTGGTGGAGGTGTCCCTGCCCAGGGCAGGGAGGTTGGAACTTGATCTTTAAGGTCCCTTCCAACTCTGACCATTCTATGATTCTATGACTTAGTGTCTCAATTCCCTCCTCTTCCCTTCTTTTCAGAATACGAAACATTACGAGCTGTTGAACTACAGTGAGCATGGGACGACCGTGGACAACGTTCTGTATTCGTGTGACTTCTCGGAGAAGATGACCCCCACTCCTCCCAGCAGTATTGTTGCCAAAGTGCAGAGTGTGATAAGTGAGTGTTGAGACATCGCCAGTCCCACGTACCACCACAGGCAGCTGTTAGAGGGGGACAGGAGCGGGCGCAAATCAACTCCTTGCTGGTGCCCCTTGTTCTGCACCTCTTGTAAAAAGGGGGATCCTCTTCACGGGCCTCAAACTGGGTTCCACAAGCTACAGGCATCCTATCTCCACAGAGCTTACTCCTGCTCTCCACCTGAACAGTTTCCTCTTTTTTTTTTTGGCTGCAGAAATAGACGTGGAAATAAATGGGGCTGTGGGGAGATTCCCGTTTCCCTTTGATCAGCCACTCCCTGCAGACAACTACGATGCCTCGTGGCTGGAGGATCTCACCCCTGAGGCACCTCAGCAGTAGCCCCTGTTGATGAAAACAAGTTGCCGCTGGCCTGCCTGAATCTCACGTGTTATTTGTTTCTTTTGCAGAACGACATAAAAGCAGAAAACAGGAAGAGGAGCCGCATGAAGAAGCCGCTGTGATGAATTCGCAGGCGCAAGGGCAGCATCGAAAACCCTGTAACTGCAAAGCCAGCAGCTCCAGCTTAATAGGGGGCAGCGGGGCTGGCTGGGAGGGGACTGCCCTGCTCCACCACGGCAGTTACATCAAGCTGGGCTGCCTGCAGTTTGTTTTCAGCATTACCGAATTTGCGACCAAACAGCCCAAGGGGGACACTGCCTTAGTACAAGAAATGGACTTGGAGGAGAAGCTTTCTCTGAAACCCCACCAGGTGCCCGTGCTGCGGTCCAACTCCGTTCCCTAGGAATTTTAGGAAGAGAACTTTGGAGTAAGGAAAACGCCCTCAGACTCTTGCAATGCAAAAATGTACAAACCGAGGTGGGATTTTCTATGTCGGCCCAGAGACTGTTCACACGCCGTTTGCATGAAATGAAGAACGTTTAACTTTTTTTAATTTTTCTTTTTTGCTCAAGTTTTAGGGGCATTTGCACATATATTTGTACTATACATTTCATTTTAAAAGGAAAAACTGCAGTGAGAGCAAGACGCGTCAGAGCGAGGGGCGACCGCTGTCTGACTCGAGGACTCTCTCTGACAGATAGTTCCCATGCAGTTGTAAAATAATCAGAAACTTGTTCTATTTTGTGCCAGTGACAATAGTTTTATATTAAAAGAGAAATACAGTTTTCATACAGCAAATCTATACAATATCATTGTTTTATTTAATGTAAAGAAGCGCTCTTCTTCCCACAGTTATTTTTTCCCATCCTTCCCTGCTATGGTTGCACTACAAGTAGCTACTGTGTATTATGGGCAGTGAGAAACGAGTTCTTTTCCTGGTGTCCATCCTATTTTTATTTCAAATAAGGAAAAGTGTTGGATTCTGTGTAAATACATCAGTGATGGCATTTTTCAATGTTTTAAAGCTGTGTACAGTGCTACATGTGGTATGACGTTCCTCAAATTGTCTATTGTAGCAGATCGTTTGTCGTAACCTGTCTGTCTCTCTTTTGTTTATATGCCACCTCCCCGCAGCAGAACAGCTAGTTCCACTGTACATAGTAATTGTAACGTTTTAGACTTTACAGAAACTTTCCTGTATTCTGTATATAAAAAAAAAATACTTCACATTCTGTTTTCTGACTGTCTGTCTTAACTCTTGTCACCACAACCTGGGCCTTTCCCAGAGTGTCTGACCTGCAGAAGAGGAGCCTGAGCCTGTGGGAAGGGGCTGAGCCTGGATGGAGGGATGGGGGAGGGCGCTGGTGGTCCAGGATCATAGAAATGTCCAGGTTGGAAGGGATCTTTAAGATCATCTGACTCCAACTGTCAACCTAACACTGCCAAAACCGCCGCTAAACCACGTCCCTCAGCACCACGTCTACACATCTTCTAAACACCTGGTGGGTTCAAACACTTCCCTAAGCAGCCTGTTCCAATGTTTGATAACCCTTCTGGTGAAGAAATTTTTCTTAATATCCATCCTAAATGTCTCTTGGTGCAACTTGAGGCTGTTTTCCCTTGTCCCCTCACTTCTTCCTTGGGAGAGAAGACCATTTCCCCCCTGGCTACACCCTCCTTTCAGGGAGTTGTGGTGAGCAAGAAGGTCTCCCCTCAGCCTCATCTTCTCCAGGTTGAACACCCCCAGCTCCCTCAAGGTGTGTGCTCCAGACCCCTCACCAGCTCCATCTCCCTTCTCTGGACCCGCTCCAGCCCCTCCGTGTGAGGGGCCCGAAACAGAACACAAGGCTGGGGGACTGAAAAGTCATAGAAGGGGTTGGAAGGGACCTTTGAAGGCCATCTAGTCCAACCTCCCTGCAACGAGCAGGGACATCTTCAACTCGATCCAGGCCCTACCTGAGCTTGAGTGTTTCCAGGGATGGGGCACCTACAGGAGAGGTGGGTCTGGGGGTGACAGGGTGCACCCCTCGCCCTGGGGACATCCTTCTGTGCAGCAGCGAGCGTTCTCGGGGCCGGAGAAAGGCTGATTTCTGGGGGCAGGAGACTGCGCGGACCCACGTCTCCTCCTCCTCCTCCTCCTCCTCCTCCTCCTCTCCCCGTCTCTCCTCCGGCCCCGGAGGATCCATCATGTCGGCGGACAAAGCCCTTTGCCAGCCGCTGCCCTCCGCCAGGCGATAACCCCGAACTTCGCTCGCCAAACGAGCGGCCCTTTGCTCCCCCCCCCCAGCTCCCCGCCCCGCTCCTTCCTCCCAGCCCCGGGGAGGCGGGGGGCGGGACAGGGCCGGGAGTACCGGGCCCGGTGCCGGTAGGGCGGCGGGATGGGGTGGGCTCTGCTGGGTGCGGGGCTACTCCTGGCCATTTACACGCTGCTCCGTTACGGGCTGCGCCCCGCCGCCCCCCCGCCCCGCGCCTGCCCCGAGCTCCGCGGCCGCACCGCCATCGTCACCGGTGAGCGCCGGGAACGGTCCCCACTTCCCCCCTCCCCCGCCCCCCCCCCCCCGGGAACGGTCCCCGTCGTGTCGTGTCCCCCCCCCTCTCACCGCTCCGTTCCGTTCCGCAGGGGGAAGCGGCGGCATCGGGGCGGCCACGGCGCTGGAGTTGGCCCGCGGGGGGGCCCGCGTGGTGCTGGCGGCCCGCAACGCCCTGCGGGGGGAGGCCGCCGCCCGCCGCATCCGCACGGTGAGCGCCCCCGCACCGGCACACACACACATCGCTCCCCCCCCCGCCGTGGGGCATCCCCGGGCACCCTCGAGGGACCCCCCCAGGATATCCTCGGACACCCCCGTGGCCACCCTAAGGAGAGCCCTATGGCACAGCCCTGGGGACCCCGGGGGCTCCCTTGAGACATGGGACATATTTGGGCATCACATGGGCAGCCCCAGGACGCCCCCTTATGAGATACCACCTCCCCCCCACAGGACACCCCTGGGCACCCCTAGGGCACTGCCCGTGATATCCCCATGGGACGTTGCTGGGCATCACATGGGCACCCACAGAACACCCCTATGGGCACCCCCAGAACACCCCCATGGCACCCCTTGCCGCACCCCTGATACACCCCTATGGGACATCCCTGGATATCGCATGAGCACCCTCAGTACACCCCCGTGGGTACCCTCGGGGAGCCCCCAGGCACCCCCAGGAGACCCACATGGCACACCGCAGGGACCACCCCTGGGACACCACTATGGGACAT
>JAOQGH010000006.1:8290922-8315862 GCA_025769975.1 Gallinago jamesoni
CCTGGACATGGCGTGTCCCCTGGCACGGAGTGTCCTTTACACGGCATCTCCCTCCGCACGGAGCATCCCTTTGCACGACGCACTTTTTGGCACAGAAAAAAAGTGCATGAAACATCCCTCGTGCATGGTGCATCCCTTTGCAGGAGCATCCCTTTGCACAGCGTCCCTGTGCACGATGTGTCCCCTTTGCACAGTGTCCCTTTGCGTGATGCGTGTCCCTTGTGCACGCCGTGTCCCTGTGCACGGTGCACCTTGCGCAGAGCACACGTTTTGCACGGAGCACCCTGCACCACCGACCCACACACCACTGGCCACGCTACAAGCCCAGATGGGGGCACAGGCAGTGCCCCTGCGGAGGCCACAGCAGAGCTGCCTGTGCAAAGGCCACCCTGGGGCAGTCACTACCATGTCTTGCAGCAAAGCAACCGGCTCCCGCGTGGGCCCGTCCCCGCCGGCAGCCACGGTGTGACGTGGCCACTTCCCTTCTCCCCAGGGTTCGTCAACACAGAGCTCTTCCGCCACACGCCGCTCTGGCTGAAGCCATTCTTCCTGCCGCTGGTCTGGCTCTTCTTCTGCGAGGCGGACGAAGGTGCCCAGACCTCCCTGTACTGTGCCACACAGGAGGGCCTCGAGTGCTTCAGCGGCCGCTACTTCGCCGATTGCCGCCTGCAAGAGCCGTGGCCACTAGCCCGCGACGACCGGCTGGCCCGGGCGCTCTGGGAGGCCAGCGAGAGGCTGGTGGGGCTGGTGGGGGCTGGGGAGAGCCCCTCGCCATCCCCTGCTGCTCTCGGGCAATAAAAGCGATGGTGGTGAACGGGAGGGAGCCGACCGTCAGTGCCTGCGCCAAGCTGGGTTGGAAATGGAGCCAGAGGAGGCAAAGCACGTCCGGAGCAGCAGAATCACAGAATGGCAGGGGTTGGAAGGGACCTCATCAGAGAAGTGCTCCAGTCCCTCAATCATCTTCGTAGCCTCTGCTGGACACTCTCCAGTAGTTCCCTGTCTTGAACTGGGGAGCCCAGCGCTGGACACAGTGCTCTGCGGCCTCACCAGGGCAGAGCAAAAGGGGGGGATGACCTCTCTTGAGCTGCTGGCCACACTCTTTTTTCACACAGGAGACCGCTGGCCTTCTTGCCCACAAGGGCACACTGCTGGCTTGTGGGCAACTCGTTGCCCACCAGGGCTCCCGGGTCCCTCCTCACATTGCTTCTCTCCAGCAGGCCAACCCCTAACCTCTACGCCGGTGCCTGGGGTTATTCCTCCCTCAGTGCAGGGCCCTACACTTGTCCTTGTTGCACATCGTGATTCTGCCTAACTCTCTTGGCCTGTCCAGCCTGGCTAATGGCGGCACAACCCTCTGCTGCGTGTATGTGTCCCTCCCCCACCTCCTCAGGCCTGCTGCCATCACGCCCCACGCAACCACCTCCCAACATGGCGGCGCCAACCGGACGCTCCGTCCCGCCCCCGAGGTGCGGCGCGGCTCAGCGCCGACCTTCCCAACATGGCGGCGCCCACCGGGCACGCAGCCCCCCACCTCCTCGGAGGTGCGGCTGGGCTCAGCGCTGACCCTCCCAACATGGCGGCGCCCGCGGGTCGCGACGTGCGCCGCGCGGGGCCGTGGCGTGGCGGCGCGGGGGGTTGTGGGAGCGGGCGGTGAGGAGGAGGAGGCGGCGGCGGGTAGTGGTGTGGGCACCATGGGCAACTGCCACACGGTGGGGCCCAACGAGGCGTTGGTGGTGTCAGGTACGGCCTGAGCCTCGCAGGGGCTGGGGAGGGTTCCCTGCTGTGGCGGGGGGGGAGGTAAGGGAGGTTGGGGAGGGGGCTGTCATGGGGAAAGAAGAGTTCGAGGGGTCCCTGTCATGGGGGGACCCTGAAGGAATTAGGGTCGTGTGTCTCTGTAATGGGGTCTGCTAGTAGGAGGCCCCGATGGGAACGGGGGAGGGGCAGAGGCTGGTTGTGCAGGGACTCTAAGGGGTTTGAGGGGTCCCTGTCATGGGGTCTGCTGCTGCCTGGGAGGGGGAGTCTGTATCCTGAGGGGACTTTGGGGCACTGAGAGGAGACCCTGTGATGGGAGATGCTCGGAGGCGGGGGGAGTAAGGGGGTATCCCTCTCATGGAAGAGCTCTGGGGAGGGTCCCTGCGGTGGGGGAGACCCTGGGAGCTGGGTGGGAGTGGGAGCCCTTGCTTGTGGGGGAGTGTGGGGTCTGGGGTGTGTTTTTGGGGGTGCCTGCTGAAGGGCCCCATGTGAATTGGGGGGTGAAACTCCTGAAGGGGCATGAAGATGTTGTTGGAGGAGGCAGCCCTTCCTTGAGGGGTCATTGGGGGGGATCCCTGTCATGAGGGGACCTTGCAGCATTGTTCAGGGGGTGTCCTGCTGGGGGTGGGTGCTGGGGGTAAAAGGGGTGTTCAGAGGCAGTGGGCTTTGCTGTGGGGTCCCTGCAGCTCACAGAGTGGTGGGCCAGTGGCACACCCCGATGCTGCTGCTTTGGTGTGATGTCAGGCGGTGGCACCAGCATGGCTGCTGGGCTCTGGGCCACTGCCAGCAGCCTTTGGCTTGGATTACCAAGAAGCTTCCTGGGGGTCAGGTTAGTTTTCCTGGGGAGGGGGCACCTTTTTGGGGCAGAGAGGGCTGCTTGGGGCAGGGCACCTGGGGGGGTCCCTTCTTATCCATCCTGTCCTACTGCTGCTTCATTACTAGCGTGTCGCTTGGCCTCTCGGTGATGCTGACACTGGACGCAGTTGATGCCCATCAGATTTGTGTCATTTTATCATCAAATGAGCTGTTTGCTTAAGTTAGTGTTAAATAAACCAGCAGTGAAGTCCCCTGTGCCTGATTCAACCTGTAGCTGCTCCGATGCTCTGCTGAAGCTCCGGAGTGCGCTTTGGCATAGAGCAGGCTGCATGCGGACAGGACTTAATTACCATTAGGTGATGTAACGGCTTGCTGTAAGGGCTGGATACTTCACTCTGCGTGACAGGCTGGGGCCAAGTGCAAGACAACTAAGCAGGTTAGATACAGATGTTTCTCTCTTCGTGTGCCCTCAATCACGTTGCATCCTTTCTGTCAACGCTGGGCTAGTTTTGTGGCTAGTGCTGTGATGCTCAGACCTCAACTCAGTTGGGAGAAAATGTGAGCGTCAAGGGTGTTGTTATGGTTCTGCAGCCAAAGCCTCCAGCAGGCTGTGATACTTGCTTCTGACTGGCCTGTAACCAGCTCATCTCTCTCGGGTAACAGACCTGTTACGGGGATCACTGAGGAGATGCCAGAAGCAGTTCTGGAAACAAATATGCCCGCTGCTTCTAAGGAATTACAAACCGCACCCACCAGCTGCCTGCAGCAGCAGTATTTCTTGCAGCTTTCCTGGTCTTCTCTGAGCAGCTGCTGCAGGTCTTTGCAGTTCCCGGCTTGGTTCTAGAGCTGATGCTGCGCTTCTCTCCAAAGAGACCCCCAGAACCCTTTCTTGTCCAATGGGAGGAATCGGGAAGCTGTGCTCCAGGTGTGCCGGGACGCCATTCAGTCTTAAAAACTTGTTTTTGCCTCTGTTCAGCTCTGAAGTTTACAGAACACGGCTTGCAGGATGAGCCAGCAGGAATTTGTGGCATTTGCTTGCTGTTCCAAGTGTTATGCTTTCCCACAACCAGGAGCAGCAAGCTGAGGTCACTCCTTGATGCACAGCCATGTTCTGGGAAGGGAGCACAAATCACACTGGGCTCTGCGAGTCCGAATTGGGTTCAGTACTGCTACCAGACATGGCTTTCCTCTGTCACTGCCCAATGTGGTCTGCAAACGCTTCATGTCTTCTGAGAGCACCTTCCCTGAGCTTCAGGGGCAGGCTGAGAGGTTTGTGGGAGCTCTGCAGAACCCGGCAGCACTGCAGCTCCTGGTGTTTACGTGCAGAGTGAATGCCAGGGCGTTAGTGGGAGGCGTGTAACTACAAGCAGTTGTTGTTCCAGGAACTTGAGCCGTGTCTCTCTGGGGAAAAGCAGAGAGGACGTTGGAGGCCAGCATTTCTTTGCGTGATATTAGGCTGGATTTGGGGAGAGAGGGGGGAAAGGAAGAACACCCCAACAGCAAATAATATTAGAAGCAGGCTTTTGGCCTGCAGTCCTGAATTGTCATACACTTGTTATTTGAAAGAATTCACTTTACAGGAAACTACCCCCAAACGGTGAAGCTGATTGGAAAGTTTTCTTACTGTAAATTTAGCCTGTTCCTCTTGAAGGAAGTATGTTCATGTGCCTCCCCTGGCATGTGGGTTTTTTTCTGAGGAGTGGTGTTCATTCTTTTCAGTCTCTTGTGAGACGCTTGAGTTCCTCCAGTGCTCAAGGAGCAGCTGGCCGAGCCTTGGGAACATCTGTGTGTGCAGGAGCTTCGTAGCCTTATTTGGGAAGCTGCTTCCCAGGCACAGGTCAGCATTCTCGCCAGCAGCCGCGTCCTTCCTCTGTTGAGTAACACCAATTTCCTTCTAAGAAGTTGCACTTGGGTTAGCCAATCCATCTGGGAAATGCAGAGCCTGGGCTTTGTACAAATGTTCCACAAATCCCTACAGAGGTGATGATGGTCTGTCTGAAATGTGGGTCTAACTTTGCTGGAGGGTAGGGGTGCTGGGAGCCTCCCAGTGAGGTTTGGTGCAAGCTCTGAGGAGGCTTTGGCAGGTGCCTGATCCATCACTGCATCCTCTCCAAGCGCAGCTGGAGCTGGTCAGTTTTTTGGGGAGGCACCCAAAGTACCTGCTCATCCTGATACCCGAAGTTTCCCACCAGCTGAATAGGTTGTCTCAGGTGTATGATGCTGGTTTTGGGTTGCAGTTTTGTTGAATGCTGCTTTCATGGCTAAGGATCGATCTGCAAGTTTTGAAATACAAAGCTATAATATTTCTGCAGAGTCTCGTAATAAGGAGGTGTAATTTATAATAACCATGTTAATCTTACAGTTAAGTAAATAGTGTTGCCTGGATCTCTGCAGTTGGGGCATTTTCCTTCTGGCTGATGAGGGCTGCAGGGCAGCACTATGCAGCAATGGTCCAGCAGCCAGAGGAGCTTCAAGGTGAGCACCTGGGGATATGTGACAAGGGAAGGTTGGCACAGCCCACCATGCTTCTGTGTCAGGATGTGAAAGGAGGGGAAAAAAAGTGAGGGGAACTGCAGCGTGGTCAACCCAGCTGTGTTTCCCAGGAGAATACTGAAACAAATACATTGTTTGTAAACACCTTGAAGAAAACAGCTGTGTGTCTTTGCTGAGTGTGAGCTGTGCCCAGCTAATGTGAGTTCTCTCTCAGGTGAGTTAGCACACTCGGGGATGAGGAGCAGCAGGTACTCTACACCTTACCTTGCCTTTACAAAGTCTTGTTATACTCTTACCATTTCTCAGAAGTCAGCTTGAGAAATATGGTCCAGCCCAGTTTCTCAGACTTTACTGTACTCATTACCGTTTGGGGCTCTTTGATCTCTTTCAAAGTTTAAAAAAAAAAAAAAAAAAAAAAAAGAGCTAGCAGTTAAATCCAGTTTTATGTAAACATTTCCTGCCGCACCCCAGCAGTCAGGGGTAGTTAACTGTTTTGGAGCCACTCTGAGCTCTCACATCCTTATTCCTCCATCCTCCTTATTCCTCCGGGGAAGAGGAGACCGAGGGGAGACTTTATCACTCTCTACAACTCCCTGGAAGGAGTCAGTCTCTTCTCCCAGGTCACAGATGATAGGACAAGGGGTAATGGCTTCAAGTTGCGCCAGGGGAGGTTCAGGTTAGATATTAGGAAATATTTCTTTACTGAAAGGGTTGTCAGGTATTGGAATGGGCTGCCCAGGGAGGTGATTGAGGCACCATCCCTGGAGGTGTTCAAGAGAGGAGTTGACATGGTGCTGGGGGATATGGATTAGTAGTGGATTGGTGGTGTTTTGGATGTGGTGTGGGGTTTGTGTGGTGGTTTTTGGTGTGGGGTTTTTTTTTTTCATTGGTTGGACTAGATGATCTTAAAAGATCCCTTCCAACTTAGGTGCTTCTGTGATTCCTGCAAGAGGAACCTGTCATCAATTTGAGCCAGTGCACCTGTACTGTTTTTATGGTACTTCTCTAAGTTTTGAAAGCCTGAAATAAAGTTTTCTTGAGGCTCTGCAAGCCCTTCCTGCAAGAGGCCTACAGTCCACAGTGCGAGGAGGAACTGGTTTCTCACATACTATAAAATTAATGTGTAACTGCCTGGAAAACCATTGCCAGGGAACTTGACAGTGGCTCACTGTTCAGCTGAAAGAATTTATCAAGTAAGTTCCTGGTTTTGGCTTGGATAATGGAATTGAGAATGTGCTTATTGAATTGGCAGACGGTACTGAGCTGGGAATGGATTCGAGAGCTTTGAAGAGCCGGATTAGAATCAAAACGAACTTGACAGATTGACCAAATGGTCTGAAAGAAATACGATGCAGCTCAATTAAAGAGAAATGCAGAGAGCTACACTTAGGTGAGAACAGCCGATTGCATGAAAATGGAACGGGAGATGGTCCAGGCCGTGTCCAGCAGAAAGACATGGTGACCATGCAGGAAGGAGTAGGCAGTTTCAGAGTTTCAGGGGAGGTTTTTGCCTTGTCTGCATTTGTGTCTTTGGAGCCAGAGTTCAGACCCGTTCCCCAGGGCTGAGATGGCGCAGAAAAACTTCTAGCGGCACTGATTGTCATCTGCCAGGTTTAACTGAGTGCTCCTGCAAAGTTAGGTTCTTCGTTTCGGCTGGCCAAAACCCTTTCCCCGTGGTCGGTTTCATGCTGCCTGTGATGCTCAGTGGTTGCTATCCAGAGTGCAGCATCACAGCTTGCCTCAGGTCTGTAGCGTGATACTGCTGGTGCTCAATGCAGCTATTCACCACATGCACAAAAGGCAACTTATGCAGCTCCTCTGTGGTGTCTCCTTCTCAGGAGGTGGCTCTTCAGCTTTTTTGCAGGTGGTGCAAGGGCTCAAGATTTCCCTTGTCAGGTGCTTATTAAATCTCCAAGACTTGCAAATTACTCTTCAGAAAGTGTAGCAGAAAGTGGACAGAGTAGCCTCAGAGTTTACCTTTTGGTTTCCAGGAGGAATTCTGGGGTAGTACCTCTGTAGTTTTGTTGTGTAACTTCACTGTGGTTTGTCTTCTCTGGGTTTCTGTTTACAAGATGAGTTCAACTAAATGTGTGTTTTTAAACCTACCCTATAGCATTGATACTGATAGCTTAAAAAAAGTCACTTTGATATATATTACATCCAAAACTAGCTACCCAGCGTAATCTGCTGTACTGACCATCAAAGGATTTTATGGATTCAACTCGGAACCCTGCATCATTTTAAATTAATTTTTGTTAACCTTGTGCCATTTCTGCGTGTGGACAAAGCCTAATTTATATGCACAGCCAGGCCTAAGAACCAGACACCAATTTTAGTCTAGACCCTGCTTTTATTACGTGATTTTATGTATGCCTTTGCTGCCTTCTCTCCTTTTCATTATGTCTTTTGTCAGTAACTGTTTTCAATTATCAATTTTTTTCCTTGTCTTTCTGCACTTGCTTGCTACCACCCTGTGACATTTCCCAGCACAGGGCCGTAGCTCTAACAAACCAGCTTCTGTCCAGCTGGACCAAGCTGTTTATTCCCGACTTGGGGAGGAGACTCCAGCACCAGATTGCCCTGACCCGAGGGATGGAAGGTGGCAGCTCTCTCTGTGCTGCGCAGGTGAAGGTGGCAGCATCTGTTCTTGTGTTCAGTCTCTGGAAAGGAATGTAGTTACCGAGTTATCGTATCAGCCTGTTTACCACAACCTGATTTCTGAACGCTCACCGCTTCCTGCCAGAATACAAGCTCATTGCCTCGAGTTACCTTGGGAGAGCAAACAACACGGAGCTCGTTCACAACCTCAAATTGTCCCAGCTTTGATGTTTTGAGCCCCGTGTCCCTGTAAATGGTGGGGCTCCTCTTCTTTCCTGCATGCCATCCATCAGGGCAGCAGCTTCCTGCGTCTGCTGAGAGCCCCGTTTATCTACAAACTCCCGAGCGATTAATCTGGCTTCATAAACGAAACCCAAAACAGACAGACAACGTGCTTCCCACCGGCTCTGGGAATTCTTGACTCGAACACGGGACCCCTTCGTTTGGGCAGAGGCCAAGCTGGGTGGCAGCTTCCCGGCTATGAATCCTCCGTTTGTAGGATATCTGGCTGCCGTACACTGTCCCGGAAGAGGCACCGTGGATGTTTGTGGGAGCGGTGGCCAAGTGGCTGTGAGACCCAGGCTGCTAGAACAGCGGGCGTATTATAGCCGGGAAAGGCAATTTCGCTTGCCAGATCTCATTGTGCAAGAGGATTTATTCTTCAGCCTTGCAAAGATTTCGCTTTGTTGGTTCCTTTTTCACTTGCTCTCCGAGACTTGGGAAAGAGGCCGCGGGACCGTGATGGAAAATGAGTGTTGAGCTCATCTGACTTGTGTTACCAGGACGGAGCTCTGCTGCGCTCAGACGTCCAGCTCGTGTGAAAGCAACCAGCTGGCATCCGGCTCCTGTTTAATGTGTTCGTTTTCCCTGTTTGGGTTTTTGTTGTGTTTTTTTTTTTTTTTTCTTGTGCCTGCAACACTCTTTGACATATAATCTAGCTTAGCAAACTGTGCTGTGCAGCAATGCTGTGTAGCGCTGGGAGGCAAACATGTGGCTCGCTTTGGATGTGTTGCTAAATAAGGTATTTCCTTGCATTTCCTGCGGAACCAAAGCAACATCTATGCGGAGAGGCACATGTTTGTAACAGCAGTGGGCTTAGGGCGCAGAGTTTTCTCAGAACATTATTGTGAAACAATTACCAGAGGTTCTGTGAAGACCACGTAGACCCTATGAAATAAAATACCTTTCCATGCTGCTTTTCCCCACTGCCAGGAACACCTCCCTTCCTGTTCTTGGAAAACAAGGGCCTGGCTAAAAGGCTGAGCCTGCTAACCAGGCTGATGGCCTCCAAGAAATGTTAAAAGGCATTGCGGTTAATATTCTGCAGGATATTGTATCATCAGCTTCTGTAACTCCTTGCCTCACTGAAAGAGGCTTCCAGCTCCAGAAGAAGCTATCCAAAGGCTGTCTCAGAGGTGAGAGGAGAATATTCCTCTAAGCTGTGGAGCACAAGAGACCTGAAAAAGTGTGTGCATCAGTTTACCGTTTGTGTTTACTTCCTACTGAAATCAGAGGGTGAAGAATTGTAGATGGGGCTGATCTGCCGGTTTAGTGGAAGCTGTTGGAGTGATACCTTTAGCTAATACTAGAAGGTGGCTAAATACTTGAGGATGGGGAGGAAGAGGAGAGTGGGGTTGAAGAGGAGAGAGTCCTCTCCTGCCAGCACGCTGGCCTGGATGTGTGCTGCCTTTGCTGCTTCTTCTTGACCTTTTGCAACGAACTTAATAAACATCGTCTCTCTTTCAAGAGCTGTCTTCTGTGCTTCCATCTGCTGGCTTCATAGTTCTCCCTTTTCTCCTCCCACAGCACTGCAGCCGTGCTGTTTTCCCTCAATGCCTGCCCTTCTTCTGCGCCGGCTCTGTCTTGCCTGGGTAGATACGTCCCACGGGGCTGAAGCTGTCTGTTGCTCTGTTGGTACAGTGCTTGCCTTGCTGAGGCCCTCGGGCATTGCTGTAATAAGTGTGATTATGGATAACAGGCTGGGGAGGGACCGATGGCTTGACCTGCTGAGAGATGGCAGCTCGCAGCCCTGGTCTGAGCTGGGGAGCTGCAGAGCTCCTGCCTTGCCGGGTATGAAACCTAGGGCTGGTCGCTGGCAGGGTGCTCTCTTGGAAGGTAGCAGACATCTTATTGCTTGAATTGAAGATGTGAAAATCCGGGCAGCATCTTCTGGCTTCACGGGTCAAATCTGAAATGTGTCGGAGGAGTTCTAGAGGCTGCCCAAACTCTGGGTGCAGCCAACTCTGTGATGGACCATCAAAGCCTCAGGCACTGTAGGAATTGCACAAGCCAGAACTAGGAGATGTTTTTAGGAGCTCAACGGTTCTGCCCTCCTCCAGCACTGACCTGCCAGCTTTTTGGTGGGTTTAAAGGTGGTTTGTAGTGTGTGTGAGGGAATGGATGGATTCCTTACATGGCTTTCCATGACAAAGTTGCTGCTTTGTGGTTAAAGATGCTGAAGTATGTACATACTCCTAAAAGGGCTTAAACTGCTTAACAAAACTAAAATAAAATCCTGATTTGAAATACAGTCGCTTTCTGTGTGTTACTGTTCCTCGCACCGAATTACTACTAATACTATTTTCCAATTTTATAAGACAATTCTAAAAAAGAGCTGCCTTTGGAAAATTGCCATGTGAAGCCCCTGGAGGTGAGGAGAGCTTTGGGTTCCCTGGTAGCCAGCTGCGTTATGGCTGTCCGAAGGGTGTTCCAGGGCCTCTGTGGATCTTGGAAAGAGTTTTCTGTGTTCATTGTTTATCAGACACTGTAAGAATGCTTGGATTCTTCTGGGTCACATTACAGAGCGTGGCTTGGTAGCACCCGTTGCTGTAACACAGCCGAGCTGAGGCGCTACCCTTGCTCCAAGGAACTTGGGGAACAGATGACACCCACCCCCACCCCCCCCCCGCAATGTGACCTTTCTTCAGCACCTAGAAATTGGGCAGCTTCTTGGGAAGTTGTTCTGCTCGTGACTCAGTCTGGGTGCAGGTTTTTTCCTTGCTTTTTCCTGGCAGGCTTCTTGCCCTTTAATCCCTACATCTCTGTGCTTTGTGCTGTACTGCAGGTGGCTGCTGTGGCTCTGATGTGAAGCAGTACGTATACGGAGGCTGGGCCTGGGCTTGGTGGTGCATTACTGACACCCAAAGGTAAGGAGACCCCTGTTATTTATGGGTTTTGGATTGAGAGTTAGACAAAGCCGTCCCAGTGGGGCTGTCAGCAGTATCTTTAGGAACATGGGACTGGGCACTGCATGTGAAACCATGGATGAGCATCAGTCCATGGCTGTGAGCAGCCCCTGGCCCTTTGAAGGGGGTCTGCCTTGCGTATGACACTGTAAGTAGCTGGAAAGACCAGTATGTCCCCTGCGTAGTGCCATGAACACGAGGAATGTGGGGTTACTCACAACTGCACTGCTGCTGTCCTCTGCTTTAGTGGTGGGGGCTGAGGTTGTCCCCTGCAGGAGGAAATCTTGTCATTTCAACCTTACCTGACAGTAAATGATGATGGGCAGAAATAAAATTGCAGGATGGGGGAGTTCCGTGCTGACTGTCTGCTTGAGGACAGCTGGGTATCACAGTGCAAAAGACGAAAAAGAAAAGAAATCCCATGCTTTCAGGTGAAGTACTTTTCAGATGACCTCTCTGTCCGTACCTTTCCTCAAACTGAGGCAATCAGATATATTTTTTTCTTGTTTTTTATTTACATAACCCCACAAAGCTGAGAGGACCATAGCCTGGCTGGTCAGTGTGTCTCTTCCTGTGCTGGTACAGCGAGTGCTGAGGAAGGCAAGAGCCCTGCTTTCCCCTCTGCTGCTTTTGCAGCACTTCACAGCCACAAGGCTCTCACAGAGGTGCTGGCTCATCTATGGGTTCACAAGAGGACCCAAGTTCTGCTCAGTATGGCCCAAACCCTCATCCAGTAACAAACACGTTTGTGGCATGTGGGCCAGTGCACCCTCCTGCTCCTCAAGTCTCTTCTTCTAAAGATGTGCTGACTGCTGTCACCTCGGGAGCTGACTGTGTTCCTGTTTCAAACCACGGGATTTCCTTTCTTTCCCTTTCCTCAGTCATGGATTTTGTTTTGCTTGCTGCTTCTTACCACGCTGCTCCCTGAACTAACGTGCTGTGATGGTGCTGCTGTCCTGCTAATGTAGCTCTTCCTCTTTAGGATCTGTGGGAATGCTTCTCTGTCCTAACACCTCCCTCTTGCTCACTGAAGCAGGTTTCTTCCATCTGTGTAAAAAAAAAAAAAAAAAAAAAAAGGATAAAGACTTGACTTTTGGGTTTTTTGCACTGAGTGATGGCCAAAGGTTCTAGTTAACCCTTACCGCCTGATCTCACCACCTCTTTTCCCTGTTCACGTGTTGCCACCAGCAGACAAAGTGAGCATGTTGCTGCCCTTGCTCTGCAGATGACACGCCACTGTACCTGCTCTTCACCTGGGGGCCAGGCAGCTTTGCCTTATTCGAGGGTTTCTGGCTGCTGCTGGCAACTGACTCACGACAGCTCTCAGGTCCTCTCCCAGGTGGCTGGTACTCGGAATTGCTACGAGAGCCTACCACAGGGCTCTGGCTGCATGAAGAGGTCTCAGCTAACACGTGCTGCTTTAGCCTGGGCTCTCTGGTGACGCTCAGATGAGGTGGGAGGGGAAGGAAAGGCCCAGCTTGTGGGCTCAACACTTAACAACTGCGCTTGATCCAGGCAAGCTTCATTCCTGAATTTTTGTGAGGGAGAGCTGTTGATTTGAACAAGTTGTTTCTGCCCCCCTTTTGTTGCGTGAGAAGCCCAAAGAACAGCGCGGGACCTTGACCTGCCTTGTGCAGGAGATAACAGATGTATTCGGGAGGCTGACTTAGGAAGTTAAGCCCAGGGCCAAGAAGCACTTGCCAGGAATGAGCTGTCATATGATAGAGGTCTGTGTGTTCTTTAGCAAACGGGGCTCTTGACAGGAATGCCAGCACCCAAACAAATATTTTACTTTAAAATCTATACCCTTGGTTCATGCCGTGGTATATGGGGCTTAATTCTCCTTTTGAGAACAGAGCCTTTCCCAAATACCATAAGAGGTGCCACAGGTGGAGCCTACTATATTAACTTGAAGAGTGAGGCAGATTTCCTCCTCTGAAATTAGGACATCTTTTCTGGAACTACCAGTGCTGAAAGCAAGAGAGACAGCAGCAATTGTGTTGCTGTCAGCGGCATCCCGCCAGGTAGCACTAACCTGGGAACAAAAGGAACAGTTAGAGCTGGCAGGGTGCTGGGCTCTTATCCTGCTGCAACCTTGAGGACTGGGAAAAAATAATAAAATCCTGTCCCTGCTTAAGGGTCAGAAATAAAAGCAGTGAGAGAGGCAGCACAGTCTTTAACATGCCTCCAGGGGAACCAAATGGTGTGATTCAGCTTCTCAGGACTGCACTTGGAAGCACCTTCTCTCATCAATGCCTTAGCCAGGGGTGGGTAGCCAAGTCCCTGGCATTTTCATTTTTCTGGCCCCTCTGAAATGTTGGCATAGAAGCATCTAAGTTATTACAAAATAGAATTTTCTGTGTGTGAAAATTTGCAATGGAAAATTCCAGCTGACTCCAGGATGGCAATCCAGGTGGGATATTTGGTTCAGTTTCATCTGCAGTGACTTGAGGGACACAGGGTGGAGGCGAGACCCCCAGACCATTTATCCTCATTAAAAGAAGCAGCTGGATGCTGTAAACTCCCTGCTGCGATGAGGGAAGCTGCTCTGGCCCAGCGTTACGGAGCCCTGAGAGCAGGCAGTGGGGAAAAAGGCAAACTGAACAGGGAAAAGCTGAAACCTGAAAGTCTCGTCCGTCCTTTGCGATGAGTGTCTTACTCTCTGTTAACTGCTTTATATATTTGCTGTCCTACCCTTATTCCTCGCTGCTCAGACTGTCTTTGGAGGTTATGACCATCCTCTGTCGCTGTGAGAATATTGAGACGTCGGAGGGGGTCCCACTGTACGTAACAGGGGTTGCACAGGTAATAATCCACCAGCTTCCTAACATCCTGTCTAACTGTTTATCCCTCTGGTTTGAGCAGCAGCAACAGCAGCAGCAGCAGCAGGATAACATAAAAGCTAATGGTTTTCTAATGGGACAGTTGAAATCTCAATCCCCTCCTCTCCTTCCCCTTCTCTGGAGCTGACCCTGGGGCGCACTCCACAGTTTATAGGTAATGCAGACAGATGCGTATTTGGCAAATTCCAAATTCAGCATCCTTCTGATAACGCTACAGACATTTGCTTCAGCTGTAACCCTTTCCTCGACAGCACTTTCTCTGGTATGTGCCTGGTGGAGATCAGAAGGGCATTTGCTTTTTGTGTGGAGCCACAACCAGGCCAGATCGGGTTCCGGGCAGGATTTTGGCAGCTTTTGTGCCATTTCAAAAGGAAATCTGTACACATGTGGGGAAATTACAGCCATACCTGGCTCTGTGGTTTTGGATATGCCCTTCTGCCCTTCTTCCTCCACATGGAGACAGTGCCCGTTCTGGATGTTGTCACGTTTGAAAGGACAGCATGGAGACCTTGGATGAGTTTCAACACACAGGACTAGCGTTTGCACTGTGAGCAGTTATGAACCCGTGTAACAGTAATTACCAAACATCCCCGTGACTCGCCAGTTAAGAAGCAGCACAGTATTGAAATTAAATTCAAAGTATAGATTAGGTCTTCAGAAGACTAAAATCCTGGGCGAGCTGATTACAGCTGTGAAGGCATATGGCAAAAAATGCCTGTGCGTGTCCTGGACGGTGGGATCTGTTTTATCAGCTCCCGGCTTTCGTGCCAGTTTAATTAGGACAGCGGCCAAGGCAGGCATGAACTTGCAGAGATGCGTTTGAGCACCTCCAGCCAATCCTGGAGTGATTCGGCGCGCACGCAGCAGCCCCTTCATGGTTCAAATGTCTGACCTAATGTTCACTGACACGGCTCTCTGCCCTGTGGCTCCCTGTCCTGACTCCCGTCGCCTTCCTGGCTTGTTACGGCTTGACAGTAGAGCCAGGCTTTGCTTCCTGAAGCAGAACATGCCACGGCCAAGCATCTCTCTTGTTTTACCAAACCATGATCTGCAGATTGCTGGGTCTGGCCAAAGTACCTCCAGCCCACTTTGGGTGACTGAGAAAGCCCTGGAGCTGCGGGATCTGTTTCTGGGTGCCTGGTACCATACAGGCATGGCCCTAAAGAGATGAAGACTCACTTTGAGCTGTCTTTAGGTCACGGGACATAGCAAAAATAGAGAGAGAGGTAGACCAGGTTAGTGTTAATATTAACCAAGCGAGGGCAAAGGCAGGGCTACTTCTTGCAGCATCAGCCACGGGTTTTTGCCAAGCACCAGGTCTCATGTGGGGATGGCAACGTGGGGTGGGCAGGAGCATCCTGAGTCCATGTTGTGCTTTTAAACCAGTGACACCAACCAGTGAGAGCATATGCTGCCCCAGCGTTGGGCAGCGTGGCACAGAGCGCCCTTTGGGGTCTCAAAGCTGCTAGCCTCTGGCCACATCGCTAGCCCAGCGAAAGGGAAAGGGTCACGGTATCGTTTCCAGTCTGTCTTCCAGCCTTTCTCTGCTGATAAATTGCCTTTAAGCGTTATCTGAAAGTCTGTTTCTTGGCCAAAGTGACTTCTCTGTCTCCAGTCACAGATGTAGTCCCTTGACTGCATTCTGTGCCTGTCTTACATTACCTGTGATGAGTGCGGCAGGTAGCCCGGGAAGAGCTGAGTGTGTGTTACCTGGAAACGTGCAAATATTTTACGTTTTTTGGCAGGATTTCCCTAGAGATAATGACGTTACAGCCCAGGTGTGAGGACGTAGAGACGGCGGAGGGGGTAGCTTTAACTGTCACAGGTGTGGCACAGGTACAGTAATTCCAAAACATCATTTCAGGAATGCATGTCTCTAACTTACATCTGGTTTCCCCCCTTAAGAGGTTACTGTTGTCCAGGAACAGAAGCCAACTGCCCTGGAACAAATACTTGTACAAAACCACACTGTCCTTATTGGTTCAACCACACTTCAGCATGTCCTGTGTTGTGAAGGGGGTTGTGACCTCTCCTCCTCTCCCCAAAAATCATTCCTTTTTTTTCTGGTGTCTCATTTGTCCACGTGGCAAATGAGGTGTATGTGGGTGACTTGATCTGTTTGTGAAACGCTGATGTACCACGGTGCCCTTGGAGCTGTGTGTGACCTTGCAAGACTGAGCTGTTCACTCCTGAGATGGTATTGAGTATTATGTTGCTTTGGGTTATTATTATTATTATTATTAGCACGTGGACCTTGCAGTTCTTCACGGTGAGTTAAAGCTTAAAGAAAGAACTTAGTCCCTCCAGGCAGTAAAATTTGTGTGTAAAATTTCTGGCTTGAATTGAATTTTGACTCTCCCAAGCCTTCTTTGTATGTGAACACCAGCTCTTGCTGCTTGTGATAGTACGGTCAAACACCTGCATTTCCTAGATTCCGAGATCTGCTGCCCTGATAGAGAGTTTGTCCTTGTGACCAGGTTCTGCCTTGGGGAGGGTGCTGGGAAGGAAATGTTTTTAGGTTTCGACTGAATTTGACTCCTCAAATAGGCAGCTGGACACTTTGATTGAAAATGGCTCTTGACAGCTCATTCTGGGTGCATAAAAACCAAGGTAGTGATTCTCAGAGTGCACACAAGGCTGAGGTCACCGTGTGTCCAAGACATGTCCAGGTCTCTGGCTGCAGGAGAGGTGACTGCCACGTTTCCTGAGCTGAGCGGTGGAGCCAAGGGGAGCTGTGGAGTGATGCAGTGATGTGACCAAAATCCCACCTGCTCTTCCCCCCAGGGAAGAGCACTGTGGCTGCTGCAGCCCTTTTAAAGACCAAGAGTTTGACAGATTTCACCCAGATCCACCCAAAGCCATGGATTCCTCCCTATGGTCATTGATTTGCTCTGAACTGACGTTGCAGAGGAGCTGCGTGCTGTGTCCGTGCGTAGCTCAGGACACGAATTCCGCCAGGAGCGGTTTCTGGATTGTCACACATGACAGAAGGGCCGGGCACAACTGTGACTCAACAGCGGATCATCCATCACCCCACTGCTCTTGGGGAATGGGGCTACGTGCAGGAGAGCCAGCGTCCTGGGCTCATCCTGGCTCTAATGGTGTGAACCATCATCCTTGTTTTCCATTTTTCGGCTCTCTATATCTTTTTAGCTGTTAATGTGCCACATAATCACAGTGGTCTTTGCATGGTTGGCAAAATAAATTCATAGGCTTTTCCTTCTGTATTTGGAAAAGGTATTTCTGTGAAGCCAGCATTCTTTTTTGTCTTAGTTTTGGGACATCCTTCCATTCCCTACAAAATGGTCTAGGCTTTGTGGCGTGCACTAGCAGAATGCTGAATCACCAGGTGCCTTGATTTAAAAATGCAGCTCCCAATTCATCTCATTTATGTTATTCTCTCTTGTCACTGTTCTTTTTTTTTTTTTTCCACTGTCCATTAATTTTAAAGGCTTAAGCTTGTGAGATGCAAGGAGTTACCATGCAGAAAGCAGGCTTGAGGCAGCTGGGGAAACACGTGGCAGAGGTTACCTTAACTTTGCAGAAGAGCTTTTGAGGCAAACATTTTTCTTCTAATGGTTTATTTGAAAGAAGGAAAAAAGCAAACAAATTATTACTGGAGAAACACCTTTTAAAGTGTTTGCCTTAACGGGCAAAAGGATGCTGATCTTTTTTTGAGGAGGGATGTCATGAGTTGCCCCCTTCCTGTGTAGCCTGGGTGCTTGGGTGGGATGCTGCTGCCTTAGGCCACACGGGGCTTTGTATCCTTCCCCCCCCTCCCCATACTGGTTTTCTGAGCTTCAAGCTAATTGGGTTGTCTCTGCTGGCCCCTGGCTGTGATTGCAGCTGGCTGGAGCTGGGTGGGGTGGTATCGATCCTCGGGGTGGGATTGTTTTAAGGAGGCTCTCTGATTTCCTCCAGCTGAACTCTCTGATGTGAGTGACATTTGAAGAACCACTGAGTGTCCTGGTGCCCTGTCTGAAACGCTGGAAACAAGCTGAGCGCAAATTGCTCAACTCTTGGGGTTTTTTTTTTGTGTGCAACTTTTGCTTTATAGGTTGACATCCATATTCAGCTGGTGGCCAGGCTCGTTCGGGCTGTCCAGGATTTACCAGCTGCTGGCTGGCTTTATTCACAGAGGCTGAATCATTCCTTGCTCCTGTTAATTACCTCAGGGACTCTCTTAACGAACATCCCGCTCCTGCTCCCGCTCCGTGCTCTGACTGTCCTCTCCAAGGCTCCCGAAGGGTGGGGATTGTTTAGAGAGGTGGAATTTCTGGCAGATGCACACCATAAACGTTGCTGCTGAGTCTAATTGGTTTTGGTATTTGCAAAAACAACCCAAAAACCCTCATATTTGCTGGGAGATGAGCCTTGTGCGAGCTCCTGGGTGCAGCTTTATGAGGAGCTCTCCCAACTCCCCCTTGTGTAAAGAGTGGACACTGCTGGCCCAGGGTGCAGGGACCAGTTACTGCTGTGGCCTGGTCCCGTAAGGAGCCCAGAGAAGGCAGAAAAGGGATTGCCACGCTTGCCGGGGATTCAATTTGGCATTCTGACTGGGAGCCCCAGCCTGAGAAGCAAAGGTAGGAAATAGGCTCAGCCCAGGTTGGTGTTTCTTCACGTTAGTAGGGGTAGAGCTGTGGCAGCTGAGTCCTGGTGAGCTCAAAGCATCTAATGCAGTCTGCATCTGGTCCCCTTAGAGGATCGTGGCCAGTCCCAGTTGTCCCGTTCTTTGGCATTGCTGGGGAATGGGTGCTGCTGTCCAGCTCTGGAGGTTAAGGATAGTTTTGGACTCATGGACCAGGCTTTCTCAGGAAGTAGTTGTGTTGCTTTTACCAGCAGTTTGACCCTGAAAAACTGTTTTGTAGGTGGCAGGATCAGGTCTGTAGGCTGTGAACCCATCAAGAGCGTGCATTGGAACCCTCGGGGTCCCCCTCTGCAGCACCTGAAGTTTCTGAGGTCTCTGAGCCAGGACCATTCTGGCATTGCAGGTCCAGCCAGAGAGAGCCCTTGGGGCAGGGCAGAGGGTGCCACCAGCATCTCATGGGACAGGAGGTGCTGCCCAGCCCAGATGTCTCCATGAGAGGGTGCTGTGGGACCCTCTCAGTGCCCAGAGGCACTGGTATGGCCCTGCTTCCTTCACCAGAGACACCAGACATGCATGTCCCAGTGTCCAGGCTTTCCTGAACCCTCAGACTAGACCTGGCCACCAGGAGCTGTCACCTTGGTTCCTGTATAGCTCCATGAGCACACATCTCCACTGCATAGGGATTTTTAATACACTTTGCCTTTTAAAAGTGTCCCTTTGACCAACAGGACCACCTTAAGACCTTGGCTTGTCTGGACCTGGGGATGCTTTTACATCTGGCCCTGACAGCGGGAGGGGAGAGTGGTGCTGGAGTGGCCATACCCCACCTCTGGGTTTTGATACTAGATGGACTCTGCGGAGCAGGACAGCCAGGTCCTGGCTGTGGCACACTGGGATCACTGCAGAGGGTGGCTGGGAGTTCCCAGCCATGAGCAGGATCAACCACTGTGCTGCGGCCATCTCCTCTCATCTCTCCTTTCAGGGAACACCAAATGGAACCCTTGTTCCCAAGCTGCTCCTTGGGCATTTGAGAGTCTTCCTTGTTCTCTGCTTTTCCCATGTCAGAAAAATTAATTCTAGTGAAGGAGGAGGAAGAGAAAGGTAACAAAATGGTTTTTGGCCGGGCGTAGTAATAGAAACCCCTCTCTCCTAGGTGTCAGTGGCTGAACTGGTAGTTCAGGGCTCTTTGGTAGAGTTTTCATCAGGTGGGACTTGTAGGGCCAGGCTTTGTCCCCACATCACCCAGTGACCACTGCTGAGGGAGCTGCAGGGAGCACCTCTCCGCGCTGAGCTGCAGTGGGGGTTTGGAGAGGGGTCTGCCCCAGATGCTGCTGCATGTGCCTGCAGCAGGGCTGTCCCCAGCAGCAGTGAGTGGGGGCTTCCTGCCTGGTTTGGTGGCCTGGCTCAGTGTGGTGACAGCTCGAGCATGGTCCCTTGGAGCATTGGTAGCACAGGGGTCTGGCAGCCTGGTGGTGGTACTGCTGCTCCTGCTGCTGCTGTTTGCCGCCTGTCCCTCTTCAGATAGGTGCCTTCAGACCCTTTGGGTTTGTCTCCTGTCTCCAGGTGAAGATAATGACTGAGAAGGAGCTCCTGGCTGTGGCCTGTGAGCAGTTCTTGGGGAAGAACGTGCAGGATGTGAAGAACGTGGTCCTTCAGACGTTAGAGGGGCATCTGCGCTCCATCCTAGGTGAGGAGGGTCTCACACTCTTGAAGGCATCTTGAGTAGCTTTCTCTCTTGTCTGCTGGCTGGTCCCCAGCAGTGTTGCTGCCACCACAGCAGCCACAGTGGGTGCTTCCTCTGTTGACTGCAGAGGTGGCATCTTAGATGGTTCCTCCCCGACAGCAGCTCCTGCTGTGTTGCTGGGTGTTGTGATAAGTGAGCTTTCAGTGCCTGCACTAAGAGATGTCTGAGTCCCTGGGGGTTACAGGTGCGTGGGGTGGTTGTGCTTGTGAGACTGAGACATCGCTCTGCCCTGCAGGGTCTGGGCAGAGGATTACACCCTTGCACCCAGGCCTGAAGAGATTAGGGGCAACGAGAATGTGACTGATCTTAGGCCCACTCCACTGTGTTCTAATTGTTCCAAATAAAGCACTTTCCCTTCTGTCCCTCTGCAGGTACCCTGACTGTGGAGCAGATCTACCAGGACAGGGATCAGTTTGCCAAGCTGGTGCGGGAAGTGGCAGCTCCTGATGTGGGTCGCATGGGGATCGAGATCCTGAGCTTCACCATCAAGGTACACCCAAGACGCAGGGTGCTGCGCCGCGGGGCACCCAGCAGCGCTGTGGAAGCAGCACAACAGAGCCTGGCCCTGGCTTCTCTGCTGCAGGTGGCTGGAAGGCTCGGGCTGACAGCCTGCCCCGGCCCATGGGAGTTTCCATGACAGCATGTCCTGTATCCAGGCAGCTGGGCAAAGAGAACCCAGTTGGCTGCCTCTGTAAACACGGCGATGCTCCTGGAAAGAGCTCGCTGATAACCGAGCCTCCAGGGAGCCAGAGGGAAGATGTCGGGAGAGCTCGCCTCTCCCTGTCACGCCTGCTTCTGTTTGGCATCAGGCTGACGTGGCTCTTTCTGACCCTGCTCTAACCACACAAATGGTCGCTCTGAGCTTCGACGGGAAGGGAGCAAGATGGAGCCTCTTGTTTGAAGTGGTTGTGACTTATCTTCCCCTCTTCAGGACGTCTATGATAAAGTGGATTACCTGAGCTCCCTGGGAAAGACTCAGACTGCGGCTGTGCGAAGGGACGCAGACATCGGTGTGGCAGAAGCCGAGCGAGATGCTGGCATTCGGGTGAGTCCGGAGACGTGCTGGGCATCACCAGAGCAGCCTGTTTGGCTCCAGCTGCACACCCTGGAGCTCTGCTCTCTGTTTCCTCTCTGCAGGAGGCAGAGTGCAAGAAAGAAATGCTGGATGTCAAGTTCATGGCAGATACCAAAATAGCAGATTCCAGACGGGCTTTTGAATTGCAGAAAGCTGCCTTCACTGAGGAGGTCAACATTAAGGTGAGAGGTATCTGACAGCCCACCGCTGTTCCCTGGCTGGTTCATGATGGTGGTGGCAACTCTGGGACTTGCCAGCTTCCTCCTCCTGTGTGTGTTAAGAGAGCTGGAGGTGGAGAACCCAGGTTTCTATGTCCCAGAGTGAGCTCCCTGCAGCAGATTCCTCTTCTGCCCTGTTTGCAACAGTTAGGTGGACTGAGAGGAGAGGAAAGGGTGGGGAGGGTCATCCAAGCTGAACCCAGAGCTGGCTGGGCTCAAGTGCTGTAGGAGGAACCCACAGGGAAGTACAGCAAGAACTACTCTGAGGATGGGGACGTCACCTCTGGGTGGAGGTTTGGTCCAGAGCAGGAGCCACATCTGTTTTCAGGGCCTACCAAGGGTCATTATGTCTGTGCACAGGAGATCGTGGCCAAGACCCCTCTTCTCACCTCTCCCCTGTGCAGACTGCGGAGGCCCAGCTGGCCTATGAGCTCCAGAGCGCCCGCGAGCAGCAGAAAATCCGCCAGGAGGAAATTGAAATCGAGGTGGTGCAGCGCAAGAAGCAGATCGATGTTGAAGAGAAGGAGATCATCCGGATGGAGAAGGAGCTGATAGCCACCGTGAAGCGGCCGGCCGAGGCCGAAGCCTACCGTATCCAGCAGATCGCTGAGGGCGAGAAGTGAGTGAGCCCCTGACCCCGTCCAGCCCCGATCCCGGCTGCGCGCTGGGCTGGGGTGAGGTGGGAACAAAATGTGGCAGGTCCTACCCTGAGACCCAGGTCCTGGGCTCTCTGTGGGGCAGGAGCGTGGCTGAGGGAGGGAGGGAGGGAGGCAGCGCTGGGTACGCCGTGGGGATCTGGGCAGCTGGGGTTTCCCTTTCCAGGGTGAAGCAAGTCCTCCTTGCTCAGGCGGAGGCAGAGAAGATCCGCAAGATCGGAGAAGCGGAGGCCTTTGTGATTGAGGCCATCGGGATGGCGGAGGCTGAGAGGATGAAGTTGAAGGCTGAAGCGCTCCAGAAGTACGGAGATGCTGCCCAGCTGGCTCTCGTGCTGGATGCGCTGCCTGAGGTGAGGAGGGAGCAGCTTTCTCCCACTGTGGGCAAATGGTGGGGAGTTCCCAGGCTGGACCAGGCCTTCTTGGGGCGCAGAGAGGCCCCATGCAGCGGGGACCTTACCCAAGAGGCTGGTGAGCAGCTCCTTGACTCTCTGCTCATCCCACCCTCCTTCCTTGCCTCCCCAGATCGCTGCCAAAGTGGCTGCTCCCCTCTCCAAAGTGGACGAGATCGTTATTCTCAGTGGGGAGAGCAGCAACAAGATGTCCGAGGTGAACCATCTGCTGGCGGAGATCCCCGCCTCCGTGCGCGCCATCACTGGTGTGGATCTCACAAAGGTGAGCCGGGCACCGGCAAGCTGGAAATTCCTGCGGCTTTTAAGCCACGAGGACTTGCCTGAAAACTTTCAGCCTCCTCAGGAGCCTCTTCTTCCCCAGCCCTGCCCAGCTGCAGAGGGCAGGCAGCTCCCTGCCTCCCCCCCGTCCATCCTAACACCTTCTCTCTTCCCCTCCTACAGATTCCCCTCATCCAGAAAGTCACTGGTGCCCAGGCATGAGGCTGGCCAGCCCAAAGCTGGTGAAGATGACTCCCTGTTATGCACTCAGACGTCAACTGCCTTCAACACGTGGGAATTCCTTTTATATCAAAGACAATCGGAGTCTCATTTTTGAGCTCTGGTGCCTTATTTTGTAGGGCCAGAAAGATGCATGTCCAATCAAGCCACTGTTTTTATTACAAAGGGTGGGAAGGGATTTATTTTGTAATTAAAGGGTAAATTATATCAGGCTGGGGTTTGGATCTGGCAGCTTGTCTGGTGTTGCAGTCCCGGTGCCTTGCTGTTCTCTGTCCTCAGGTGACCGCCCAGAGCTCCGAGCAGAGGCTTGGTGGGACATGGAGTGTGGAGCTGTGGGAAGAGAACAGCCAGGACCCACCTCCCCTGGACTCCCTGCCCCTCCTGTAACCACCCTCCTGGGCACTGCCCAACCTCTGCCTCTGCCCACAAGCTGTTTTTTGTCTGGCTTTCTCTGTCTGAGTGTCTCACCCACAGGACTGGCCATCCTGCCCAGGCTGGGCTCCCTGGAGGTGACAGTCACAGCCCTGGGAGGGTGACAATCACATGCTGCCTTCCCTCGGGCATGTTTCCTCCTGGGGTCTGGAGGTGGGAGAGCTTTTAGGGGGTCTCATGGAGCATAGATGGAGGGAACCCAACTTAGCCCTGCTCTGAGCCAGTCTTGGCGAGGTCCCACCACCAGCAATGCCAAAAAGTAGTGCTGTACCAAAGCCACCCTGTCCTCCGAGAGGGAGGTGAGACCACTGAGGCTGCTGTCCCCAAGTGCCATGGGACATCTTGCCCCCCACAACTGCTACCGCCACGGATGAGAGGGCACGGAGGGGACAGGCAGGGCACTGCAGTGGGGACAGGGCAGGGTTCTCCACCACCATGGCCTGTCCAGCTGGCCAGGGACCAGTGCTCCTGGGGCTGTGGCTGTGACAAGCAGCCGTGCTGGCCAGGGGGCTGCCCCAACAGGCTGTGCAGAAGCCCCTGCCTCGCTCAGCCCCCCTGCCTCTTATGGCCAGTGGCTTTGCTGCCCTGAGTGACAATGTGAAAGAGGTTGTCCCCTGTGTGTGTTCCCCAGACTCCCCACAGTGTCACGGGGGCCCTGTTGGTGGCCCCTTCCCCGCCTGTCGTGTCGCCTGTGCTCAGTGTGGCTGTAGCAGCCAAAACCATGCGTGAAGTCAGCCTGGTGGGGTTTTGGTGACCTGTGCTGGCACCACAGGGTGCTGGGGGTCCCTCCGCTGGCTTCTTCACCCACAGCTTGGTGCCACCCTCCCCATTGCCATAGGGTGGGCACAGGTTCCTCCCCCTCCCCCCTCCTGGCTGTGACACACACACACCACACCCCCCCAGTACTGGCCAGTCCCTTTGCCAGGAGTGACCCGCTGTGGGGCAAATGTGTGCCATGGGGCTGCCGGCACCCCAGTTCCCCCTCCCTGCTGCCGAGGGTGGGGAGGACCAGCCTTATCAGACCCTGGCTTGTGCTGGCCCCACGGGGCCGCCGGCACAGATCTGGCGCTTGCCGGCGGGTGTGCCGGGCGAGGCGCCCTATCTGCATGTGCATGTCTGTGTCCCCCCCCCGCCATCACTGCTGTACGATAATAAAGCCTTGTCACCACCTGCCTTGGCTCTCGGCCCGTGCCTCCTGCACCCATCTTCCACCCGCCACCCCCCGCAGAACCCCCCGGCAGTGCCAGAGCTGGTGCATGACCAGCCGTGGCTTGGGCTGGCCCAGGGGGCTGCTGGCCTTGGAGTGGGCACCCTTTGGGATGGGGGATGTGTGGAAGTGAGGTCCCACCTCACGCTGCTCCTGCCAAGCTCCTGGGAGTTCACGGCTTCTCCGTGGTCGCTGTGTCCTTGGGGGCTCCTTGTGCCATCTCTGGAGCAGCTCCTGGCCCAGTCTTAGGTGGGGTAAAGCTGTTCCTCGCGTGTGAGCACGGTGCCAGGAGCCACCAAGGGTGGCTGATGACCTTCAGCTGCATAGAATCGTAGAATGGTTTGGGTTGGAAGGGACATTAAAGTTCATCCAGTTCCAACCCCCCTGCCCTGGGCAGGGACACCTCCCACCAGACCAGGTTGCTC
>JAOQGH010000006.1:8316220-8326613 GCA_025769975.1 Gallinago jamesoni
TGTGCAGGGGCACAGACAGGACAAAGGGCCCTGTCCCATATGCCCCACAGCAGGGTGGCCCTGCAGATAGGCTGGGTGGGGACAGCTCGGCAGCCCCCCCGGTGGCTCCTTATCTGCCACCAGATACGCTGCCCTGGAGCAGCACGGCTGGAGGGAGGGCTGTGGCACCCGGGGGTCCCTGCACCAGCTCCACAGACGGCCTGAGGGGACACTTGGGGTCCCTCTGCCCCCCGTGGTGGAGGGACATGGGACAGGGCTGCCCTCACGTGCCATGGGTGCTGAGCAGGCTCAGGGGCCAGCCCAGATGGGGACAGTCCCGTGGGGCTCATCTGGGCAGGTGTGGGGGGTTCTTGGGGACACTTTGCCTATGGCACTACTCTTGGTGCTGGGGGGCCTGTGCCACAGTTTGTGGAGCATTACAGCCCCCCCTGGACACATCTGGGTCACAGCAGGGGCTGAGGACAGGAGGGGACAGTCTTTTGCAGACCCCCAAATCCTGGGGTCCTCTTGCCCAGGGACAGGCTAGCGCCAGGGCTTGACCCTGTGCCACCTCCTGCCAGGGTCTGGCCAGGCTGGGGGATATGGGGGTGACACTGCCCCTGTTCCTGTCCACCTAGAGGTGACAGCGGGGTCTGGGGACACCTTGCGTGGCAGGGCAGGGTCCCTGATAGCCGGACACTGCTGCTTATCATGGCCCCCGCGCAGACGGTCCCGGCGGGGGATTATCAGCTCCCTGCAGGTGGCTTCCAGGAACACGGGTGCAAACAAGGGGGTGCGATGGCACGGCTCGCTGCGGGATGTGGCCCCGTGGGGACAGACAGGGCCAGGGGGGACAACGCATGGTTGGGGGACACGTATGACCAGGGTCACGCACAGGCAGGTGATACACATAGTCAGGAGCTGCAGCCATTTGGGGACATGCGTGGCCAGAGGGGCATGTCCTTTGGGGACACATCCCTCCAGAGGACACTTTTCCCTGAGGGGGGAGACACGCGGGCAGGGGACACGTGTTCCCAGGGGACATGTCCCTCCAGGCTCCCACAGGGCTGGGGGACACATTCTTTTCGGGTGGGATGGACACACTGCCAGGGGACATGTCCCTCAGGGGAGCATATATGGCCAGGGGACACAGAGCTTTGGTGGCCACCCACTCTGGGGGGGACACAAGCTCCCTGCACCCACACGCCTGTGCCTCATGCGGGGGTGCCTGCACCCACATGTCCCCCCACTGCCACCCTAGGCCCCGTCCCCACGGTTCTGCCACCCTGCCATGTCCAAAGCCCCCGTCCAGCAACTGGGAACCAGTTTCTTCCAGTTTGGGAACCTCCAACCATGAGGAGGGACCATCCTGGTGGCCACAGGGGTCAAGGCAAGAAGATGGGGGGCGTTGTGGTGGATGCCCCGCAACTTCCCCATCCCTAAGATCCCCATGGGCTATGCCAGGCCAGGGGGGAGCTTCCCCCCCCCGGACACGAAGGGGTTAAGGGGCCCCATCCAGCTGTGCAGTGCAGATGTGAGATATGCAGATGAGGCACAGCAGGTTTTATAAGGCGGGTGCAGACCCAGCACCCCGCAAAGCCCCAGTGCCACCCCCAAAGGTAGGTGCCACCTCCTGGGGAGCCACTGTCCTGCTCCGAGGTGGTGGGACAGGGGGGACAAGGAGGGGGCAGGGGGGGAAGTTGGGCTTGGGGGTGGCTATTGGGAGCCCTCATCCTGCTCTGGGGTGGTGGGACTGGGGGGGGATAAGGAGGAATTAGGGAGGTGCTGGCGTGGGGAGGCTCTTGGGAGCCTTCATCCTGCTCTGGGATGGTTGGACCTGGGGGACAGGGATGGGGTTGGGGGGATGCTGGGGTGGGGGCAATATTGGGAGCTCTGGGGTAGTGGGAGTGGGGGGGACAGGGATAGGGTTGGGAGGATTGTGGGGTGGGGAAGCCACTGAGAACCTCCATCCTGCTCCAGGGTGGTGGGACCGGGGGGCATAAAGAGGGGGTAGGAGGGATGCCAGGGTGGGGAGGTCTCCATCCTGCTCCGGGGCGGCAGAATCGGGGGGACGGGGATGGGAAGGGGGGTTGCTGGGGTGGGAAGGTGGTGGCCCTGGTGCAGCGCGTGTCTCTATCGGTGCTGTCCCCCCCTCTGCAGGCATGGGGGGGTGTGTGTGTGTGTGCCCCCCTCCCTCCAGGCACGGCAGGCTGCCCGCCGCCCCGGGGCAGGATATCATCGTATACTGTAAGTTGGCTATGAGACACTACAGTATAGATGATGTACTCCCCCGGGCTGCACCCCCCGACGGGACCGGAGCCGGGCAACCACGCGGGACCACCACAACGCGGGGCTGGGGGGAGATGGGAGTGGGGGACACAAATTTGGGGGGGTGTATAGAGGTGGGGAGGTTGGGGGGCACATGGGTGCACAACCAAGGACCTACAGCCGGCGGGGAAACCGTTACCATTACTGAGTTTAGTAATGGTAACGGTTCTGCCGACGGTTGGGCACACGGCGCGGCATGAGATGGCACGGCACGCCATGGCATGGCACAGCACGCCATGGCACAGCACAACGTGGCACGGCACGCCATGGCACGGCACAGCACGCCATGGCACGGCACAACGTGGCACGGCACGCCATGACACCGCACGCCATGCCATGGCACAGCACGACATGGCACGACATGGCATGGCACAACGTGACACGGCACAACATGCCATGGCACAACACACCATGGCACACCACGCCATGGCATGGCACGACATGTCATGGCACAACGTGGCATGGCACGATATGGCACAGCACGCCACAGCACGCCACGGACACAGCGATGGAGCTTTGGGGACTGGGCACGGGACAATAAAAGGGGTTATGGCACCACGGCTCTGGCTCTCCTTCCTCACCGCGTCACCCAGGGGCTCCAGGCCCAGCAGCAGGGCTGGGGCACTGGGTGTACTGGGGTGGGGGGCGCTCAGGGACAGGGAACTTTGGGGTGCGTTTGGGTGTAGGAGGGGGAGCTGGAGTCCCTTGGGGTCCACTCCTGGGGTGGAGGGGGCATTGGAGTGCATGGCGGGTGGGGGGTGTTGCCAGGGGGCACTGGGGAGAACTGGGAGGCACTGGGATACATTTTGGGGGGACTGGGGAGACATGGGGAGGACCAGGGTGTATGGCAGGGAGTACAAGGGAGAACTGGGAGGCACTGGGGTGAGTTTGTGGGGGGACTGGGGAGACTTGGGGAGCATTGGGGTGTATGGCAGGGAGTACTTTGGAGAACTGGGAGGCACTGGGGAGTGTTGTGGGGGGACTGAAGAGATTTAGGAAGCATTTGGGTGTATAGAGGGGCTACTGGGGAGAACTGGGAGGCACTGGGATACGTTTTGGGAGGACTGAGGAGACTTGGGGAGCATTGGGATGTATGGCAGGGGGTACTGGGGAGAACTGGGAGGCACTGGGGAGTGTTGTGGGGGGACTGGGGAGACTTGGGAAGCATTAGGGTGTATGGCAGGGGGAGCACGGGGGTGCACAGGGTTGCATTGGAGGGGGGGCACGGGGGCATGGGGGGCACTGGGAATACTGGGGGTGCGTGGCCGGACCGGCAGGGGGCGCTCCCGCGTCTCCCGCCCTCTCCAACCCCTGCCCCTACCCCTGCCCCACCCACGCCAGCCCGCTTCCTTCCCACAACCCCGTGCGGCGGAGAGCGGCGCGCTGGCCCCGCCCGCCTCTTCTCTATGCTCCCTTGCCTTGCGCCAATGAGGGTGAGTGTTGTTTGCGCTCCCAGCCTGCCCCGCGGCGGGGCAACATGGCGGTGCCCGTTGCCTTGGCGGCGGCCCGGGCCGTGCGCTGGGCCCTGAGGGCCGCCGCAACCGGGCCGCTCCTGCCAGGCCCAGGTGAGGAATCGCGGCCGGGGCTGAGGCCTTGCTATGGGGGTAGACGGGGCCGTGAGGCGGCGGGGTGGCGGGCGTGATGCTGGGGCGGCGGGCGTGAGGCTGGGGCCGCCGCGGGGTGGGTTTCTATGGTGAGCCAGCTGGCGGGGCCGTTAAGGAACGGGGCGGTGAGGCCGGGACAGGCCGAAATCGGTGCCTCGGCGCCGGTCTAGAGGCCTTGGGTGAGGCGGGAAGCGCAGCCCGGGCGCTGCAGAATGGGGAGAAAGGGAACGACGCGGTTTTGGGGTTTTTTTGGTACACGCAGTTCTTTGGTACATGCAGTATTTGCTATTTCTGTCCTCCAGCCCGTCTCCTGGAGAGGTGTGCCCCGCGGGCCGCCGTGCTCCCTGCCCGCTGGAGCGGGAGCAGCTCGGCACTGGGCAGCATCTTGGGCATCCCCGCCGAGAAGCCGAGCGACTCCCTGGGCCAGCACCCCCCGCCCGTTGCCACCAACAAAAGTGAGTGGTACCAGCTGCCACCCAGGTCCTCGCACCAGGACAGACGGTCCTGCCCCGCTGTGGGATCTGGCAACATTCAAACTCCTTTTTTTTTTTTCCCCTGGCAGAGGAGCAAGACCGTCTGTTACAGAATAAGCCTGACCAGCCCCAGAACCCCAAGGTTTTAAGAATTGCCATCATCGGAGCACCCAATGCTGGGAAGTCTACCCTCTCTAATCAGCTTTTGGGCAGAAAGGTAAAGCTGGAATGGAACAAGTTAAGGCTGTTAAATAGCTTATTTGACTTATTGTGGCTGTGTAACGAGTCTAATTTCTTCCAGGTTTTCCCTGTCTCTCGGAAAGTGCACACAACCCGATGCAAAGCCCGGGGTGTCGTCACGTATGAGGACACGCAGCTGGTATGCTCCCAGACCTGCTCCTGCCTGGGGTCACTTAGCCAGAAAGGGCAGGATTTTATCGTTTGTGTCCTGTGTGGTCACTTTTAATTGCACAAATACAAGTTTTTAGCTTGGTCGCTAACTTAAAAGATTTGTCTTTTCTTCTTTCTAGATCATTCTGGACACACCTGGCCTCACTAGTCCATTTAAAGCCAAAAGGTATCACTGCTGTTGGGGGGAGAGCAGGGGAGGTTCTATCTGTCGAGGTCTGATAAAACCAGTGATTTTGTAAAGTACGAGTGTCAAGAATGTGCATTTTTAGTCTTGCTGTGGTCTCTGAACTTTTCTATTGTTGCAATTTCAGTAGCTCACAGAGCCTGTGGGAATCCCTTGAGGGATGTCACAGCACATAAGACAACTTTGTGTCAGCTGGAATGATGAAAAAGGCTGTTTTCCCCCCTTTTGAAGGGGAAATAAGACGATTATGATTGGGTGTGTCTGGTTTCCTCATTTGCATTTGTCTTTCAGACATAAGTTAGATGAAGCCATGCTGACAGACCCATGGGACAGCATGAAACATGCGGATTTAGGTGGGTACTCAACTCTTCTCGGATCAAGCCAAACCCTTTATTTGCCACAGAAGTTTACAGCCCTATAGCTGTGGTATCTGAACGTTTACTGGATAGCAAAGGCAGCCCTGGGAGCATGAGTTAGGAGGGAGGTGGGAAAGGCAGTGGAAATATTTGAAATATTGAGCTGAGGAGTGGGTAAGAATTGCCTGGCACTGAGGAGAAGCACCTTAGCTTGATAATTGGTCTTGGATGTTGAGTTTTAGTATGTGTCATGTCATTGGGATGACAGGTGTAAATTGAATTTTGTTGTTTTTTCATTTAAAATGCTCCTTTTTTGGTTCCATCTGCATGCTCCCCTGTAGAAGAGAGAGAAGCAGCAGCAGCAGGGAAGTGATTCAACCATAGGCTGTAGAAAAACAGAAAAACTGAAAGCGAATGTTTTGGAAAATGCAGATTCGTGATGTTTCCCTCCCTCTTTTCTGGCAGTTCTGGTTTTAGTGGATGTGTCAGATCATTGGACACGAAATTCTCTTAGCAAGGAGGTGCTGAAGTGTCTTTCTGAGTTTCCTGAGATCCCCAGTGTCCTGGTTCTGAACAAGGTAAACGAGAAGCTTGATTTTTCTACCTTCTACAGTCTGTTAGGCCAGTGTTTTCAGACAGTGCTCGGCATCAGCAATGAAGTGTTTTCAGGTCACTGAGTCTGAAAATGTTAAAAGACACCGTTTTCCCCCTTTACTCCAGAATCTTTGAATGTGTGTGTGTAAGTATAGTATCATAGAATCATAGTAAGTATGTATACATGTTATATGTCCACACATCCCTGAATCTATATCCTGCAGGCTGGGGTTTAAATCAGCCTGGGAAGAGGGGCTGGCACTGCTGTGGGTTTGGCCAGTGAGAATCTCAGCAGAGCTGACTGAGTAGGTGTTGCTGTCAAGAGTGTTTGGACAAACTGTACTGGAACTGCTGGCACACACTGGTTTGGCCTCTGGTCAGAAAACCATCTGACCAAGAAGCCTTGTCCTGCAGCAGCTGTCTCCCTTGGGTGGTTTCTTCTGGCTCCTCTGGATCCAGGGCCTAGCTGCCAATCGAAATTAGGACAAATTCCTGATACCTCTCTCTCTCATGTTAGGTGGATCTTCTGAAGAAGAAGTTCATCCTCCTGGAATTAATAAATGAGCTAACAGAGGGAATTGTAAATGGAAGGAAGCTGGAAGCAAGATCTGCATTTAAGGATAATTCCAGTTCTTCAGCAAAGTATCCTCTTCAAATAACTCAGACTTCTCCACTTGAGAACGGGGCCCATGAGCCTCACAGTCCTCAGGAAGCAGATCGAGTCCAAGAAGGCTATAGCTTGGACAACAGTAGTGATATGAGGGCTTCCGATTCCAGGCTTGTCACAGAAGAAGCACAAGGGCCAAAGAGTTATGGACCCAGGGATTTAAAAGATATGAAAGGCTGGCCACGCTTCCAGGAGATCTTCATGCTGGCAGCTCTCCATGGAGAAGAGGTGGATACACTCAAGGTAACTGCGGTCTGAACTTCTCTTACCCTTTGAGGCTGGTGTGCTCTTACCCTTGTGGGACCCTGGTACTTCATACTGAGCTTCAGCTCCTGTGAGGAAGTAGCAGAGCTGCTGTTCCTGGCCTGGGGTGTGAGGGGGAAGTGTCATCTGTCAACGTGGAGCACGTCCATGCTGTATCTCCAGTGTTTTCTGTGCAGAACTCTTATTTGGGGCTCTCCAAACAGAATCTTGTTCATAATGATGAAGCCACCCAACACATTATCTTTCAGCTACAAGTGATACTATGGGCTTTTATAACTCATACAAATGGCTCTAGGGGAGTGTGACCCTTTGGTAGGGTTTGAGCTTCAGAAGCTTCTCTTTCTCTTCTCCCCTCCAAAGAAAGATACTGATCTACTGCCCTGTTGCCTGTCTAGCAGCGATGTCCTCATAGTGACGAGTTGAGCGGAGGGGTTGGTGGCACTGTGAGGGTGGTACGTGACAGCTAATATGGGTGTGATGTGTGTTTTATGCCGACAGCGGTACCTCCTGATGCAAGCCAAGCCGGGCCCTTGGGAGTTTCACAGCGACGTCTTGACCAGCCAGTCACCCCAAGAGATCTGTGATAATATCATCCGGGAGAAGATACTGGAGTACCTGCCACTGGAAGTGCCCTACGGCGTGACTCAGGTGGGAAGCATACTCGAGCAGACTTCCTTTTGAGCTATTTTATTGGAAATATCAGACTAAGTGATGAGAATCCCTTTGTTTGAAGTTTTAACTCTTCACAGGCTTGGTGGGATGGCTTGGGACTTGCATGTCAGGTGCTGTGACGCTCTTTGTGTGTTTGAAGGGGAGCTTGTGTCAGGGGGAGCTGAGCTGGAGTCTCTGAGGGAGCGGCGTCTGCTGTTCCTGAGGAGCTCTGCAGAACTGCTGAGTGTGCGTTTGCTGTTGCAGGTGACTGAGATATGGGAGGAAGGACCGAGTGGGGAGCTCCTCATTGTGCAGAACCTCTTGGTCCCAAGGCAGTCCCATATGGTGAGTAACAGAAGAGAGGTGGGGCTCTGGGGAGCATGAAAGGAGGTTCCCTAGGAACAGTGCACGTGCATCTTTGCTGTGATCCCCTCTCCAGCAGTTGTGGGTTCTGTTGGGAAGGGGCAGTGCCTGACACAGTCACAGCCTGTTCAGTGACAGCTTACACCTTTCCAAAGTGACCACTTGCCCGTGGTTTGATCTCGGGATTTCCCTAACTGCTGTATCCCCTTTGATTGCTTCCGTGGCTGCACTGTTGTTTTCCTGGGTGATTCCTCCTGGCAGTTAAGCGGTGTAAGGATGAGTATGATGATCTTCTCTCTGGGTTTTAATGCAGATGATGTTGATTGGAAGAAGAGGTAAGGTTATCAGCAGGATTGCTCAGGAGGCTGGCCAGGACCTGATGAACGTTTTCCTGTGTGATGTCCGCTTGAAGCTCAGGGTGGATATGAAGAGTTGAGCTCTTTGCATATGTTTTAACAGCCCTTGAGCTCTCTGGTCATGTGGAGAAACTGGTCCCATTTTCCCCTGTGGATATCTTGGCACCTTTGTTCAATCCAGAAACAGAGGATGATGGAATCGATACAGTGAGCTGAAGTAGAATATATTATTCTTTGGGAGAATGGCCCAAGCTGAAATAAAATCTTCTTCTATGGCACCTTGTCTTGTGGAAGCTGGGGATGGACATCAGAGAACCAGCTGCACGCACTGTGTTTATGGACCTCTCATCTACTTCTCTGGGGCTGTGTCCTCTGTCCTTGCTGTCAAATGTTTGTGCCTGGAAGTGCAGGAGCTCCTCCTGTCTTTTAGCGGACAAAGGGTTGCAGTGAAGAGTTACCAGCACACGTTTATCATCCCTTCTGAAGGCTGAGTGACTCCAGCAGTGGTCGTGCAGGAGGAAGAAGCGACCCCTGCCCATGTGGTGGTCTTGTGTCAGCTGGTGAAGTTCACAGGAGTGAACGTATGACCGTGTAGGGGGTCAGTGTTGCCCAGGCAGCCCGAGTGGAGGGGTTTGTGGGCTAGCAGAAATGAGTGGGGGTGATGGAGGGGGCTCTTAAATTCTGTGTAGATTGCAAAGGCCTGTGGTTTCCTACTGTTCCTACTCCTTCCTGTGTGGGAGCCTTGCCCACAGGCTTGTGTGCGCCATCTTCTTAGACAACTGCTAGCTGCTGCTTTCATTTTGACCTCTTCTGTGGAGTAGTTTGGAAAAGTGCTTATTCCTTCTTTTCCCCCCTATCATCCTTTCCTTCAACTTCCTCGGCAATTCACTGCTACTGGTATGTGGCTCTTGTTCCAGAGGGGTGGGTCTGGTCACAAACCCTTCTGAGTGGATTCCTGGAGAAGCAGAGAAATGGAGCCGTGATCTGTTCTCGGTGTGTGTACGAGCTGCTTCCCTGACCACTGGCGAGAGGAGCAGGGAGGTCAGAGCATGGGCTTGTGAGTGTTTGCTGGAGCTCATTAATCAGAAAGGGGAGATGGAGCAGGGAATAAGTGTCTTTCTGCCTCTCCGCATCTTGTTTCTGGTGCCCAGCTGGAGTCCTGCCTGTCCACCCCTCTGAATGTTGAGAGTTTCGGTCTGAAGATGCCCTTAGCAGCATCTCATAGATGCTTAGTTCTTCAGAGTGGTGTGTTCATCATGCAAAGCCAGAGTGGACCCTCTTTCTTAGAAATTTGAATAGTTTATTGCACCAACATTACTGTAAAATCATTACATTTTGTCTGAGGGTTGCAGACACAAAAGGAGAGGCTGTCACAGCTGAAGAAGAGCCCAAAGTAGGAATAGCAGTGGGACCTGGTGTCTGGGGGCTTGAGTTTTGTCTCTGTTCACCACTGTGCTCAAGTGTTTGCAGCACTGAGTAGCTTCCTGCCAGAAATCCAGGTAAATCCCTGTGTGCTCTTATAAATTAACCTCCCTGAGCGTGGAGACCTCGGGCTGCTGCCCTGACAGTTAAATGAGGAGATCTGGTAGGGTCTGCTGGGGGCTCTACTCCTGCCTGGAACCCAAACCTGTTGAGCAAATGCTGTGCCCACCATCCCCTCTCTGGTGCAATGCCAGACCTCCCTTGAAGGTTTCTATGTGACTTTTGTATTTTCCTTGCAATAAAATGAGGTCCCAGCACAAGCAATTGTTCTCTTCTCCTTTCTTCCTCCCCGTCAGCCAGACCTCACAGCCTACACCTTCTCTCCGTTTTATTCCAGCTAAAACCAGGACGCTTTTATGTCTTTCCTCCTTTCTTCCCAGCCGACCTTAGATCCCTTTTCCCAGTTTGTGGTGTCTGAAGGCTACACCTTGGAAGAAATCCGGGTAAGTGCTTGGAGGGGTCGGAGGCATTTCATCAGGTGGGGGCAGCAGGGGGGCTGTTCCCTTTGTGCAGGTCGAGGTCAGGATCATGGAATGGTTTGGGTTGGGACCTTAAAGACCGTCTCCTTCCAACCCCCCTGCCATGGGCAGGGGCACCTCCCACCAGCCCCATCCAGCCTGGCCTTGAACCCCTCCAGGGATGGGGCATCCACAGCTTCTCTGGGCAACCTGTTCCAGTGTC
>JAOQGH010000006.1:8327102-8339545 GCA_025769975.1 Gallinago jamesoni
TCCAGGGATGGGGCATCCACAGCTTCTCTGGGCAACCTGTTCCAGTGTCTCACCACCCTCACAGCAAAGAATTTCTTCCTAATACCCAATGTAAATCTCCCCCTTTTCAGCTTAAAACTGTTACCCCTCATCCTGTCACTTGTAAAAAGTCTCTCTTCAGCTTTCTTTTAGGCCCCCTTCCCAAAGGGATGGAGCTGGGTGCCTGGAGCCAGCCCAGGGAGGTGCTTGAGGCCCCTTCCCTGGAGACATTCAAGGTGAGGCTCGACGAGGCCCTGGGCAACCTGGTTTAGTTGGGGGTGTCCCTGCTGACTGCGGGGGGTCGGACTAGATGGCCTTTGGAGGTCCCTTCCAGCCCAGATGATCCTATGATCCTATACCTGAGCCGTGGCTGGTCCTGGGGGCGATGGAAACGCTCCAAGGAGTGGGAAGGGGTGAAGTCATAGACCCATGGAATGGTTTGGGTTGGGAAGGAACCTTGAAAGATCATCTAGTTCCAAACCCCGTGGGCCAGGGACATCTCCCTCTGGACCGGGTCGCTCGAAAAGCCTCTCCCATTAACGAAGTTTGGATGAAGTCTCTCCTGTTAATGAGGTTTGATAATTAGGCTAATTAACAGGTGCCGAGCCAGGTGCCTCACTGGAAAAATGCTGCTTTCCTCCATTGGGGGTGTGTGTTTTAATTGATTTCAGGAAGTAGGAGGTGAACTGATTTCAGGAAAGTGGTGGGGAGGGGGGGGAATTGACTTCGGGAAAGTGGGGGGTGGTTTGCGACGCTTTCTTGGTCCGGGTATCACCGGGGTGGGGGGGGAGAACACACCGAGCTGGACCCCCTCCGGTTGAAACCCCCCCCCCCCCCCCAACCATCACTTCCCTCCGGTGCTCGGCGCTGTATGTTCTTCCCGTGGCCTCCAGGGGGCGCCGCGGCGCGGGGTGGGGTGGGGAAACGGAGCTCTGCGCGTGCGCGTTGGGCTGGGGGGGTTGGGGGCGGTTGGCGCGCATGCGCGGGAGCGTCTGGCGCAGCCACCACGGCGAGAGCGGGCGGGCGGGCGGGCGGCGGCGGAGGAGGAGGTGGCGGCGGCTGAGGAGAAGACGAAACGGCGGGGCCGGTAGGGGCACAGCGGCGGCGGCGCCATGAGGCCCGGGCAGGGGCACCGAGAGTAAGTACTCTAGCGGGTTAGGCGAGGAGGGCCCTGAGCGGTGTGGCCCGCACACAGACACACACACACACCCCCCGCCTCATTGTCCTTCCCGGGTGTCCCCTCCCCCCATCCTTCTGAGGCGGCGTGAGGTAACCCCGCTGTCGCGACCCTTCCTTGTATCGCGACAGCGCTGCGGGGCCCCCTCCCGGGAGCGGCCCCGGCCCACCCGCCTCACCGGCTCGTCCTTGTGAGGCGATAAGGGGGGGCTTCCCCCCCCCCCACCTCCATAACCCCTCTGCGACCCCCGCAGCCTTTCATCCCTTTTTTCCCCTCGAATACAATCGCGATAGAGACGCCAGGCGTCGCGACAGAGAAATGCCTTCACTGGGGGAGGGGGGTCTGGGGGGGGGGTGGAAAAAAGGCGTGTTGGGGGAATGGGGGGGGGGATTGCGATGGCGATGTGTGCGAGATCCTTTGTGTAAACCTCAAGAAAAAGTGCCTTTTTGTATTTATTTTTTTTCCCTTTTCCCCCAAGAGGTGTCATTAATAAATTTCTGATGGTTCTGATTTCCAATTTTTTTAAAAAAATATTTTTTTTAAGCATCTTTCACACCAGGTGTGGAGAGAGCTTGACTTTATACCTGGTTTTTGGTCTGCCCGTGCAGGCAAAGCACTTAAATGACTTAAATGCTTTTGGTTGGGCAGCCTATGATCCTCCCAGAGCAGCACCTGTGAGGGCTTATGGACCTGTTTCATCCCCCCCCCCCCCTTGGTATCACCTCTTGTTTCTTGGTTACAACTTTTTTAGGATAAATCACAGGCGCAGGTTAGTTAGCTCAGTACTAACTCATCACACTCACTTCTTATCGCAGCCTTTCATTTTTCTCTCTTTAATCACCTCTAACGCCTTAGAAAACAGTGGGTTTATTTGGAAAACTTTTTTGCGACGATACTTTTGCCTCCTTATTGCCCAAACCCCCTTCTTTGTTACGCCGGTGGCTGCGGGAGAGCCACGCTCTGGGTGGATGAGGTCGGGTTCCCGAGTGATGTCATTCGCGCTGGAGCAACGGTGATGACTTTGTGATTGAATAAATCCTACTGGACGTGTTGGCCTTCCTGATTTTGTGTGTGTGTGCACGCTGTGGAAACTTTGTCTGATTCAGCAGCCAACTGACAAAATTCTGTGCTTGCTGCTACGTAGGCAGTAAGGGAATATAGTGGTGATAGTTGCTTTTTCCTTTCAGCATGTGTATTTCTGTATATTTTTTTTTTTCCACCTAAAGAATTGGAACTTGTTAAGAGTCCATTTAAGTAAATACATAAAGCGGTGGGGAAAGATGCTGTTGAAGCGCATTCCAGGTATTAGGGGTGGAGAGAGCAGGGTCTCACAGACAGCAGCCTGGGGAGTGAAGGGTGCAGGGAGAGCGTACAGGTGGGTCTGGTGTCCTGTAAAGTCAGTCCAGAGGGTCTGAAAACTCTAGGGGGGGGGGGGGGAAAGCATTGGCAACAGAAATCAAGCAGCAGCAAATTAACTGATTGCTACTTTTTCATAGAATAAGGTCTGCATCAAAAGCAATTAAGAGTCGGAGAAAACAGAGGGTAAGATTTGCAATAAATACAGGATCTGCAGCTTTCAGAGAAAAATGCTTCCATAAGACTACTTCTTTTTTTTAAACACTATATTTATGCTGTGCAGTAGGGTAGTTTGTGAGGTGAAGAAATCAGAGATTGACCCTTTTCTGGGGGAGTCACAGGTTGAGCCGGAGATAGAAGATGAATAGGCTGTAATTTGCAAGCATCACTTCAAATATTTTTAATATTTCTCAATTATTTTAAGAAGCCATATTGAGTTTGAGCCCAACCAGCCTGATAGTGTAGAGAGAGGAAGGATATGTATTGCTGGAACAAGAATTAAGCAAAAATAGATAAATCTGACATAGTGGATGACAAGGGAAAGATGATTGCTGAAAGATGTTGGCATGCTTTCTGTTCCTTCATGCTTGGCATGTATTTTGTTGTATTATGTGGCTTTTGAAGTGTAAAAAAAAATAATTAAAAAAATATCTCATTTTATGCTGAGATAAAAGAAAAGGCAGGTGCTTAAATTCTGTTAAGGATCAGCTTTGATACCGACATGAAGTAGTGACCTTACTTGCAGTTATCCCTCTGTCATTTCGTGAATTTCTCAAGAGAATAAATAATGCGCTTAGCACCAAATAAATACCCTTTAATAAGATGGTATTTTTGATCACCCTTTCACTTCACATTGCAAACAGATTCACACTTTTCCTGTTTGAGCACAGCCTGGGGTGCTGTTTCTGCTAATAGCATTAAAAATATGTTGGAGAATGTCCACATAGTATTGTTTTTTTCTCCAAATGTAGAATTAAGGAACCCTTATGTTCTCTTTAACTTGGATATTTGCCTTCATTTAAGTCTTATTGGTATTTGTTTCAAGTTGTCCTCTGGTAGATAAGCTTTTATATCTATGTTTGCTTCTGGGAACTGTTACCAGATCAAGAGACAAAGTAAGGATTTTGTCAAGGACTGAAGTATCTCTATTTCCCAGAAACGCAGCCTGCTGTGCCATGTACAGGAGCCTTAGCTTGTATCCTTGCCTGCACTCACTGAAACGCCTGGATGTGGGATAGTTTCCTTCCCAGTGATGGCTTTTTCTTTTCCACCTTGGTTCCACGAAATCCATTCGCCTTCATTCTTCTTCATTTTTGCCCTGACTGCCCCCACCTCAAAGCCTCCTCTGCTGAATCCTGAATGTTGCTGGCTTGCCCATTTTCAGCGAGGTAATACCGAGGGGACTCACTGATTTATGAAGATGGGAGATGAAGTAATGTCCGTTCTATATTTCTTTAAAGCTTGGTAATTTCCAGGATTCTGGGATTTATGGAATGACTAAACACACCAGCAAGAACATAGCCACAGCCTGACTGACTTGATTTATTTAACAGACGATCACAATTTTGAAATAATTGCTTTAAGAACGTGTAGTTCACTGAAATACTACACCCAACAGTTGAGTAACAGGTCGCTCTGTCACATTGTAGGCTGTATCCGGGGCCTGCTGACTCCTCTAAGGCTGTTTGTGGGGTAAGATGCTCCTGAAGATGAGTAACAGTTTCACAGCTTTCTGCATCTGTAATGAAGTGTCTCACCCCACCGCTTTCCATTTTCAGCATTTTAAATGTTTTCAAACTGGGAAGTTAAGTGAATAATTTAAATTTTTGTTCCTTGTGTGGTGTGCCTTATTCCTGTTTTCTCATTGTATTTTGTGACTCGTATTAAAATCTTAAACTTAATGGTCTTTGAGCAATTTTTCTTTTCATAGCAGATTGTTAGTTTAAATATGAATGCTAAAATGAGTTTGTCACACTGTTCATCTTTTTTCTTTCTGAAAAATAATTGCTTTCCAAGTGCTGATTTAGCTGCTGGGGAGCAGAGCTTCTGAAAAGGCATTCTGCTGAGTGGCATCCAGAAAAAGTTGTTTTTAACTTTGCCCAAAGATATTTTTTCCGATGGGTTGTATTCCTCAAAAGCTAAGTTTACTATCCCGAATAGGCATAGCTTGGCTTCAGTCTTGCCTACACCTGGAACTGACAGAGGCCAGCACCTTCACCTAAATGTTTTTAGTAATTTGACACTTAATGGGCACTTAAAAAACAAAAACAAAAGAGTGACCACTGTGGTCCATGGCTGAGCTCGCTTTATGTAGGCTCTAGACCCCCATTCTGTCTGGATGTTTCTTCATGCCTCCCATCTCATTTTGTATTTGGTATGTTGTTGCTATAATTATTCTCCCGTTGTGCTCAGGAATTAAGCACAGTTTACGTATTCCCATTGCTTAACTTGTTTATACTGCGTTTGAAGATTAGTCCAAGTTTCCAGGGTCTGTAAAGAAAATGGTGATATTTCGTTATTGGAAGAATTTCACAAGAACGTAGTTTGGCTGCAATCTGGCTGGGGTACAGAATAGGGGGGGTGTAGTACTCAGGAGAGATTTTTTTTTTTAATGTAAGTTTTCCAGTCCCGTGCAGCGTCGCTGAGTCTGTGGATGGTGGTGTGCTTGGAACGCGTGGGGAAATTGAGCTGAACGTCTGGGTTATTGATGTATTTAGAGATAACTGAACTGCTCCAGGCTTTTAAATAGATGCATTGATGGGTGTGCTATAGGGAAACATGTTAGAAAGCAGGTTTCCTGTAAAGGCAACTCATCTGAGGCAAACCTTTAAGTAAAATTCTGTTGGATGTGGCGGCAGATCCTGCCTCCAGCAGGAGCGGGCTCTGTAGCATCTTTGGTGTGCAATGAGTGAGACAGTTTTTTAGTTTCTTACGATGTCTGTAGTAATGGGATGCAGAAAAGGTGAACCATGAAAGTGAAGCTATTTTTGGTATTTAAAAAAAAGCAGTCAAAAAATGATCTACCAAGTGATACGTTGCTGACGTCTGTAGTGCAGCCAACCCAATTAAGGTGCCGTATATTGTTTCCAGCAGGATTCTGATTGTTTCTAATTTGGGAACCACGTGAGAGCTAGTGGAAATAGGTGAAACGACATGCTTTGCTACTGGAGTAGGTCTAGCATCCCGTTGTTTTCTGTAATTTCACTTCTCCTACTTGGGGGCAATCTCCTCCTCCTGCGCATCACAGCTGAGATGGAGATGGTAGCTACGTGCAGCCTCCTCCAGGTGATTTCTTCCTGTATGGTGAGTGAGGGGTTCCTGGCAGAGAAAAACTATTTCCTGCTATAGGGAGAGCACAGGGCAGTGGAAGAGGTTAAAAAAAAAGGGTGTATTTTGCCTTGGTAAAATACTGCATAAGTCAAGTGCCGGTTTTTTGTTTGTTTGTTTGTTTGTTTTTAATTTCCTGACTCTGGCATGTCCTTTGCTGTATCCTGCTCTCCCTCCTCTTGCCTTCATGTTGCTAAACTTCGAGCGTGCGTTTTAGAGGACTCACATATCACAGTCCTGCCCTTTCCTGTGGCTGTTCCTCTCTGTAGGCAGTTTCTGCATGCAGAACGCTTTGAGAAATGTCGTACGACTACTGTCTTGAGCCAATACCGTGTGTATATATATATATATATATATATTTTAAATTCTGTTGGATGGAAATAGCATTGTATGAGCTATTTTTTCAAAAAAAATTAAAATGACACAGATGCTCCCACTCTCCAAAGGAAACTTCCTCCTCTGCTAATCTTTTTTTAAATCTGAAAGGGAAAACGCATACATTTTTAACATCTGGAAAGGGGAGGCCTTCATGCCTACTTTTATTATTATTCTATCTATCATTGCTCTTCATTCATCCTTCTATTCTGTCACTGGTTTTCTTAGTTTTTGGTCTTCTAAGCTGGTGGGGACATCATGTGCTTTGGCTTCATTGTGGACAGGGAAAGTTGGGTTGCCCTTCTCTTCTAGCTCATCAGTCTGTTCTGATTCTGCCTTGGGTTTTTTCCTTCAGCTGCAGAAAAGCCCTCAGTTTTTGCCTAGAATGGGTAATGTGTTCCTAGAACTGGTAATTCATGCATCCTTTGGCTTTAAATTGTTTGCAACTGTGCTGAGCATTTGTGAATGAGCGCAGAGGAAAATCAATATGTGAGAAGGCCAGAGCAGGCAAGGGAAAACAGCTCTTCCAGCACCTTTTTCTTGATCACACCATTGCCTGATTTTTAGATTTCCTGTCTGTGAACTCTTCAGTGTTTAAATTTAGAAATGGCTTGTTTTGGAACAAGTCACTTTTAAGATTGTTTCCAGAAGATTTGTGTGTAATTTAATCCCATTCAGTTTTGCTGCTCTGATCTGTGTTTAGCTTGTTCTGTGAGTTGCTCCTTCTCCCTTTGCCTCTTCTAGTATTTTCTAGAAATTTGGGGGTTGTTTCCAGTCAAAATTGTAACAGCATTTATCAAGCCTTTTATACCTTTTCTATTCCCTGTTTCTATTCATTGACAAGGTGGTATTTTTAGAATTGTTATTTTGTTAAAATAGCCTGAATGTTTAGAAAACATAACTTCAATTTCTCTGAAGGATCTCATTAGTGATTCTTATTTAAATACTCTAGAAATTGAATCCGTGTACTCTAGAAATTAGTCTCAATAATATGTTTAATATTTCTGATGTATATTCTCTCATATTTACTATTATTTTCCAACGCAGCTTCCTTTAATATTTCAGGACATCTTCTTACTTACGGATAACCAATGAATGAAGCTGCAGATGAAGAACCAAAGAAAGACTTCTCAAAATGTGACAGTACAACATAACATATCAACCACTTACACTTAAGGCAGGAAAGAATTAAGATTTTACATACTTCCATCTAGTGTGCGTGAGGGGAAATTGCATCCCTGGTTGAAACCCCAGCCATTGCCCCAGCAGTTCCAGTTGGGCAAGGATCATCTCATCTGTTGGTCTTTGTTAAGCAGTTACTGCTGATAAACTGTGCAGCATCCCAGGGCTGACAGATTTCAGCTCTAAGTATTTATGTGGCGGTAGCTTTGCGATGCCCCATAAAATGGCGACGCACAAAGTTTAAGAAAAATCACCTTTCACCGTGTGGTGTTCATACTCTCGTTCAGTGTGTTCTGCTCTATTTACTTGTCATTCTCTGCTAGGATTTCAGCTGCTTGATTTATGAATTATTGCCATTGAAATAAAATTAAAGTGGCTGTTCAGTTATTTAAGAGCCAATTAAATCTGATTTGATTCTGATGTAACATTTCCAGTGAAAGTGCATAAAATGCAGTCTGTGGAGGAAAGTTAGATCTAAAAATGTTTAGTGTTTATTTTTTATAAGGTGTGCTTTAGATGGCTTGACTTGCCAAATAAAATCCCTTGCAATCTCACAACAGTGGGTTCAGATATGAAAAATTACGCTGTATAAGAAAATGAAACAGTTTTGGTGTTTTCAGTGATCCTGTATGAACCTTTAGCCATGGCGGCTGATTGGAGAATGTATTCAGGAGAAATGAATGTAACCAGCAGAAATGAATTTCTCTTGTTTGTAATGCTTCTGGAGAATAGAATTTATTTACTTCAAAGGTAGAAACAATGGGTCTTCTGGGACTAACGTTTCTCAAATCATGGGCTGTACTGTCTTAAGGGATCAGCGTTTAGATCAGTTGAGTTTCCAGTATCAGAATGTGCTAATTACTGTGAGATCCCCGGCTCACAGGGGATGCTCAGGACGAGATGCTTTGAGAAATGCAGCCCAAGAACCTTGAGCAGTTCACGCAGGACAGACGGAGATCCGTCGTTTGTGGTGTGGTGTTGGGGAGCTGAGTTCACTCCTAACTGTCTGGTGGGACCCACCAAAAAGCTAGTGGTACCAGCAGATACCCTACAGTCTTATATTTTGTTAGCAATAAATACAGCAGGTGGAGAAGGAGCAGGTACTTTTAATTATGTGTGGCAATTAAAATGTATCTCTTGATTGTGGCATTTCTAATAAGAAATGACAATGGGAAGTGACAAGGGGGAATGACAATGCCTATCCCAGTTTTATTTTGACAATATAGCACTGTCTATTATGTCTTCTGTGTGCTGGGAGGATGTAGTCTGAGGCTATTTCAATATTAAGGGCCTGCTTTGCCTTATTTTTTAATGAAAAATAAATCATATTGATGCAGATGTGATCTTATTTCTAACTAGACAAGCCTGCACTAGTCAGCTCTCAGGTTTGTGGTGTCTGTCTCCGACAAGATCACAGATAGGGAGAAAATGATTTATTTTAGTTTCCAACGCTTAGATAAAACTCTGGTTTTGCGCAGATGGCACTGAAAGGATAACAGATAGCTCAGACAAATTTGTATAAAGCACTGTATATTTGTACCAGAATCCAAATCTTCGGTGCATCAGTAATATTGAAATTTATACTACTATTGTACGAGCCTGGGTTTTTTTCAGCGGATAGAATTAATTGCCACGTGTAGAGGTCAGTGGGGTTGGTGTACTCTGATCTGGCTGCTCTGGATATCTTGGTGGGGTGCTTCCAGCTGCCCAGCGTGGTACCCCAAGGAGCTGTTGGGTTTGTCTGCTTGGTGTTGGAGAACACTCTGAAGGTTTTGGGTGGAAAACCATTCAGAATGGTGCAGAGCAGGTGCATGAGGGTGCTCAGCTTTTTGGAGAGTGTTGGAGATGGTACAGTCATTTGAGGGGGTACCTGCTCCCCCATAAAATGCTTCAGAGGAGCGTGATAAAGAAGATTCTGATAGTTGCACTAATTCTAAATAAATGTTTACTAAACAACATTAATGGATTTAAAATGTTTTTAGGAATAGTTATTAGGCTTTCAGTCTCGTATTGTGAAGGGAGTCTTGTCTCGATGGGGGGCTGCCATTTTAATGCTTCCTGGCAGGAGGCCTATTTTGATCATGCAAATTAGATTGGGAAAAGTAGGCTAAGCCATTAAAAAGTAGGAGAGATCGTGAAATTTTAGATTTTTAAGGTGACTGTTTTTCTAACTATTAACATTTTTGTTATCATCAGTAACGTACATCACCTTATTGTCCTTAATCTCACATCCTCATCCCTTCACGCTGAAAGCCTCGATGCTGTTTGCTCTTGGATCCACTGCTCAAAATGGGAGCCGTAGTCTGTTGGCTATTTTATTCCCAGCAAGGTGCTTGGAAATATTGCCACGTGGTGTGTTTTGTGGTATAATTAGAAATGCAGATACAGACTTCTTTCTTTTTTGCACCGTGGTTAATTTTTTCTGTTCTGTTAACGTTAATAGGGACTGAAGGTTAAACTTCGCTTGTGTGGTATTTGTGGGATGCTTTTTGGCAGTGGGGGGATTAAATTGGGCAGTGAGAAAGGGGCACACGTGCAAACAGGAGAGGATCAGAGCCAGTGCCCAGAAGACCGGATCTCCAGTGAGAAGACACCGGGGTTTTCACCAGGATGATCTCTTCATGGGCTCCACCTTCCCCATCAGCCCCAGGGGACGAGCTGCTGGCCAGTGGAGTGGCATGGCTCTCGTAGAACAGGGGGAAGAGCTCCCCACTATCCCTCCTGGCTAGCACGTGGATCCAACAGCCACTCTCCTGCAGAAACACCACATCCCATCCTTTCAATCCTGCTCCTCCAGGCAACGAGCGCCTCAGCAAAATAACTGTCTTGGTGCCTACCGGCCTGCGAGCTTCATTTAGTCCTATTAATTTTTAATAGAAAATTAATATGAAGCTAGCATATGTCTAAAATGACTTTGCCTGTGTGCAGAAGGACCCCGGTTTGTGTTTGCTTTGGAGGAGAAAGAGTGTTGGATCCTGTGGGAGCCAGACCCTCCTGATGGAGCCGGCAGCCGGAGCAGCGTGGGGCTTGGAGCTGGGGGTCGCGACTTTGTCGGGCTGTCACCTCAGCAAATACAGTAGCGGTGCCCTGTTCTGTGTCGGTGATTAGAAATGTTGGTAGGATTTCAAATCTCTATCTCTAAAAGCAGCGCTCTGCGGCGGGGCGGTGTTTGTGTGCCGTGCTGCTTGGATAAACTGAGGGCAACGGGGGATTTCCAGCAAAATGTGTGCAACAGGCGTATTGTGTGTCGATGAGCACGGAGCTGAGCTGACCACTGTCTGTTGGAAAATGCCAAGCATTGAATACCAATTTTTATGAGGGCTTCAGTAAATATTAATTTAAGAGATTTAAGTTTTCCATTGGTGAGAATAAAGATGTTTTATTAATTGCTGTTTTTACTAGGAGCTAGAAAAGGAGAGTGGTGCTGGAGAGGGAGAGTTTTGTACCCAGCCACCCGACTGTGGCTTTGCTACAGTTGATGTTCTGTAGCCTCCAAAACAGTAAATTTGAAACAGGAAGGTCTGCTCTGCAAGTTGATAGTATCTTTCTTGTTAGGGTAGATTCTGGGAAAGTAAGTTGCATTCCTTAGCTCTTGCAAACCTTTTTAATTGTTTTTTTTTCTCACAACCTTAGCTTGATCTTATCATGTAAGTAATTGTTGCATCATATTTGCTTTATTCTCTCTACTGGGAAGTCAGATAATTGTTTTATACCTGTTAATGGGAAGTGTTTGGGAAGCCTGTTACCTGTGAGATGGAGATGAGCAGTGGACTAGTGCAACACTTATATTTCTCCCAGCTTTTCCAGAGCTTGAAGGACAGCAAGGAGGAGAAGGGAGGCATGGATGGATGGCATCTTCCCTTGGATTGAGTAGCAGCCATGAAGTTACCCAGTGTTTTAGACTCCATCATAAAAGTAAAGCTACCAGCTCTGATGTGCCTTGTATTTAGGTATATCTCATCTGCGGGAATATTCAGCCAGACTTTCCTTATGAAGTAGTATTATAGGGCATTAATTATTCATAGTCAGTTTAATTCTTCTTTCTTGCATATTTAATTGTAATAGCATGCTGTATGTCACAGTGATTTCCCAGAAGAACTGTACACCAAAGGAAAACCATTCAGGTATATAGTCTTAAGTATGTCCGTGCTAATCTTTGTTGTTTAATTTTGGAGCAGAATGGGATATTATCAGATGTTTCTTGTGGGGAAACAATTATGCAAAATCATGATTTTGCTTAATCTTTTCAGCTAAATTCTTCAAGCTGAAAGAGCTGGTTTGATTTTCCCTGATGACGTTTATGTTGTCTTACTTATTTTATGAGGGAAAAAATACTTAATGGGAGGGAGGATGTGACTTTTGTTTTTTTCTCTGAAGGGTGGAACCTCTATCAAAGACTTTGGAAGTGCCAATTGATTCCTTCCAGAAGATGAAGGAAGGGAATAAGATTTTTATTGAGTTTTTTTCGGTGATCAGAATAGCAATGGCAAATGCTTGTGTGATGAAGGGTTGGGGTTTTTTAACGACTAGGACGGGCTCTTAGTGCTTGATGTGAGAAAATATTGGAGTCCCGGGAACTGCAAATGCATTCACAATTTGATTTGCGTTGCCCTCCTTCCAGAGCTGTTTCGTGCTTGTAAGGCACTTGGTGAAACTGAATCCCTTGTGTGTGGAGAGCAGGATTGTTCTCTGAGATTTACCGTAGGAGTTCAAACTTCTGAAAAATCTGTTTACAATGTGTCTGAACCAGAGGATAGAGGACACAGTAGAGACTGTTATCTGTTTACTGCTCAGATAAGGAGGTGGAATAGATTGCTGGCCTGTTTCTGAACTCTGCTTAATGAATGGTTGCTAGGCAAATTGCATCTCAATCAGCTTAATCCTCAAGATGTCACTTACAGGTCTGCTCTTTGTGAGGGCCAGAACCGTGTGCTTTCAAACTGTAGAGGCCAGAAATTGCTAGCAAAGCAGCTTAGGATAGCTCGTTCGAAAATTCAACATACATGTG
>JAOQGH010000006.1:8339645-8354152 GCA_025769975.1 Gallinago jamesoni
GCTTTCAAACTGTAGAGGCCAGAAATTGCTAGCAAAGCAGCTTAGGATAGCTCGTTCGAAAATTCAACATACATGTGTTGCTGAGCTGCCCAGTTTGAAGTGCCTGTTGTCTCAGGGCACTGTTGCACGGCCGTGCACTAGATGAGATGGTCGGTGATAGACAGGAGGCATCAGCAGCATTAGCACCGTTTCTGGATCGGCACAGCGCACGTCATAACGTTTTGCCTCTGGATTGACCTGAAAGATAACGCTTCTAAATGGGGACTTGCACTGCTGGTGTGATGAAAGGTATTTCTGTTTTGACTGAGATCGCTCAGAGCCCGGTGTGATTTCGAGGTGTGTAGGTGGGACATGATTAACTTTGGCAAACAGCTGGAAAGCGGGAGGTGGTGCTCGCTGGCCTGGGGCTGGCCTTAGTGAGAGATCTCTGATCAGGAGAAGACACGGGCCTGCTCCTACGAAGGCTTCAACCTGCCTCTGAAAGGGTGGACTTTCTCCCGCAGCGTCAGGAGAGAGCCAATTAATTGCATATGTTGGTGTGTGCTACCCACATACATTAGGCTCATGATTTAGTCCAAAGGAAAAAGTTTCCTAACATAGTTAAGCTTTAACAGTTTCTTTGTAAAGAAAGATAACGAGGTACTTGTTTTTATTGGTTCCCCGTGACAGCAATGAATCGTGTTGCAGGCAGAGCATTGTTCTTTGCATGGCTACACCTTCCTTTCCTTTGAAATACATCCTTTGTGAGTGCTGCATGACATGACACCGAACACTGTAAATGCAAACTGGAAAAGACTGGACTTGTTGAATGCTAAAGCACTGTTTATGGTCACCGTGTGCTGATACGAAACGTCCTTCACGTGGCACGGTTATTAAACGTGCAGGTGAAAGTGTAGTCTGCAAACTTTGTGGTGCTTGCACGGTTTGGATGTGTGCATCCTTCCTGTTACTCAAAAAGACTGTTAAATTTTTAGGAAGACATTGTATTAAAACATGGAGAGCCTCTCCAAGTAAAGCATCAATAAAATATTCCATCTCAGTCACCAGCAAAATGACGGTGGTGCTCGCATCTTTTCACTGTAGCTGGGAAGAGGACTGTCGAACAGAAGACTTTGTGATCAGAGAGTGCTTTTCATGCAAATGAAGATTTTTATTACATGCTGCTGAATCAGGGGCTTGTGTAGCGAGAACAGCACAGAAGTGATAAGATCACTTTGTCATAGCTTGAAATTTTGCCCAGCATGTCTTTCAGATCGCTGGAACGGGCAAGAAACACTCTTGTTAAGGGCACAGCAGTAACTGATATGATATTTTGGGGGCAGGGCTTTTTCTTTGCTGTACGGTCTGTCAGCGGTGATCTGCCACGTGTCCACAGCCCTGATCTCAAAGCAATGAGGAACTGCAACGTGTAGGTGACCCTGCGTAGCAGCGGAGTCATAAAAAAACTCCTGTTCTTGATGGCATCCCGGTTCTGCTGTTGCCAGAATGGGTTCAGAATCTCCTCTTCGCTGCAAGCTAGGAGCCATCAGTGTTGGTTGGAGCAGAGTTGTCCATCCTTTTGGCTGGGACAGCCTGCATGGCCTGTTCCCGAGCTGTGCGGGAGCTCTGCAAACGCCGCGGGGCTGTGTTTTCTTGCAAAGGGCACTCATCCAGTGCTGCCTCTGTTGGTTTTCCTTTTGTATTTGTTAGCTAATATCGTCTTCCCGATGTCCTTCTTTCATGGTTAGAACCGGTTTGGTTTATTGAGGGCTGTTGTTGCCAACAAGCAAATGGATACATGTGGTGGAACAGGCATCTAAATCTTCCCCTGCAGATGGGTAGTGTTCAGCATCCTGACATGACCTTGGTGAAAGTTCTCCGGCGTGTTACTTTCCCTCTTTATTTATCTCTCTTGCTGTGTAGCAGCTTTCCTTACAGAGAAGCGTCTGAGCTATTGGAAATCTGTCTTCTCTTCTCTTCCTCTCTCCAGAGACACTGTCAGCATAACACCCAGGCTGCTTAGACTGATGCCTGAATATTCTGCTTTTGCACAATCAGGAGGCATTCAATGAAGTAGCAAGATGAGAAAAAGTTTAAGGTTTAGGACTGACATTTTTTGACACTTTTCAGTCCATAATTTTGAATAGTCTGGGTGAGGAGGGTCAAAGGCTTCCTTCACGTGGGATGCCCCCATATGTGTATGTTGAGAATCGAAGCATGTAGTGCAGGGGAGAAAAAGCCATCAGATTGCAGTGTTTAGCATTCCCATCTGAAGAGTCTGGGAACAAAATCTAACTCTGTGCATGTTCCTGGAGAGTTTCAGAGCAGCAGGATGGAACCTTTTTTCCCGTTTTTTCTCATGCAAATTGTGGTAAGGATTATTCAGTGTTTAAAATCTGGTTTATGCTGGCTTCTGAATTCCATTTAAAATAAACATCTGGAGAGCTTTTTGATCTCCTGTGCAAGACTGTTGTCTGCCTCACTCGTTAAAATGACTTCTGCTTAATTTTTAGTGAAAGGCAAAGTCCTAGATCATTTCAGCCCAGAGGTCATCTAAATGGTTCACCTTCTGCGCGTAAGCTGTGTGCTCGTGGAAAATTCTACCTTAAAATCCTTTCCGTTAGGCAGCATGGCAGCTAAAGGTATCTGTTAACTTCTGTGCTGCTATTTGGGATCTGCAAGGCTGCTACCTGTCGTGTGATTTGTACTTCTGCAAAGCTTGGTTCTCCTGGTGCTCCATTCAAGGAGAATTATGATCTTGTCCCTTCGCAGCTTGCAGTACAAAGCCCTCCTCCGGAAGATTGCCACGGTTTGCTGGTATCCCGCAGTCAGATCGGTGGAGCGGTGTCACACAGGGAGTAATCGGTTATTTATTCAAATAGCCATTATATTTGGAGTATGTTTTCTCTGATTTGACAGGAGCTCGCTCCTCTACTCTTCACTGGAGACAGAAAATGTGTGCCCACGGCAAGAGCGCTGGGTATGTGCTTCCTCTGTCTCTCTGGCTTTGAAATGAGTTCCTGTTGCTCTTTGGCAGACCCTGAAGCAGTGATCTGTGGAAGCAGCACATTCAGAGCGAGAGTGACTTTACCTCTTTGTTTTCTCTCTTTATTTATGTCTGTATGGGATCAGCTGGTCCCACATTATGTGTGAAGTAGTTAAATTTTAGCCTGCATCTGTAGGATGTGATTTCTCCCCCTCCCCTCCAGTCGCTTTGATCAAATCAAATAAAAACGCAGCGCTTTCATTTCTAGTTTTGTAGTTTCAAAGACAATCTCTTGACATGCTCTAGCAGTCTGGACCTGAGTCCTTTTTTTTTTTTTTTTTTCCTTAGTCCAAAGGCGCACTGTGTCTTGTGCCTTTCTCTGTATCAGCAGTTGCAATCTGCATTGGCTTTTATCTGCATCAAAAGACAAATGGAAGCGAGCAAGACGCTGCAGGAATGGGAAACAGACTTATATGTGCAATGGAAATATGTAATCCTTACGTTCAATCTGCCACATGGAGTACAGACCAGTTCCTACACTGGAAATCCGTAGCCTATACTCCCAGAAATGCGAGTTTAGGTTTTAGACTTTAAAGTTTGGTTAATCCCCCCAGTGGTTAATACCAACATAAAATTTTCTGTGATGTCAAGCCTTTCCTCCAAAATGCTGCTTTTTATTTTTTTGCATACGTCAACTATGCAAAGCAACACTCAATTTGAGAAATTATCATTCAAACACTCTGTAAGCACTTTATTTTTGTCCGCTTTGTGAGCAGCTGAACACATGTCCAGGCTGAAATATGCTGAGCTGCTGCTGTTTCCCAGTGAGCTGTGCCAGTGCCGATCGGCACCAGGAGTGATGAGAAGGCTCCCAGCTTCACAGGCACGGGAGAATTTGGAAGTTTGTCCATTGTCCTGAAAAGGCACTCCTGTCCTCCGGCCTGGAAAAGCACATCTGCAAATCTCCTGCTTTGGAGCATCCATGGGGAGAGGATCCCAGCTAAGCTCTACTAAATGGTACCCAGTTTCTCAATGAGATGAGCACTCCGGTCGCTGTCATCCCAATCAAAATCTGAACTATGTCTGATGGCATTTGTAATGTGGCGTTTCTTGTTCGGAGTAGTAGTGCTTAAAGCAAAGTGGGTTTCTCTCTGCATTAAGGAGTCAGATCCAGCTATTCAAAGCAAGTTGATAAATTGCTTTTCATTAAGCGTCGGAGCGCCAAGGGGTTCAGTATGTGTTCCAAGGAAAAAATACATTAATTACAGCTTCTGTAGAGCATTTATCAATCACGTAGCTATAAACAGTACTAATGGAGTTAATTGAAGGTAGAAAAATTTACCTTTTGAATTTGTTGACTGTAGCAATTCCGTGGTTGGAAAGACAAATTGTCTGGAAATTAAAATCAAGCAATACTTTAGGGATTGCCTGAGTCACTGTCTCAAGTACACACTTGACTGAGCTCTCGCACAGTGTTTGGGGGGATATGCTGCATTTTAGGGGCAGATACACCATGGAGATCAGGGCTGCCCGGGGCTGTTGCAGCCCAGGTTGTGGGAAGCTCAGCGTTCATTCAGGCCAGTTCACGCTGTGTTTGCTGTTGAGGTATGGTCCTAAAGGCTGCGGGAGGAGTATTTGTTCTCTTCTTGCCCACACAGCCAGGTTGTGTTTACCACACAAAGGGATGTCTCACTCACTGTAGTACAGTTACAGCTGCCTCCGTGTCCTGTCCGTAGGATTTATTTATTGCCATGTGTGCGTGTGGGGTTCTTTTAAAGGAAAAAGGCAAGTGCGGGGGAGGAAGGATGCACAAAATCAAACAAAAATCTCCTGCACTCAGTGAAACTTACCGTGAAAAAAAGAAATATTTGGTGAATGTAAGTTTTGGATAAAGGCGTTGTGTTGGTGGCTGCTAAAGGAATCGGGTGAGGTCGTGCTGAAGTGTTTTATCAGGCCTGCAGACAAAAATTGCTGGTGCTTGTGGCGTGCAGAGGTTTTGAAAGCGCCTTACACACTCGTGTTGCTTTCCCCGTGGCTGTTTTGAACTGCCACCCGTGCAACTGGACTGTTTTCATGCTTCTCGGGAAACCACAGAATAGCAAAGACTTCTTACAATTGCTTGCAAGTAATGTGTTTCTTGTCCCTTTTCCTGTTGTGTTGCTATATGATGGCTTTTGAGTTTCTTGGAAGACTGATAAGGAGACAAGGTCTGTGTCAGGACAAGCCAGCAGGACACCAGCGCCTCATTCTGAAGGTTGATGGGAAAAAACTTTCCCAGTGTCTGGTCCAGCTCTTTGGTATTCGTCTGATGGCTTGTATTTTCTGCTGGTGAGTGTTTTGTACTTGTGTTGCAGCTTCTGTTTGAGGTTCTTAGAACGCTTTTCATCTTTACAGTAGGCTGCACAATATCTCCAGCTACGGAAGAAGGTCTTATCTTGCCCTTACAAATGGTAAAATATATCTAAGAGCTGATGTGCTCACGGTCCAGCAGGAAGTTCTGGTACTGTGCACAATTAGAAATCTTACAATTTTGTATCTTAAATAAAAATCTGCTGTATATTTCTCCGCTTGCTTTGTAAATAGGCTGTTAAAATTTCACTGCAGGTGGGACCTTAGTTCAGTATCCAGAGCTAAATACTAAACCAGACAACTGTCAGTGTAATTGTACAGGTCAAAACAGTACACATGCATAACCAATGCAAACTGAAATCCGTCCCCCCGGTGAGCCTGCCCGCCTGTGTTCACACGCCACCAGCACACCTGGTCTGCAAGTGAGTCACTTTTTATTTTTTTCCTAAATATGCAAGCTCAGTTTTCTGTTTTGTATGAAGTCTAATTCATCCTGCCTCATCTTATTTGCAAATATTTCTCATTTTCAAGTGAATCTATTTTTGAAACAGGACTCGAAGCATATTTTTCAATATCTAACAAATGTCTGGTTTGTTGTTTGTGTGTTGCATAGAAGTAAAATTTGTTCAAAGTTAGCTCTGAAAAAAATGTTTTTTTTTTTAAATAATCGGCTTGTAATAAACAGGGCAAGATGGCTACTTTCCTACTCGGGGGACTGTCATAATCTGTAACTTCTAACTATATTTTGGAAGGAAAAACCGTCATCCTTCTGTCGTGTACAGCCACAAGGATTTCTGTAAGTCATGATTAAGACTTTAATTCTGGGCTTTTGTAGAGCAAGTGTGGAACGAGAGAAGATAATGATAATGGTGATCTGTGCGAAGCAGCCACTGATGAGGGAGCTGTTTCATGTTTCCTTTCCCCTTTGCCTCGGCAGCTGTTTGCTTTACTTAAGAAAAGCTTCCTTTCCAGATCTGGGAAAGCAAGAAAGTTGAGAGGGCAAGGATTCAGGCTGAGAGTGGCACGAGGAAGCTCACAGCTCTTGCACGTCCTTTGTGGTAAAGTAAAGCCCAGAATTACAACCTCATGCTTTTCCCAGACGTTGAATATGTAGGAAAGCTGCATGTAACAGCGAGACGGTGCACCTTCTTGCTGATGGTGTTGAGGTTATAACTGCAGACTCTCCACCATGGGAAAGGGGTCGATGTGTATTTTGGTTTCTTATCACTTGAAGGCAGAAGGAAGTTGCGTACGAGGACGGAGAACGTCTGTTGGTGGGAATGCGGGGTGCCTCCATTGGGGTATGTGTTAGCAGCATCCTGTAGTTTGGTAGTTTGTAGAACTGGGCTGTTCTGAGTTTGCTTTGGATGGAAGTCATCTCAGCTAACCTTAGTACCGTCATGTTCACATGAAAACGTGCACACTCATCTCTGTAAGTCTGTTCTGTATTTTATAGTAGCTGCTGTGATATTAGAGATGCTGCTCGAGCATGTAGGGAGAAGGTGGCTTTAGTTTACCCTGAGGGTAATGGATGCTTTGGAGGAAGGAATGTTTTGCACCTCTCAAAATGGTACCGTCTGTGAATGTTACAGTGATGGGCAGGGAGTCTGTTTTGCATTTTGAAAATACAAATGTAGGCCTAATGTCCTGGACAAGTTAGGATTTTGATGACAACGCTGTATTTTCCTGGCCTCTGCTCTGAGCTGCTGCAGTCCCAACTGTAGCATCCTCTGCTCCCTCTCCTAAATGACCCCGCAGATTTATGCACTGTGAAATGTAACTAACATCCCAGACTGTTCCTTTATCCCTGTTTCCCACCAGTATAGCATTAAAAACTTGGAGTTGGAAGTTACCATATAAAAGGAGAAAGAAAATTAATTAAAGGTCAGAGTGCTTTAGCGTAGTGAAAATTCAGAGGAAGGAGATACAAAGTTATTCAAATCCCTTTTGACTTCAGGCAGGTCAATTTTCCTATTTCTTGCATACGTTCCCATGGTAAAACCACAAGTAGTATCTCATCTGTCTCATAACTGACCACTAGCATATGTGTTTCAAGCACAGCCAGAAAAAGTCCTTTGAAGCTTTGGCCAGGCCCTACAATAGTCCCGACTTGCCTTTTCTACACCTTTCCTTTGCCTTAGAAGCGGCCTGCAACACCTGGCAAGACCTACTTATGCCTGTGTTGTCTGTCAGCTCCTACCATGTTGCAGAATACAGAGTTAAATCTAAAAATAGGCTGTAAAAGAGGTGAGAGCTTTGAGCTAAGTAAAATAAGCCACTGATTTGGGTCATGAAAGGGAATTGATGTCACTGGTTCTCCATTGCAGCTTTCTTGAGCTCTGAAGTTCTGTTCTGAGACATGAAAATGCGGAGGAGCAGTGGTGAGCAAATGGCGTTCCGGAGAGGGAAGTGTGGTGTGCTTCCTGTTCTCCCCTTGGGACTGCCCAGACCGTGACCTTGTAAGCCTGACGTGAGAAGTCAAGGTGGTATTGAATGCTCCGCAATTTCATTTATCTTCACGGTCATATTCAGTGGTAGAAAACTGTCAGCCACTGCCATCCTTTAAGTGAGGAGCAACCACGGCATCGGGTGATTAAATGCTTCATCCAAAATTACGTCAGGAACCTGTGGTGATCTGGATACTTCCCTCAGTTTCTTCTGTCTTAGGCTGGCCCATAGTCAGGAGACCACTGCTGTGACACATATCTGGTCAAAAAACCTTAAGCCTCTGCAAAAGGAGTTGTGTGCAATTTTTGCCCATTTCAGAGTGGTTATGCGGCTTCAGTAATGTTTGTTAAGTGCTTTGATATGCTTTAGTGAAGGGCAGAGTGTTAATAATTAAAATTAAAAGGAAGTTCTAAAGTAGTATGGGGGATGAGGACTGCTTTCTGGTCTGTTAGTTAACAAAAATGCAAAATATAAACGGACGAATCAGCAGGAATTTAGTTTAACGTTCCCTTCCCCCAGCCACCTGCATGGGCTGAGCACAGAAAGCAGCTAATTGTCTGCTCTGCTGCCGAGATGAAAGAAGCTGGTCCTGCAACAGGAAAGGCTATTGAACTGCATGAAGGTGGTAAATTATCAGTGCTGAAAACCTTTTCAGTTGGTGTCTTCACGTGCTCAGAAAGTACATTATTTATACTGGTATTTATAGGGTTCAGGGTCTGATGAAACCAGCATCTCGTGACATCCAGGTTTCAGTCTGTGTAATAAAGCAGTCGGTAAAACTGAAACTTGGTTTTGAAACTCTATGCCTTGATGGTGTTGGGGTATTGTCGAAGGGTGTGTTTGGGATGTGAGGACAGGCCCTCTTAATGGCTTTATGTTGGCCAAGCTAACGAGCTGTTTGCAGAAACTGCGCTGTGATTTGCAGTGGGCAGACTGTAAGAGCAGCCTTGTGTTTGTCCATTTTACTGCTCGCAGTTTCATTTGCAAAGTGCAAGCAGGAGCAGGCTTCTTGCCAGCAACAGCTTCATTCAGATTAGGGCTTTAGTTCAATTATGTCCAATTAACTTTTATTGCAGATAGCAGTGATAATTACTTGCAAGTCAATTTTTTGGCTGTGGTTATCCCAAGGCTAAAGTCTGAGCTTGATGGATTTTAATAACTGAAGTGACGTATAGCTTTTCCTCTTTTTTTTCTTCTTTAGGCCTCAATTAGATGAAAGGTCAGAAGCTATGTAAAAATCCATCTTACAATTAAAGCCAACTGTTCTACTCTTCAGCAGATGCGTAGCACAGTGTTTTAAAATAATCTCTTGGGCCCGACCTAAAAAAAGGCTTTTTAAACTCGTAAGATCATAACCTTGAGCTTTCTGCTACTTTATCCGGAGAGTGAATTTGATGGAGCTGATGTCACACGTGGCGGTACCTGCCCGCCTGGAGCCGGGAGCCGCCGCCTTGGCTTTTTTACTGCACTACATCCTGTTCAAAATTGCTCACCTGGAAGCCTTTAGTGATAGCCCCTGGGCACAAGCAGTGTGATATGAACAATATTCCATTTAAGTGCTGTTACCCCAAAGCTGCTTCATTTTCTTCCGTGTTGAGCGTTGCCATCCCAGCTCGGGGAGAGGAGCCGAGTTGTGCCGCAGCAGGTGCCTCCTCTCTCCCAAAGCCACCCTGCTTCCATTTAAATTCTCTCTGCTTTCCCCTCCAAACTATTTAATTTTGTTGCCTGAGTAACATTATAAATGGAGGTCAGCCTGAAAGGTGAAATGGCGTACAAGCGAAATCGTAGTTAATTAAACTGCAAGAAGCAAAAATTGATTTTGATGGAAACTGTTGCAGGGCTCTACAAAAGGTCCACCTGAATGCAGAAAGCCAAAAGGTCCTGTGCCGGCAGATGCTGACGGTGCTCTCCGCTTGTTACAAAAGGCGACTTTCTATTGTTCAGCCTTCCTATTTATTTATCCCCAAGTACACTCGATGCTATTGTGATTTATTGCCATTTCAAAAGACTACCTCTCTGCGCATTATTTTGCAGTTTTCCATTTATAAAACATTAAGAGGATGTGATACTGGCTGGCGATGAATACAGTGCTAGCTTGGTAATTTTGTTCCAGGAAACAGTAAGATTTATCTCTGGCTCTTCAGCAGTCCCAGGAAAGGGCCATTCTGGTAAGTGCCCAAGAATAAAGAGAGGTTTTGGAGCTGGAGAAAGGCAGGAAACCTGCAGGATGGGTCTAGACGCTGTCAGGCGAGGCACGGCTGACTGGTGGGAATTGTATTGAACGCCGAGGTTGGTGGGGGATTCAGCAGCTGCAGTTGACACGAACAAATTTTTGAAGCTCCTAGTTTTTAGGTTACTTTGCGAGAGGGAAAAGGAGTGAATCTCATTTGGTCTTGAGCAGCCTGCCAGGGGGTAAATGAGACACTGAGTTTCCCTTGGAGCATGAAAATTGGCCTGGATTCAATTATGTTTCCTGGCAAGCTCTTACAGACATTTGTACCAAAGAAACTTCGCAACCCGAGTTAGTTTTTGGTTTTGTTTGCAGCATTTCTATACGCTGAACTTGGAATGTGCCGCGTGTGTTCGGGGGTTGCCGTGAATCCCGCCAGCGGTTATGGAATTTCACGGGGCTACCTTGTGAATAACGAGGAGAAGCGAAGCGTATCAGTCAGCCGCAAGCGCTTAACAACCCTCGCACGGCTTACAGGACCCCAGGGTGCTGGAAACTGGGAATACTTTGGAGCTTTTCTTTTGTGTGTGGGTAGATGCTTCTGCTTCCTCCCGGCCCCGAGCTTTGTGAACGAGCCCGCAGTTAATCGTGGAATTTCAAACATGCGTGTTTACTTTCAGGAACCTAACTTTAAACTTCACCAGCTCGCTTTTGTCTAAACTGGCTCAGTTTCCCATATTTCACTGGCTGGGGATGGTTTGTGGGGAGCGTTTCCTTTGTGTGCTTACCCTGTAAGGCCTCTTGGGAGCTTCAGAGACTGGCGTATTTTCAAACTTGGCAATAACTCTACGTATGTGGTCTGTTTATATAATGATAAAGTTGTGTTACAGTATTAGAAATTTCCTAGTAATACTGAGTTGCTTTACACCTAGGTTTTACTCTCGCTTGTAAAAGTCTCCCCTGGCCTGAGGAGCAGTGGGTCTGGCAGAGGCGATATTAATCTTTGAATATCAGCTAGAAAATACTATGTATTTTTAGTCCAGAAAGGCAATATCATGGTAAGTTTTACTGGAACTGATTCTTAGCTCTAAGGGGGGAGGGTGTTGGCAATAGGAGGAGGTGAGTTGTTCTGCCTTAATCCATGAGCCTTGGTGGTGACAGGACTTACTCTGAAAATCAGTGCAGGGGACACTTGTGCCGCCTGGACCGAAAAACACCTTGATGTGCAGGTAAGTCTGAACGTAGCAGTCATTGTGGGGATGTGATAATTACCTGCAAATCCCTCTTAAGCTTAACATGCTTTGATTTAATTATTAATAAATCTTAGCAGAAAAAAAATCTGATCATGTGTCTAAGCCCCCATTTCATAGAGTGTCCTGCTGTATCTGCACTGTTAAGATTATATCCTACAGGCAGATTAGATTAAAATCACTTTCAAGAGGGGTATTTATTTATTCCAATTTATTTATTCCAATCTAATGATTGTTTTCCTCCAGAAATGTACTTTATCTTTTTATATATGTGTTTTCAAGACAGAGTTCGTTATGCTGTGTTTTACAATGTATAGAACCAGTTTAAAATACAATGTAAAAATTTTAAAGGTAAGGAGTTTACGGCTGCCCTCCGTAGGGCAGCTGAGTGCCAGAGTCTACTGGTCATCTTGCTCTCCAGTTTGCAGCCAACTGGTTTTAAATGACAGTGTTACTGAGCCTGGTACAGTGCAAAACACCCCTCGGTTCCTGACTCGCTGTGTCCATTCCAGTTCCCCCAGTAACACACTGCCCATCCTTAGAGGGGCTGGGGCAGCAGCCCTGCAGGGAGCTTTGCGGGTGCCGGTGCCCACACAAGTTGCCGCCGTGGAGCCAAGTCTGCTGGTGAGAAGTCTTTGACGTGCCAAGTTCAGTTTATCTCCTGCTCTGGACTAATTAGAAGCAATAACGCCAAGCACAGGAGGGGATGATGGGCCCAGCTGCCTTTGTGTCAGGACCCTGCGCCGCCGACCTGAGACTGTGCGTAACAACAGTTTGAGACAACACTAATACTCACCTCCATCCCAAGTACAGTCCATGCGGGGGATTTTGGTTCATTTTAGCTGGGTGGTGCGTTGGAGTTATCTGCTCTGGCTTGTGCTGGAGATGAGTCAGGACAGAAAGAAGCAGGCAGGTGCTGAGTATCACAAAGGGAAGCGAACAGGCTTGTTTGTAAAGATATTTCAAATGCATTTGTTTTCAAATACCGAGATGTCGATTTTGAAAAATTGTTAATTTCATAGAGAACAAAAATTGGAGCAGGATTTTAATTATAATATGGAATTCAGGGTTGGAGTTATGGTCAGCACTTCTGTATAAATCTGAATTTCTTTTTTTAATGCTCAGCAGTGACCTAGATGGCATCAATTTGGTTTATTGCAAATCAAGCTAAAAGAATAATTTTATGCTTCCACTTAAAATGATTTTTTTGTAAGTCCAGTATTTCCTTTAAAATTATTATTGCCACCCCAGTCTTTTATGAACCTTTGGCATTGCCTGAAATGATTATCCGCCTGCGGGAACAACTTGCCTTTATAGCCCTCTTTGTAACAATCCTCTCTGTATTGGAGCTAAAGCTTCTGTAAATACATGTTTTGACCTTCAAGGAAATGCTGCTGTCTTATCACAGAAGCCTGGCTATTCTGAATTGAATGCTGTGACCACTCTTAATCACTTGTTCTCTCTCCTAATGTGCCATTATCCTGTTTATTGCTCTGTGTGTGGCGCTGAGCCTCTCCGTGGCACTTCAACAAGAGGCTTACTCAAAAGAGTCGCAGCGTTCAGGCTATAATGAGCGTTAATGATGGAGCAGGTGAGCAAAGCCTCCGTGTATCTTGCTGTCAGAAATGCTGCTTGTTCAGTGGAAGAGCCTGCAGAGCGCTTTTCTCTCTGCCAGAGCCACACACCAGCTTGCCATTGGTTAAGTAATGTTTTAGACACCGAGCTCCTTTGGCCGTGTGGGGATGGGAAGTAATCCTGGGCTGGCATCAGACATTACTGGAGTAAAAGGTAGATGCTTAGGTGAAGATTGGAATGGTGTGGTCTGATGGTTTTCTGACTACAGTGAAGGCTCTTAATTTTATTTGTCTGCTTTTCACTGAGAAATAGGTCTTGCTTTTGCCAGTCTTCTAAAGTTGATGAAATGAGGGAAAAAAAGGAAAATACTATTTTTTTCTTGCTGACTGTGAGTGTTTCAGTTGCTTACTCAGGTAAAGCTCTGGTAACTCAACAGTGGTTTTGCCTTCTGATTAAAAGGAGCCAGGTTGTTGTTTGGTCTTTTTGGTCTTGCTGGGTGTGATTTGGGGCAAGAAACTGCTGCTCACAGGCTGTTTGCAAAGTTTCACTGAACATTGTGTACTTACAGTCATCAGTGAATCTCATCTATAAAGGTCGAGCAACTTTTCAGTTCCTAAAGCATTTCCTTTAAGTTGTGGATGCAACAGGTCTTCCATCATCATTTCTGAACACCTTCTGGAAGACTGAAAACTCTACCTGCTACAGAGAGTGAGAGTAAAATCCAGGTTTTGACCTTTTTTTTACAACTACATGTCTTGAATTTGTAGTAGTGCAGATTGTTACTATCTCCTAGGGGTGAACTGGAGAATGAATGTACGCTTGTTCTCTTGGTGGTTGCTCTGTCATCCCTGTGGCTGGGTGACATTGTGTGTTTGTTTCTCACGGCACTGACTTGTGGTTACTTGGGAGTGGGTGAGTTGAATGGGCAGTAGCATGGAGTTGTCAAGCTGATATTGAGTGCCCAAAATTATTTGTAATTGTTAGTCACACTGAGACCCAACGGGCTTGATCAGTAATGCTCAGTCAGCTTTTGAGAGCACTCACACGGTGAAGATACAAAAGTTTTCATAAATTCATATTTGCACAAGATTTCTTGGCCGTTGCTTTGATCAGCCTTTGCATGTTGAAGCGAGAAGATGCATACGAGCATGGAGCTAATGAATTGCAGTGAGTAATTGCTGTGCTCACCGGTAAGCTTTAAGTCCACGCTGTTCGCTCTATTGGTGCAGGTACTCCTTGGGCGGTCTGACTTGTGACGGTGGTCTGAGGTTAAGTTTCAAATTAAAGTCATTAAAATGTCCCTGCAGAGAAATTGGCTTTTGGAGCTTTCTGGAGCATGAAGGCAGTGGTGCTATCCAGGACTGAGCGTTGACGCTGCTGTGTCAGGTGTGATCCACAGGTTTCATTGACAGTAGCTTATACAGCCCTCGACAGTGTGACTCTCAGAAGTGGACTCTGCAGGGTTTCTGCAGCCGTGGCTTCTCGTGCCGGTCTCCAGCTTTCTGCTTCACCTGTCTTGAACTTGGAATGCCTCTACAGCTGTTTTGATTGGGGTTTTGAAACGACTGAAATTAAACCAGCCTATAACTTTTGAAGCCTTCGACTCTTTCCCTGTTTGGGGGGCCATATAACAAGCCCCAGGGCCCTTCAAGCTGTTCCTTAGATGTTTTGGCAAAAAGCTGATGCTTGTGGAGAATCTGGGCAAGGAGGAGAAGTTGACTGATTCTCCAGCTTGGCTCAGCCAGCCTGT
>JAOQGH010000006.1:8354252-8398273 GCA_025769975.1 Gallinago jamesoni
GTCTAAAGTGCTCGTTGCTGGCTGTGGCTTGACCCCGTAGCTGTGATGGGGGATTTGAGCCAGGGCTTGGACCAGGTGGACTTTGTTCCAACTCAAATTTTTCTTTATAATCCTAGTAAGACTGGGAAGCTTTGAGCCCGAGTTAGCTTTGTTGCTGGAAGCCCCCCTTGTATCTATACATCCACGATGGGGTTCGAGGGAGGCAGCACGGTGTCTGTATACAGAAGAGCTTTAATGCTCCGTGCCTTCATTTTGAGGTTTGATTTCATAGATGCCAAACCTGTGCCGGAGAGGGTGGTGGCACCTCTGCAGCTCCTTTGTGCAGAAGGCACGTCTTGCTGTTTGTCTAACCCGGAGCCGCGCAGGTTAGCGAGTCTCCTGTGAAATGAAGGAAGTTGTAGCCATTCATCTTTCAGCCTAATGGACCACAGAAATTACAAGCTGTAGCATGCAGCTTAATCTTGCCACGAGGCAGAGTGCTGCATACTTTGCCTTCAATTTATGCATGCCATGCCTTTTTATTAAATGGAAAAGAGCAGTTGACAGGATTTCTCCAGAGGACTTGCTTCAGCTATACCTGGTGGATAGCCAGCGCATTTCAATATATAGTAAAATGAATGATGGTGGTTTCTTTACCGTTCCTAACAACCACCTTTGAAATTTGAGGACAGGGTTAAGGACTATCCTCTGTGTGACAAGCAGCAGAGGAGAGCAAGACGGCTCTTTTAGTTTTAACCCTGTAGATGACCCACTTCTTGAAGCATTTCTGTTGCCTTTACGAGATGCAGGAAGGGCCGGAGCAGCAGTTGCGCATCTGTGCTTGGTCAGGCCTTCAGCCAGAGATGGCTCTTTGCCGCTTTCTTTTCTGTGTTCCTCCTTGTATTATAACTTTGAATTGTCTCTCTGTTGTTGCAGTGTGCAGAGGAGTGAATGCCCCATGTTGTGTTAGTGCCTGTCTGCCATGCTGGCCTGTCTGCCAGGACCAGGTGACCTCTCCTTTCAGCTTCTTTCTTACACGCAGATGAACACTGGACTTCAGAAATGTGAGTGACGTTTTGTCTGCAGGATGTGGTTAACTGTTAAATCTGGCTCTGGTACAGCTGTGACATAAAACTTTTAGGATACAGTGGAAAAACTATTTAATGTTAGAGTCTTTCTTTTGTTATGCCTTCAAGGCATCCATCAATAATGGCTCTGAGAAATCGCTGTGGAGGTTCACGTGTGTGCAGCAAGCTCTCCCCCCACCTTCCTGGCTTTATAGAGGTTAATTTTAACCATAGCAAGATGAAATGCAAGTGAGGTTTCTGTGAGATTCGTGCCTCTGCTGAAAACATTTTGTGCTAAAACTGTGTCAGCTGACTTGCTTCTTAACACAACTTTTTCCTGACTCTTCTTCACTTCCATTCGTTTAATTACTCGAAGATACCAATAAAAGTTGGATCAGGCTAATGCAAACCTTTTGAGGTCACCAGCTCAGTTGTTCTACATACCTGGGGCATATACTGCAAATATTAGTGATCTAGCCCAAATTACTAAAGTTCAAAGTTTCCATCTTCTTTCTGATGTCTCTTTGGTGCCTCTGAAAATATGTCTGCAGAGTAGTCTGATAATTCTTTTTTTTTAATATAACTTCAGTCATATTTTTTTTTATAGTTGTACTAATATTTTTAAGAAGAATTTAAGCTTGGGAATATAAGTGTACCGGATTATTTTTAAATCTTACTCTGTCTCTCCTCTTTATCACTGACGTTGCACATTGATTGTTCAGCTGAAATTTCAGAAATTTCTACATAAGGTCCGTGTACTTGGTTCTTAGGGCTGTGACCTGTCTCTTGTATTTGAAATGTGCATTGGGAGATCTCCGTACCCTCAGTTTGCTGATGGACTCGTTGCTCTTTAAAACCAAGTAATTTATGCTCCAGTTAGAGCTAGAATTGTTAGTATGTTAAGTCTTGTGGTGCTACTGAAAATAGGTAAGATAATTTTCCAATTAAGGGTGACATGCTTAAGCCCTGCCAGAGGTGAATGACACTCTTCACGTACACACCTGTGCTCCCCTCCAGCACTTGTGTAGCAGTTTTTCCCACTCCATGGGCTTGGTAATTGTAACGACGCTTTCAACAATAGTAAAAGTCTTTACTCACTTCAGGACTTCCTTTGATGGCACGAAACTGGACGTTCCCCTCCTTTCTCTTTTCTGTTTCCAGTTGTAGGCTTGCTGACCGAAACGTGGGGTTTTTTTTTTTCAAAGGTAGGCTGTTGTGTTGAGAACACGACTAGGTCCTTGCGTTACGTGAAGTTTCTTTGGTGGCTCAGAAAGCTTAATTCTGAAAGCAAATGGGTGAGGTTTGTGTGAGGGCAGCTGTGCACAAATCAGGTATTTGCTAATTACACGTTTACGAGGCAGCGTGCTGGTATGTGGGCAGTTTCTTAACCTGATGGTACCTGATGCTGTTTCTGAGAGCTGCTTATCCTCGTGCTGAAGGCATCGCTGTATCCTGCTTAGTGAAAAGCTTCGAGTACTGCATTTAAAAGAATTTAGGGCATAAAGTAGCTGGCAGGCACTGGCTGGCAGTGGTAACACTCAGCTGTTCCAGTTTGTTCTGATTTATATGGAAAATGAAACTGCTCGTGCAGCCCTTGCTCACCCCTGCTGCAGATGTGTGTAAGATTAATTGGTGCGTTTCTCTCCATACTGTATATGCACAAGTAGTCTAGCCCCTGGCCAAAGGAAAGCTGAGTTAATGAGCATTTTTAATGAATGGTGACTTGTGACTTTTGATGGGGGGTTGGAAGGAGGCTTTAATAATAGTGCTATTGCTTTTATAAAAGGCACAGAATTCCACATGATAGCCTTTATTCAGACTTACAATGTTTGTATTAATAATTTTTTTAAGTGTAGTTTTCTGGATCAGACTTTTTATTAACACTTAAAAATCCGCATTAGTCCAATTATCTTTTTTCTTACTTTCAAATAAGAGGCATTTTTCTTAAAGATTGTCTGTGCAGTAGGAGTTTTGTAGATTAATACACACATATTTTTTTCCCTTAGAAATTGATCTCTACAGGACTTCCAATTTCAATATTTTTCTTTGCATTTTAACTTGCATCACAGGAAAGACTAACCCAGAAATTTGTCTTTATCCATGCAGAGGATTTCTCACTGGCTCCATATTGATATTTTCTCTTTCTTCCCAGTGACTCCAGTATAAATCTGAGCAATCAACCAGGATAGTTGAGGCAAGGCTGTTTGGGCACTGTCTGCAGCTGCTGTTGGACATGGGGTGATTTTTCGTGACAATAGTGCACAGTAAAGCTTCTAAAGGAGCTTTTGGGGGGTAGGGACAAATGAGAGAGGAGCAAGTTGGCACTGCACATGGAGTCATCACCTAAAATCGAGTCCTTTCTAGGGGTGAGGGTAGAGAAACTGCTGCATATGAGATTTTTATGCAGAAGATGGGCACAGCTGTTTTTCGCTTGTCCCAATGCCGATGCTCTCATTAGGCTAGGAATCCTGAAGGCCTGTTTGTATTTTGTTTAATGTTAATGAAAATTTAACTCTAGGCAGTTCTAAAAGCAGTGGGTTTTAAAGCCTTAATGTGAAATGCACTTAAAAGATGTTACATTAGTGCTGAGGTGAGGCAGAGAAATATATCTCATTTTGTGATAAAAATAGCTCCAGCGGCGAGACATGCACAGGAATTTGACCAGATGAATTGGTTGCCACGGGATTAGCGGGAGTGTGAACTTGCAGCTCATCAATTTATTGGAGTAATTGCTCATCTGCAGGCTTTACATTATAGTAAACATGAAATAATTACAACAAAAGTAATCTGCCTTGCATTTACCGTTTAGTAACTTTGTAGAGCTCATCCTATTGCTTTCTTAATGTATCTTGTTCATCTGCCATCCTCCTCATCATTTTATAGCCTTTTCAAGAATTCTTGCACTTGTGGTATTCTAATACCAGTGTTTTCTTTCAGTCTATTCTAGCTGGTTTTCCATTCACTTAGTAACCAGACCCAATGATTCTTTACTGGTTTATAGGATATTTGTATGGAATATTAAGACTCTTGCTCGCCCCGTGATGCCTTTCTCCTAACTTTTTGCTGCCTGAATTATTCCAGTCACCGAATCCTGCCTGTGGAACTGCGAGCAAAGCACATTTTAAGCAGCACATTGGGGAACTCAGAAATACATCACCTCGGTCAGGCCCAAGTAGGGAGGATGAGTTAGCCCATAGCAAAAAGAGCATAATCTTAACTGTATGCAGAATGGTCTCTGTCTGAAATGGTGGGTGGTTCCAGAAGATCCTGTCCAAGGGATTTAAAATATGGCTTTGCCATTTGGTAGGATGCTAAACCTGATGTTGGTGCATCATTTAAGTTTTAACTGAGGAGTTATTTTCTCCCATCAGAGGCAGGAGTTCTACATTCAGGCTTACAGATGTGTTGTAACTGATAGCCGCAACCTGTTCAGACATTGATGGTTTAGCTGCTTTCCAAAAGCTTCCATCACAGTTCCCATGTAACAGAAAAATAGATACACTAAATATTTTTTTATCCAAGTGTCTGTTCAGTGTTTGTATTTACTCTCTAATTTTCTAATGTGGCTGTAGAAATGTAAACCAGACTGGGAATTTATGATGGTAAAGGTGTCTTAAAGGATCTACTTAATTTTTCATTTGAAAATAAAAGCTTTATATGACAATGGCCGTAATGGTAACATAAAGTGTAACACAGAGCGGGTTCCTTTGTCCATTGTTGATGGTTCTTCTCTGATTCATGGTGAGTTTCAAAAGGGTCGTTTCTTGGGGAAGAAGCAGAACTTGATGAGCGTGGGCAATGCTGAAAATAAATGTTGGGAGTTCACGAAGGCCATGGCTGCTGAGGCAAGGTAGGACTGGCAAACTCCATGCAGAAGCTCTTCTCTGTATTAGGAGGATAGCAGCTGGCTCAAAAGGACAGACAGAAAGCACCTGCCTGCGGGTACGGGGATATGAACAGGGAGGATGTTCAGGTTAATATCAAATGAGTGTGTCCTTTGCTTAAGAGAAAGGGTGGGATGTGCCGGTGTTTGGACAGCACAGAGAGTAAGAGTATAACCGGGTCGGTGGTACATGCTGTGCCAGACATCCTGCTTGCAAAGCTTCTTATTTCACAAAAGATATTTTTATTGTTTCTATAATTATCCTTTCTTTTGGTATCCATCCTCTTTTCCATTTTCTGGCCCTTACTTTCTGAAAGTGAGTGCTCTTAGAGCAGTTCTGCTCTCCTTCACCCGTGAAGACTGGAAGCCGCAGGATGCAAAGAGAGACACAGATGGGTGGTACTAAGACTTGAGCTGTATTCAGGAGCCTTTTGCAGGCAATTTGCAAGGGTTGTTTTCCTGGGAGCATCAAACTCTTTACTCTGGAGCATAAGATTTCCTTGGGTCAGAGGGCCAGGTGTGGGGCTGGGGTGCTCTTGGGCTCTGGAGGAGCATTTCCCGTTCTTTCAGCACAGCAGCAGATGGCATGGGGATGCTGAAAATTTTCACAAAAAGGGCAGATGTTTTTTGGTGTTTTTTTTTTCAGTAAACTGTTTGTAAGGTGGTGGTGGGGAAAACAAGCAAAAGCAAATCAGATTGTCAAACTGCAAGCCGTTATTTGAAGATTATAAAATTGCTTCTAAAGCAGTAGTCCCATAGGAGTTAAGCAGCAGAGCTGTGGTAGGGGAACAGCCCAACTCTCTGCTTGGAATGCCATTATAGCCATAGAGGCACAAGCATTTCCCTAGATTTCTGAAGCTGCTGAAGCAGTTTGAGCTTGTGGGCAAGGTAGGTATCCTGTAAATCAGAGTAAGTCAAACCACAACCCTGTCTCCAGAAGTCTTTTGTCTGTGCCTGGGGAGTGGCATGTTCTTAATCTTGTGGGGTAATCATGTAATTTTGCTGTGTGATATGAGGATGCTGTCCTGAGCAAGGTACCACCCTGAAAATTCAGCTGAGGAAATAATTGCAAGCCATAAAATAATGCAGGTGTAGCCTCCTTCCATTTGCTGAACTTGGACTGACACGGGCTTCTTAATGGACAAAAAGACACTCAAAGTGCTTTCAGATGTCAGCATCTAGGAAAGAACTCAGATGTAAATGGAGGCTTGAGCTGAAGTGCTTCGTATGGTTCCCACCTCAGCATTACACGGGTTTAATGTTTAATTCATAACTTTCTGATTTCTGAATTACACGGTAAAGATACTGAGAATGGCTTGAAGAGCCATGGGGAGGCAGCCTTAAATTAAGAGAATAGAAACTAACCCACCACCGCAAGTCATAAGAAATATTTCAAACTGGAGACAATCTGATGGTTTATAGCATGTTACCTGCTTTTGTCCAACTGCAGATATACTCTGATAAAAACACTGGTTTCGTTTTGCTCCCCTGGGCAGGGGTTGCCTTAAGCTGAACTGGGGCTTGCGTTGGTCACCAGGTAATAAAGGGAATGAGGTACCTGGTACGCAGTCTGCTGGTCTGGGAAGATGAAGTTCTTGCCTCTTGATTCCTTGGAGATTTTTCTACCTTTGTTGTGCAATTGTCTTGCCCTGGGGTTGATCCCTTGCTTATCAGAATCGGTATTGACGAATTTCCTTTCTCCACAGGGGACACTACACAGAAAATGAGATCTGCACAGTATCCTACCCCAGCAGAATTGGATGCTTATGCTAAGAAGGTCGCCAACAATCCACTGACTATAAAAATTTTTCCAAACAGTGTCAAGGTTCCCCAGAGGAAACACATACGCCGTACTGTGAACGGACTTGATACTTCAGGCCAGAGGTACAGTCCTTACCCATCTCAGGCCACCACGAAAACAGGCCTCCTGGCGATAGTCAAATCTCCAGCGAAAGGAATTATCAAAGACTTTGACGGGACGCGCACGCGTCTGCTGCCGGAAGCGATGATGAATCCCCCTTCCACACCATACGTTGCACCTAGCACTTTAACCCACCCCCAGGCGCTCGCTCGCCAGCAGGCTCTCCAGCATGCACAGACTTTGCCGCACCCCCAGAGCATCCCGCAGCCACAGACTTTGCAGCACCCTCAGGGTATACCACAGCCACAAAGCTTACCGCACCCTCAGGGGATACCGCAGCCCCAGGCGCTGCCGCACCCTCAGAATATGCAGCAGCCGCAGGGCTTGCAGCATCCTCAGACCATGGCACACCAGACTCTGCAGCACCCCCCCAATCCTTTGCTGCAGCCAGGTTTACATGGAAGCAGAAAGATGCCGGATGCAGACGCGCCTCCGAATGTGACCGTGTCTACCTCAACCATTCCCCTCTCTATGGCTGCCACCCTGCAGCAGAACCAGCCACCGGACCTGAGCAGCATTGTGCACCAGATTAACCAGTTCTGCCAGGCCAGAGCTGGCATTAGCACTACCTCAGTGTGTGAGGGACAGATTGCAAACCCCAGCCCTATAAGTCGCAACCTGCTTATCAATGCAAGTACCAGGGTATCTACTCACAATGTCCCTACACCCATGCCTTCCTGTGTAGTAAACCCTGTAGATCATGCTGCTGCTGCTATTCCTCCTGCCTCTGTTAACGTGCCCATGGTGAATATTAACAGGGTGCCGCCTGCGTACCAGAACGAAATCAAATCGGTTGCGTGGAACCAGCACCAGCTTGCACATCTGCAGCAAATGTGTGGGGATGCTGCTGGGCCTGCTGGACTCGCAGGGAAGCACCCTCAGAGAGAGATCGCAGGGCAGAGTTTTCCTGGCAAAACTTCAAACTACCCTCAAGAACTGTGCATGGGCCAGTCGTTCAGCTTGAAGCCCCCCATCGAGAAGCCTACGCCTTCTCCGCCTGTGAACGGGTTGCAGGGACCCTTGCCATATACCAATGGGCACTATTTCCAGCCCATCTGGAATAACATTCTGCCCACACCCAACAGTGACAGCTCTGGGTCCCAGGACCTCGCCATGCCTTTCCACGGGGGACAGCCAGCAGGAGCGCCGCTAGATTGCGCAGGAGGAACTCATTACAGAGCTGGAGCTGGCCCATCCAGCCAGAATAATGTGATGCAGACCATGGATTACCTAAGCGGGGACTTCCAGCAGTCCTGCTTCAGAGATCAGAGCATGGCCGTGCTGGGAAAAGTCCATCGGCCTCCCATGAACCGAGCACCTGAACCAACCGATAGTCGAAATCTTCATATTCAACACCCAGGGTATAGATAGGCTGCAGTCACTTTCACAGACAAAATTATAGGTTTAGTCTTAATTTTAATTAATAAGCAAGGCATTTTTAACTTGCAAACTTGTGTGATCATTATAGTAACCATTGGAAGAAGACATACTGTACATTTAAAAGCTTTGCTTACATGTTATCTATCTCCTTTATGCATCAAATATTTAACATGCCTTTTGTTTCAAAGAATCCCATTACACTACTTCACGCCACAGCTGTTTCCTCACGCCGCAGAATCCCCTTTGCGCAGCTTTTGCCTTCTGCCTCGGTAGCTACTCGCTGGACTGATGTTGAGTTGCTGCAGGGTTTCGCAGCTGCATCTGTTCGCCAGCTCCGGCAAGAGCGAGGGAGCGGAGCTGCTTAAATTTCCATCTCAATTTCCTCTGAAGATTAAGAGCAACAGAATTTGTCAGGAAGCAGGGCTTATTTTCAACTCCAAAGCCCATTTCATTAATGCATTAAACATTGACCATTTGCACTGTCTAGAGGCCTATTTAATTGAAAAAAAAAAAAAAAAAAAAAGCCTACATTTGAAAAGAGCTAGTAGGGTATGTATTTAGGCATTAATATAGGAAGAAGCTTTTCAGCTGTTTCTTGCCAAGACACCCGTCTTTATCATTTAGATTTTGTCCGAAGTCAAAAGTCTCTGGCAGATTTTTCTGACACTTTTGTGGTTTTTTGCGGACAGGGTATGGAGGAAGGGGGAATGGCGGTTCTGGGAGGTAGGCAGCGTCGCTGCTGTAGTTAATCTGCCTTTTTTCTGCATTTTATTTCCCTTCCCTGCTCTCCCCCTTTCGCCAGCCTAAGAACTAACTTTGTACGAACCCCTCGCTGCTAGGAGTCTGGCCGTCCTGACGTGAAGGGAATCCAGACCCACTGACAACTCCAAAAAGGGTTCAGTCGCTTCTCCGGTAGCTAGAATTAATTTTCAGGGCAAGGAGACGTAACTCGAGCTCGTCTCCGGTGCAATGAGCGGGGCGACGGGGCACGGTCCCGATGCGGCAGCGGTACCCACGGGACGGGAGGCGGTTGATCCGAAACGAAGCTCCGCTCACTCTGGGACCCACTCTGGGTCCTGTATTCCTCTCCATCAAAACGCCACAGCAGATTTAATGGGACAATTCTCCTCTCTGGGAATTAGCGAAGCTATTTATAACATCCCTTTTTCCCAGGGTCTCGGTGCCTAACTCCTTCTGTTCCTTTCCCACGTCGCTTCCAGCAGCCAGTCGAGTCGGTGACCGTAGGACACTAACTATTGAGTAACCTCAGCGTCTTGTTCTCCTCAGTGTACCGAAACACACCTTTCCTTTCTAACAGCCACATTTGTTGTAAGTAGAAAATTTCTCATCTCTGTTAATGAGACTAATACTTGAACATAATGATCACAATCAAGTTTGGAAATTAAAAAAGAAAAGGAGGAAAAAAAAAAAAAACAGAAAAATTTAAAAAAATTAATGCATTGATTCTTTATATGTACACTGGCTAAAAATATTGCTCTACACTGTAACTTTTAAGTGTAATATTTCTGTATGAATGTCGCCTGGTAGTGTGGGTTTGAGTAGCATTGTGTATGGGTGAACCCACTGGCCTCTGCCATCCACTGGCCTCCCTCACAGCCCTTTGAAAAACAAAGCCTTAAGTATTTGCTCCTTGAACTTTCCTTAACGAGCATGGTTTAAAAAATCTTAAAAGACATCATACAAAATCGAAAAAAAAAAAAAAGAAAAAAAAAAGAAAAAAAATACCAAGTTTTGAAGTGACGTCATAGTTGGCTAGAGATTCTTAAAAAGTTTTTCGTAAATGGGAAAATTAGAAAACATTTATTTGTATTTTTTTAATTTAGACGTGTAGTCCTGGGCTGTAACAAATATTTAGGTTTCAAAGCTTAGCAGAGTACGTTTTCTGACTCCTTGCGTAAGTTAGTACACTTATATCATGTCATTATTTAAATTCTTTTAAGTGTACTATAAACCGTTCTTTAGTGGTAACTCTTTAGCAAAGTTAAGCAATTTGACTAAAGACGGATTAAATTATGTGTTGGCTTGTGTTGCCTTATATTTAAAAAGGAAAAATTGCCTGATTGTGTTATGCCAAATGATAGCAACATGAAGTCCTAATTTATTGTTTATAATCGTATTCCTGCAGTCTTTGTGAAAACTGGTAAATATACATCTATGAAAGAACTAAAATCCCGAGGCTTTTCATGCAATATTTTTCTGAATACACTCTATTGGAAGCCAAGGTTCGAGTCTGAAGCTGCTTCCCTTACAGTTCCCCCGTCGTCTCCCCCCTCCCGCTCCCCCCAGAACCGATCTAGGGCTGTGCTATGACTTTAACCTTTCCTGCCGAGTTAGTTACTGTAAGGTGTTCTGCTACCTGAATACATACCTTTTTACTAAATAAAATACTGGCATCTCCTCTGTTCACTCGCCTGCTACAACTCTCAACCCAGACTCTTATTAAAAGCTGATTTTTAAAATTTTTTTTAAAATTTTTTTTTTTTTTTTGGCCTCCTGCTCTTCTCCCGAGGAGCCCCGTGTTGGGGTGTTTGTGGCAGCGGTTCCCGTGCCGGGGAGGTGGTGGTGGCGATGGCAGCACGTGGGCAGTTGTCGGGGATTGTTCCCCATGGGTGGATGCAGGTAGAGCCACATCCTCGGAGACTTTGCCCCTGTACAGCAGGACCAGGAAGCAAAAAAATACTCCCGAGACTCATCCAGGTGGGACGTTGCATGACAGAAGAATCATTTTACTATTAAAACACACTGAAATACTTCCTTTTGGTACAGGAGTGAGATTTTTCTTTAAACCAACCCCTTTCACTTCTGCAGAAGCCTCTTGCTGGTGGGTTCTCCTCCCTTCCCAGGTTCGCCTTTGAGAGCCAACACCCCGTGTGGTGACACAGAGGTAGCCCTGTCCCTCTCTGAGGTGACAAAGGGACAAGCAGCCGGTGGTCGGGTGTGTGGCAGGAGCTGTGCTCTCCTGGAAACGTCTGTCCACACAGTTGAGGTTTATACTCTGCCTGCGGCAGAAATAAGAGTAACCCAAAGGCCGGGGACACACCTTCACCATGGGGTCTCCTGGGGACCCCGAGGTAGGTGGCCACCTGCCTTTTGGCCCCTATCACGGCGCCCAGGTTGCCTTTCTGTCTGTCTTTTTGTCTGTGGGTTGGTGGCTTCCTCACCTCTGACTGGGGCACGAGGCTACGGGTCCCCTGCTGGGTCCTGGCCACTTGCAGGTGGCAGTTCTGCTCCTTGAGGAAAGAGTAAGATATTTCCAGATGTTTTCCTGAGCTGCCTCATCGGCACCGACATCTGTCCCTTTCACAGTCCCTGTAGAGCAGAATATGGTTATTTTGATGGTTCCTGGCACCTCCCTCTCCAGCCAGAGGTGGACACTGGGATCGTGGGAGGGATAAACACCAAAGTGGTGTAAACCCTTCCACTTGGAGGCTGCCATCTCCGACGTGTCTTGTCTTTCGAGCAGAAGCTTTGAAGCTGTTCGATCACGAGCCTGGTTTGTTACAGCCCAAAGTTAACATTTTACTAAGATGCTTGTGCATTTTCTTTAAGCTTAGGGATGGGAGAGGCGAATCCCTGGGACGCGGCCGCTCTTGTGGAAACCAAACAGAAGCGTTTGCTGGGGCTCACTGGGGAGAGAACTGGGAATTGCTGCTGTATTTCATTAAACCACAGACTGATTATAAACGCTGCTGCTTCTGTGCTACGGGTACGAACTAGAATTATTTTTTTTTATTATTATTATTTAAATTTTCTTTTTGTCTGCAGGAAAAATAAAAAAAAGAGAGAGAGATCTGGTCCCTCTGCCCCTTCTGCTGGTTTCGTGTAGCGTGAGTGTGCGGGGCTTGCCTGGCCATGGTTGGCAGCACGGGGTGGGTGGTTGTCCCACGGGGAAATTTGGGGAAGGGTCTCTCTGCGTTCCTGGGGTACGACTGTGTTGGGCAGAGCCTGGCTGCTCTTCTCCAGTGAGAGCACCCAGAAGGTCTGAGAAAAAGGAAGAGAGAGATCTTAGAGCCTGAAAGGTGCTGAAATAATGAATAAAAAGAGGAGGAGAAGGTGAGGAGGTGGTTTAAGTCCTGTCCAGGTGAACTGAGAGAGATTTTTGACATCGTCTGCAAGGGTTAGGGCTGTCTCTAAAGCTCTGCTTTCACTGGGAAACACCATGAGGAGACATCAGGCTCCTCCAGAAGCTGCTGCTCCTTCAAAGTGCTGGCCTAATGGTGTGTGTAATTAACACAAGAGTTTTCCTTATTAACATAATACTAAATGCAGAGTTTTTAAAGGAGATTCCTTAAATTTGCGGACCCCTTCCGGCAGAGAGGACCCACGAGGGATTTCTCCCCTCCCCAGCAATCATAATTTAATCTCTGACACCATTCAAACCCCAGCTCCTCCGCGCTGGCTGCAGCCGTCGTGTGTCAAACCCCCTCTGAGGGCAAACTAATGCCTTTCGTGCCGTGTCCCCCCGATACTGAGAAGCGCATTCAGTTCCCGCGTGCTTTTCCAGGAATTTGGGCTACACCGGGCAGCTTAGCTCCGCTGGGCTGGGAAGAGCCCTGTTTGCCCTCTGGCACCGCTGCATCCCGGCTCCCATGTCCAGAAACACCATCCCAAGAGCAGCCGCTCCATCCACCTGTCACCTCGGGGAGACGAAGCTTTGGGATCTTCCTCTCCTTTGGCTCAGCATCGCTGGAGCTCCTTCGGATGCTCTCACAAGCTCCTCCTCACCAATGGGAGGCATCCCTTCTCCAAAGCCTCTTCAGGAGACCTTTCCATCATCTTCTCTGGGCGTTAGACCTGTTTACGGCAGCGGAGATCCAGTGGGATAATGAGCCAGCGGGGACTTGGGCGTAAGCAGCTGCTGCCTCCACCGAGGAGTTCCTGCAGCCACAACTCAGCTGAAGGCTCCTGGCAGATGGCAGAGTAGGATCCAACCGTTTAGAACGTATTCTTCAGGGCCAAGTGGGGTTTTCTTCCAAAGATTTAATTGCTGTGGTTGGTCCTACCCTCCTGGTAGATGGTGGGAGGATGCAAACTTCTTCTGTTCAAGAGGGAACGGACACAAACTTGAAGATAAGAAGTTCCATCTGGACGTGAGGAGGAAATTCTTTACTTTGAGGGTGGTAGAGCCCTGGAAGAGGCTGCCCAGGGAGGTGGTGGAGTCTCCATCTCTGGAGACATTCAAAACCTGTCTGGACACATTCTTGTACGACCTGCTCTGGCAGGAGGGTTGGACTAGATGATCTCCAGAGGTCCCTTCCAACCTCGTATCATTCTGTGATTCTGTTGAGTTTGACCCAAGGTAGGCACCATGCTGAGAGGTTCTCTGCCCCCCAAAAAAGGTCATCTCATGTGGAGGCTGTTTGGAGAGGAGCAACTGCTGCAGAAAATCAGATCTGAAGAAAAGTCCCGCTCGATGTGGGGGTCCTGGAAGGTCCCACGGGGGTGGAGGAGCCAAAGGAAAGGGTCACATCAGGTCTTCACTGGTGGGGCTCACGTCGGACATCCTGCGGCAACGACCACCTTTCGGATGCTCTCCCGAGCTCCACAAGGCCAAATTGCAATAAAATTACTGAAGTATTTTATCTAATTAGCTGAAAGTTAATTTTAAGGCGATTGGGTACAGGCCATTAATCCAGTGGGGATGACTCTGAACGTGGAGTGGGGAAAGCACACCGAGATTTCAACTGTAAAACCCTCTTCTTCTCCCCCCCCCCCATCAAACCCCTCAGTCCTGGGGAGGGGGCGAAGGGGGACCCCAGTCGGGGTTTTAATAAAGGCTGTGAAGAGCCAATTTGTCTTGTGGTTGGTTTTTTTTGTCTCTTGATGAAATATTAATGTCTTGGCTACGAAGCGTCAATAATCAGCCCCCAAATTGGGGCTTCTACCCCATGAGCGGTAAAATGGCGTGGATTTGCCCAAATTTCTCCCTTGCCTGCACCCCAGAGGTGTGTAGGGTGTTAAATGGCTTGGGTGGGTGGGTAGATGAGGGCATCTCCCGTGGGGTTTGGGGTCTTCAGTGAAGGTCCAGCTCTTGCCATCGGGGCTGGGGGGCTTCTGTGATTTATGGGGCATTTAGTAACATTTTTCTCTCTGGCCTGAGCATCCTGTGACATTCCCGGGCAGTGTCCGTGCTGCACTGCCCCGATGGAGCAGGGAAGAACCTGTCAGGTTCGGGGCTTTTGGAAAAAAAAAACCTCAAACCACCAAGTTTCCAGGAAGTTTATTTTTAAGCTTGATATTTGCAGCTAAATTTAATAGCACATTGATTATTTTTTTTAATTATTTTTTTTTTTTCTCCTCCCTCTCCTCCGTGAATATGAAGAGCATCACCTCCTACTTCAGGTCTTACAGGGGCATTTCCCCCCCCATTTTTCCCTCCCCCATTTTATGCAAACATGTGAAGGTCAAGAGGTGCTCCAAGCTCCTCTAACATTTCCAGGCAGGAACTTCACTGAGACGCCGGGATAAATGGAGCTGGTGCGTGGGGCCGCTGGGTGCTGGGAGCTACTGGAGAGCGGCACCTTAGGGCAAATTTCACATATTTGTGATTGGAGTGGGGAAGAAAAAGAAAAAGAAAAAGAAAAAGAAAAAGAAAAAGAAAAAGAAAAAGAAAAAGAAAAAGAGGAAAAAAAAAAAAAAAAAAGAAAAGAAAGAAAAGAAGAAAGCAGAGGGTGAAAATATGTCCCTGCGCAGCGGACGAGACACCGCAGGGTCACAGTCCCCAGATTTATTTCTGCCCCCACCCCCTTGACTTTTGGTGCTGGGTTTTTCAACGAGCACAGCCAGGAGCTGCCACACAGGACTTGGGCAGCACCATCTCACAGTAGCTGAGCTCATACATAATCTATAGGTGTGGGTTTGTTGGTTTGGTTTGGGTTTTTTTTTTTTAATATATATTTTTTTTTTTGTAGGGTTTTTTTTTTTTTAAGGTAACTGGTGCGCAACAAGAGGCTGCCCACACGCTGCTGCATGGTCTGGCTGGGGGAGCAGGACAGTTTCTATAGGGTGGGTGTGTATACACAGGAATATATATAAAAATATATATAATAAATATAAAAATATATTTTATATATATTTTATATACATACATGCATATATATAATATATATATATAAAATCTATGCAGGTTAGGCGTTGGCTGATGCTTTTACCCTTATGTAGCACAACCCTCGGCAGCCCCAACCAGGCCAAAAAACCAAAACAACAACAGCAAAAAAACCCCAGGTTAATGCTCATTTGGATTAAAAAAAAAATAAAAAATAGCTAAAACCGAGGGAAACGGGCAGAGGGATTTGGTGGCAGAGGATGCCGCCTGCGGGGCCGGAGCGCCGTGGGGGGGTCACAGACCTATGGCATGGGATGGGATGGGTCCTGCCCGGGGTGACACCCCCCCCCCTCTCCACACCCCCGACCCCTTACCCTCCTCTTCCTCCCCCCCGATCTCGTCCCGGCCGGGTGCGGGATCAGCCCCGCAAACACCGCGCGGCGGCGCCCCCGAGCCGAGCACCGGCCCCGGGCGGGCTCCGGTCGGTACGGCGGGATCGGGGCGGCAGCACGGGCTGGCACTGGGCAGCAGGATAGGGCTGGCACTGGGCACCAGTATACGCTGGCACTGGGTACCAGTATGGGCTTACACTGGGCAGCAGGATGGGCTAGCAGTGGGCACCGGTATGGGCAAGAACTGGGCACCAGTACAGGCTGGCAGTGGGCACCAGTATGGACAGTAAGTGGGTATCAGTTGGGGCTGGCACTGGTACCAGTACAGGCTGGCACTGGGCACCAGTACAGGCGGCTGATACTGGGCAGCAGAACTGGCTGTCTTCAGCCACCAGTTTGGATGGGCACTGGGCACCAGTAAGGACTTGCATTTTGCTCCAGCATAGGGCTGGCATCAAGCAACAGTATGGGCTTACACTGGGCAGCGGTACGGGCTAGTACTGGGCAGTATGGGAAAGGACTGGTAGGGGCTGGCACTGCGCACCAGTATAAGGCTGGCACTGGGCACTAGTATGAGGTGGCACTGGATGGCAGTATGGGCACCAGTAGAGGATGGCACTGGGCACCAGAACTGGAGACTGTCAGGCACCACTGTGGGCTTGCATTTGGCTCCAGTGGTGGACTGGCAATGGCCACCAGTATGGGCTGGCAATGGGCACCAGTACAGGCTGATGCTGGGCACCAGTTTGGGCTGGGACTGGGCACCAGTATGGGCCTGCATTTGGCTCCTGTGTAGGACTGGCATTGGGTACCAGTATGGGCTTACACTGGGCAGCAGGATGGGCTAGCAGTGGGCACCACTATGGGCAAGAACTGGGCGCCAGTACAGGCTGGCACTGGGCACCAGTATGGACAGGAGGCTGTCCCCATTCCTCAGGGCCTCGTGGTGTCGCCATGGATGTGCCACCACCCTGGGCAGGGCCAGGCCACCCCCCAGGGGGACATTTCCAAGGGGAGGGGGGGGGAAGAAGACCCTGGCAGCACTCCACACCCCTTCCCCCCCCCAGGTCCTCAGGGTGCAGCTAATTAGGGGCTAATTGTGTTAAGCCAAATCAGCACTAATGCAATCGTGGGATTAACCAGTAGAGACAGTGACACCCCCCCCCTCATCGCTGCTGGAGTGAATTGGGGGGGGGGGGGGAATATGCACCTGAGGCCTGATCCAGCCAGGCACCCCCCCAAAAACTGTCCCCAACCATTGCCCACCCCCCCTGTCCGCTCCACATCCCTGCCTCCCCCCGGGGCTCTAATTACCCCAGTAATAATAAGGGCCTGGTGGGGGCTGCAGGACAACAGCACCCTGAGGGCTGGTGACAACCCACCCCGTTCCCCCCACCCCCCCGCTGCCGGTGATTACCGAATTAACCATCTCCATCTGAGCCCATCAGATGTGGGTCAGGGATTACCCCCCTCTGTGCCCCCCCAGCCCCAGCTCTCCCCCTCCCCAGCACCCCCAGCTCCACCACATGCACCCCCTCCACCCCCCAATACCAGCAGGTGCTGGGGACAGGGGTGTGTCCCCCCCCCAAGTCCAGGAGGAAGGAGGTTCAGGCGGCCGTAATAAATACAAGAAAAGTTTATTGAAAAAAAAAAAAAAAGAAAGGGGAGGGGGCAACGGGCCCCAGCCTGGGGTAATAAATAACAACCGTGCTCCCGGGGGGGGGCACCAGCTTACAAAATATGGCTCTGGGCAGCAGGGTCCCCAGCGAGGCTGGTGGGGGCTGCCGGGTCCCCCCAGTGAGGGACTTGGGGGGCCCAGCCCCCCGGCACCACCGGGCACCTGAGAAGGGGCTGCCCTTAGGGGGCAGCGGGGGCTGCAGTGGGGTCCCAGCCCCGGGAGGGAGAGGGGGACGCGGGGGCGCAGCCCCAGCCTCTGCCCACCTGAGAGCCACTGGCTGCGGCTACGGCCATGTCCCCGAGCCAGGGGGCACCCGCTGCAGGCAAGGGCTCAGCACCATGTGGGGCACCCCGGGGCGGGTGCCCAGCTCGCGTCCTGTCCCCTCCCCGGGGTCACCGGGGCTCAGGCCAGGATCTTCTGAGGGATCTCCACGGAGGCTTTGATGAAGATGGCGTTGTCCCGCACGTAGTTCCGCTTCTTGATGTCCTCGTGGGAGATGAACTTGGGGTAGCCGAAGCCCAGGGTGCTCTCGTCCAGGGAGCTGCGCGAGGCTCCCGGCTTCTGGAAGTTTTTCCAGTTGGGATCGGGGTGGAAGGTCTCGGTGATGTGCTGGGGCTTGGAGAGCGAAGGGTCGCTCTGGTCCAGCAAGGAGAAGGTGACGCGGTAGGAGAAGGGCCACTCCAGCAGGTTGTCGTACTCGCCCGGCAGCACGCGGATGTAGACGGAGAGGTGGCTGCTCTCCCCGCTCCCGTTGCCGTTGAGGAAAGCCGAGACCTGGAGCTTGTAGCCGTACTTGTGGGTGTAGAAAGGGGGGCTGAAGAACTCGTAGTTGCTGCGGGCTTTGGCCTCCTGCAGCTTGCGGGCGTAGTCGGGGATCTTCCAGATGAGGGTCCCATCGCTGCTCACCGACAGCTCCTCCACCTCCCGCCGCAGCTCCAGGATCTCCTGCCGCTGCCGGCTCACCAGGGCGCACACCATGCCCAGGTGCACCTTGGTGCTCTCCTCCAGGTGCCGGCCCATGGCCAGCTTGGGGCACTGTGGGGACAACGGGACCATCAGCGTGTGTGTTGGGGCCACGGGACAGCGTGGGGAAACAGGGGGGGATGGGACAGGAGAAGGATGCCATGAGGATGTGGTGGAGATGCCATTGGAGCGTGGGGGTGGTGAAGCAGGGCAGCGCAGAGATGCTGTGAGGACACGGGGACACCTGGTTGAGATGGCACGAGGACACTTGGGTGGCAAAGCAACACAGGGGTGATGGAGGACAAAGACAGGGACAACCAGGGTGCCACGTGGATGGGCCAGAACAGAACAGGGACACCACAGGGGATGGGTCAGATGTCAAAAGCAGAGATGTGGGGATGCTGTGGGGTACGGACCTGCCATGGTGGGGATGGCACAAGGATGCCAGGGCAGGATGGGGACAGGGATGCTGGCACGGGGTCGGGAACACTCACCCGGTGCTTACACCCGGCTTCCTTGAAGGGACACAGCAGCATGGCCGTGTTGCAGCTCTCCTTGAGGTGGGTGGGCACGTCCTCCCGGGCGATGCTGGGCGTCCCGCACTGGTTGGGGCAGGGCACGGGGTACCGGGGACACTGGTACTGGTGGTTCTGGGGACGGAGAGTCGCCCGTCAGCCGGGGCCGGGAGCCAGTGGGACGAGGGTCCCCGTGGGCCCCATCTCACCTGGATGGTGTCGAAGACGAACTCCTTGGCGCAGTAGGTGCAGGGCTGGGTGCGCTTGGGGCACTCGGCCAGGGTGTGCTGGGACAGCAGGCGCCGCATCATGCGGGCCCCACACTTGTTCTCGCAGTACACGCTCTCCTGGGGACACGTGCCCTGGTGGCCCTGGGGACCGTGGCAGCATCGTCACCCTCCGGCTGCCCACATGGGCCAGCCCTGCCAGGGATGGGGCCACGCGGTGCCCCCCATGGTGTCCACCACCCAGACTCTGTCCCCAGGTTGTGCTCTCCCCCATAGTGTCATGCATTGTCCCCATGGCCAGGCTGTGCCCCCCCATGACCAGGTTGTGCACCTCTCCAAGCATCATGCACTGTCCCTACAGCCAGGTTCTCTCCCCCATGGTGTCCACCATCCAGGTTCTGTCCCATGATGAGGCTGTATCCCACCATGGTATCCCCATGACCAGGCTGTGCCCCCCATGGTGTCCACCACCCAAGCTCTGTCCCCAGGTCGTGCTCTCCCCCATAGTGTCATGCACTGTCCCCATGGCCAGGCTGTGCCCCCCATGGTGTTCTGCCAGGACATCCCCATGACCAGGTTGTGCACACCCCCAAGCATCATGCACTGTCCCCACAGCCAGGTTCTGTCCCCCATGGTGTCCACCATCCAGGCTCTGTCCCATGACCAAGCTGTGTCTCCTATGCTGTCCCCATGACCATGCTGCATCCCCCATGGTGTCCCCCATCTGGGCCATGTCCCAGTGGCCAGGCTGTGTCCCCATGGCCCTACAGCCCACCTAGGTCCCCAACCACCCCTCAACCTGGCTTACACCCTCCATGATGCCCATCACCAAGCCATATCCCCCCATGACACCCCTTCCAGCTGCATCCCCCACAGTGTCCCACCACCACCAGCCATGCCACCTGGTGGCACGGTGGCTCGATGGCACCCAGCCCCAACCATGGATCCCTTCGCCCACCTCAAAGGCCTCCCCGGTGAAGTCGCTGGCGCAGAACTCGCACTTGACCCGGCGCTTGGGGCAGCCGTGCTGGACGTGCTCGGGCAGGTCGCGGCGGCTCAGCTTGGCGCTGCACCGGTTGGGGCAGGGGATGACGTTGAAGCCGCAGGTGCCCAGATGGGCCTGGGAGGGGGGGGGGGGGGAGGCCCGGGGGACAGTGAGGGGAGGGACGTCGTGGGGTGCAGAGCCCCCCCCTCCACCCTCATCCTGCCAGACCCTACCTGGAGGTGCTTGATGAGCCCGGTCCAGCGGCAGCCCTCCTCGCTGTGGATGCAGCGGATGGCCAGGCTCAGCACCTGCGCCTCCAGCTCCGGGTCGGGGTAGATCTGGGGAAGCAGTGGCACCACCAGGGTATCAGCATCCCGCACCGGGCTGCTGAGGGGGCACGGAGACTCCCCCACCCCCACCCCACTCCAGCCTGGCCGGCAGCCGCAGGCGGGTTGCCCGGGGCCGGATCCCCCCCCCCCCGCCCCCGCCGGCACACCAAAACAAGTGCCCTTTGTTGGGAGTGGGTTTCCGTTCCCCCGGCCCCGTGGCACAAAGGGCTCTTGCTTCCGCGCGGGCGCCTGTGCCAGCCTGGCATGGCTGTGCCAGTCAGGGCTGCGGAATAGAGGGCTGGCCCCGTGGTGGGATGGGGGGGGGGGGGGCACAGGTGACAGGGACATCCCCTGGGTGGGAGCGGGGTACCCCATCCACGTGCCAGGCTCACCTTGGCATAGTCCAGGGGCAGCTGGTCCTCTGGGCACTTAAAAACACCTTCGCTGCAAGACAGAGAGGGGGGACAGGATCGCTCAGGGCTGGGGGACGGACCCTCACGGGTGACACAGCCACCATGTCCCACAGGGTGCCCGCCGTCCCACCAGGGGATGGCGGTGCTGCCCCCTCCGCTCCCGAGTGCTCGCCCCGTGCCAAATCCAGCCGCGGCACTCGGGGAGCCACAGCTCTAATCCCGCTCCATCTGTCTGAGCTGGGAAATGCCCCCGCCAGACACCCCCCCCAGCAGCTCCCCCCCCCTTCACCCTGAGCCCGGCATGGCAGCCGTGGTCCCCAGGGGCCTGGGGGCAGCCGCCATGAGCCTGGCACCATCTGGAGCCCTGGCAGCCCCCTCGCCTGCCCCCCGGCCCCCTGGGATTAAGGCAGGGTGCCGGCAGCTGGCCAGGAGCGGTGCCGGCAGGGGACACAAGCACCCACAGCTCCAGGTGTTGCGGCCCACGGTGGAGGGGGGGGGAGGGACGGGGGGTGGGGAGAGGAGGAAAGGGGCAACAGCTGGGCGCCAGATGTGCAGCCCGGATGCACAGCCCCTGGGGTTCCTGCTCTGCAGGAAACAGCCCCACCAGCCGCTGTGGGGAGCTGGGACAGGGGACACCAGCTGCCCTGGAGGGGTCCTCATCCCACCAGGTCCTCAGGCTGGGCTGACCCTCCTGAGAGCCGTCCCCAAGATGGGGACAGACCCGCTCAGCCCTGACCTGCAGAGGGACAGAGTGGGGTGGCGGGATGAGGATGTGGCTAGCAGGCAACCAGGTCTGTGACACAGCTAGCCAGGAGCTAGCTGTCACCCCTGGCCCTCATGACACCATGCCTGGGGACAGACAAGAGGTGGCACCCCATATGCCATCCCCAGTGGACATTGCAGGTGGAAGGCCATGGGTGCTGCCCACAAGGACACGCAGCAGGGATACACAGGGGCTCTGGTGTCCCCAAGGTGGCTCTGGACAAGGCCACCAGGTGACCTTGCCTACACACAGCCCCTGAACGTCTAACCACCTCGTGTCCTTGTGCCCAGCAGATGCGAGACAGCGCCAGGGAGCCAGCAAAGTGCCACCTGGCATATGCTGCCCTGGGATGTCCGGACACGGCGTGGTGACACCCCCTGCGGCCACCACTACCCCTGTGACAGAGTGGTGCCAAGGGACCCCTCCGGGGAAAAAAATCCACCCCCAGTGCTGCGAGTCCCCGCGGGGCACGGCCGCATCCAAGCCCTGCCACGTGCCCGATCCAGGTGTTTCCGTGGGAGTCACCAGGCACCCGCTGAGATAAGCTGCTCCCGGAGGGACGGGGCACCCAGCCCTTTCCGGGGAGCCCATTGCCCCCAGGGCTGGCATTGTCCCCGTGGCTGCCATTGTCCCACGGCTGGCAATGGCTCTGCCACCTTTCGGGGGCGGCCGGCCCTGCCTGCGCCCCGTGCAGGGTGTCGGGGTGCCGGGGCTGGCAGGGGAAGGGGGACGGTGACCCAAAAGCCAGCACCTAATCCCCAACAAAGCTTCCCCCATTCCTCACGCTCGGCCGGGCAGGGAATGTGCTGAGGCAGCGCCCGGGGTGTGGGGGGGGACACACCGTCCTTGCCTCTGACCTTCGCGGCGTGTCGGGGCGCAGCGAGGTGATGGGACCCCCACCCTGCCACCCCCTGGCATCCCCCCGCCCGGCCCTGACCCCCCCCGGGGAGGGAGTTGGGGGGGGTGGGTGGAAAGCTCAGCCCGTGGAATCCCCAAACCTGATCCGGTGAAGACGTCGAGGGGGGGGGGGGAGAATGGAGACCCCGGTGTCCGGCCACCCCGGTAGAGCCGCGGTACCCGCGGGGCGGATGCGGGAGGGGAGCGGAGGCGATGCCTGGCACGGTCCCCGGGAAACGCCCGGTTTCGTAGAAACCAACCCGCGGCGACCGTGCCCGCGGGGCCCCGGGGCCCGGGCAAAGGTCTCCCCGGTGGGGAGAGGCGCAGCCGGAGGCGGCAACGGAAACCGAAGCCTGAGGTGACGCTTGGCACCGCCGCCCGCCCGCCCCGGACACCCCCTCGCCGAGCTGCTGGGGGACCCCCATCTCCGCACCGGGCACGGTGGCCAAAAACCGGGCAGCGCCAGCCCCGGCATGTGCCCCGCGGGCAGCCTCCGTTGGCTACCGGTACCTGGAGCGGGGCTACCAAACCGCGGGGGGTACCCCGTTCCGGTCAGAGCACCCACGGCCAGGTCGCGCTCACCCGTGGGCGCGGGGAGGGGGACGGCGGGGGGATGGCCCCCCTCTTCTCTCCCCAAACCCCCGGTCGCTTCTTCCGGCGGGGCCGGGGCAGGAAGGGGTTAAACACAAATCTTTGTAAACGCTCGAAACTCGCCGCTCCGGGCTTCAGCCAGCCCTCCTCTTCCTCCTCCTCCTCCTCCTCACCGAGAGGGGCCACGGGCCGCTGCACCCCGGCGGGGCGGCTGTCACAGCCAGGGAGCGCCCCGTTACCCCCTTCCCCTGTCCCGGGGCAGCCCCGGGACACCCCGCACTCCCCCATCCCGGGCTCCCCGCACCCCCGGGGAACTCCGCAGCCTTCCCCGGCGGGGGTGGCGGGGTGGGAAGAAGCTCCCGCTGCCTCCCCTTTCCCCCCCACGTCCCCCCCCCCCGGAGTGCGGACCCCCGGTTGCGGGGGGTGATCCATGGGGTGCGCGATGCGACGCCACGACGGGGCGGCCCCGTGGGGGCTCACCTGAGGAACTCCTGCAGGCAGGTGTCGCAGAAGCGGTGGCCGCAGGTGGAGACGCGGACGGGCTCCCGCATGGGTTTCCCGCACAGCGGGCACAGCACCCGCCGCCGCGGCCGCTCCAGCAGCTTGTAGTCGTAGCCCGGCATCCCGCCGCCACCGCTCGCCTCCGCCGCTCCCCGCTCGCCTCCGCCGCGCTCCTCCGCCCGGCTCCGCCCGGGGGCTGGAGGGGGCGGTGGAACCGGCCTGATACCGCCCCGCGACCGGGGCCGGGCACCGGCACCGCCTCTCTCCCCCCCTTCCCCAGCTCCGCCCCGCCCCCCCCCCCCGCACCGCTTCGACAGGGTTGGGGGCGCCCCTACACCCCGGGGACCCGGAACACAGTTTGGACCCCCCCCACCGCACTGGGGACAGTCACCCCCGGGAGTGTGGGGGGGTGCACAACCTGCAGAGCTCCCACCCCTCCTCGCCCGCCCACGGCCTCCCCTGGCCCGGGGCTGAGGAACCCCCCGGGGTGGGGGGGTCACGCTGTCCTCGCTGACCCTGTGTCCCCTCCTCGGCAGCGGGGTGTCCTGGGGGTACCACACTCCCGCAGGCAGCCCCTCGGGGGGACGGTTCCCGCACCCCCACTCCTGCCACAGAGAGTCCCCACGGCAGGGTCTGGGCTGGGAAAATGGGGGAGCAGGACAAGGAGGGTGTGCCCTGAGACCCCCCCCCTGCATTGTGCCACAGGCACAGGGGGACTGCGTGCTCCCACGGCTTCATCTCGCTCTGAGCTCATGCCCCAGAGAGCGACCCATGTCCTAGCCATGTCCCCACAGCGGGGTCTGGGCTGGGAAACGGGGGAGCAGGACACGGAGGGTCTGCCCTGAATCCCCCCCCCCCCCATCGTGCCACAGGCACAGGGGGACTGCGTGCTCCCACGGCTTCATCTCGCTCTGAGCTCCAGGCTGCAGCCAAGAGCATCCCTCCGGCCCTTGGGTTCTAACCTCATAGCAGGGGCTGGGAAGAGGGAGAATAAAAGAAAAAAAAAAAAAAAAGAAAAAATGAAAAAAATAAAAAAAATCCTGTCTGGCTCCAGCCCCCACTTCACTCTTTCAGAAAGCGGAGCAGCATATGGGAGTATTTGCCCCTTTCCCCAGAGATGGAGACGAGCAGATGACAGGCTGCGAGCATGTGTTAGTCCCACCAACGCACGCCCCAGCCAGCTTCCCATTAAGGGCGGCAGTTGCTCCAGACCCAAATGTTAGCAGTTTTCAATTAGCAAATGGCAGAGGAGAGGGATTCCTGGGGGACACGCTAAGCAAGTCAAGCTCTATCACTTGTCACTCAAGGAGCTCACGTTACCCTTCTCCCCGAGAGGCTCTGCTTAAAATAAAATCCTCCAGCAGCCCAGGGAGGAGGAGGAGGAGGGGGGAAGGCAGGCAGCATGCCCGCTCTCGCTGCCAGAGCTGCCAAGAAGGGGATGGGTGGTTAATTTTGGGGGGTTACCCCGAGGGATAACGGGTTACCGTACCACAGCCTGCGCTCCAACAGCTCCTGACGCCCAAATAGCGGGGAAGCTTGTACAGGAATATGTCGAGCGTAAACAGCCACCGCAGGGTCTTTTTCCGAGGGATGTGACCAGCTGGGATGGCGGAGAGCAGGGAGATGATAAACTTTAACCAGTTCCTGGAGAGCCTGGAAACTCAACGTGTAAAAAAAGGGTGAACAGTGGGTAACCGTACAGAGAGCGATGGGGTGCAACCGGGCACCTCTTGAGCTGCGGTGGGGGTGACAGCCCGGGGTGGCAATGCTCCAGCTGGGTTTGCTCAGAGCTGTGACACACAGACACACACACACACCCCTTCTATAATCAGCCCCGCTGCCCGTCTGGTTCTGCCACTAAAGTCACAGCACGCCCCACAGCCAGGCTCGCCTCCCAACAGGAGAAGGGCGCTGCCCCAGACACCCGCCCCAACACGCCGTGACCTGGCCTTCTCTAAAAACCCTCCCTGGACACCGCTACGGGGCCCGGTTCCAGCCAAAAGGAGGGACCCTCAGCCCCCTGTGTCAGCATCCCGCGGGGCGTGGGGGCTCCCCTGCAGAAGGCGCAGGACACAGCCCTCCTGCCAGCTTAGAAATCTGTGTCTGCGATGACAGGCGTGAAGCAGAGCTGAGTTTTATCACTATTTACTGCTTTCTCTTTGATGTTTAAAATTTTTTTTTTTCTTCCCTAACCTCACTAAAGAGCATCACCGCTAATTAGCCAGGAGCTGACAAAGCCATCAGAAGGCGCTGGCTGTGCCGGCAGGACGGCTGGGAGGTGTCAGACCCTGCAAACAAAGATCCCTTCCTTTTCCCCTCTCCCTAACGAACGCCCTCCTCGCACTCAACATCAGAGCCAGGCGTTTGTCTCACACAAAGGCGACGCTCAACCTCCGGGCAGGGCAATTCCCTTTGTGCAGGCGATATGTTCCCTGTCCCCACCGTGACAGGTCAGTCCTTGGGCCCATCTGGGCTCGGGGAGGCCTCCTGCCTTCTTTCCCCCCCCCCCTCCTTCAGCCTCTCCCTTCTCCATCCCTCTGCTTTGTGTTTAACTTAAACTGGAGGGACAGAAAACCGGCGCTCCGGCTTCTAAAGAAGTTAAAGGTGGAGCGTTTCGCCCCGGGGAAAGGAGTGGGGAGAGTCCTCTCCCTGTGCTGGGGACTCCGTGCCCAGGGAAGGCAGGGGGGGTAAGGGCAGTGGGGTGGCTGGACAGACAGACAGGCAGCCGCACCTTCGGCCAAACCCGGTGGGAAGGGGGGGATAACGACCACGACAGAGGTGCCAGAATCAAATCAAATCAGCTCTTGGGATCAGTGGGCATTTTGGGCTGTTTCCTGCTGATGGTGCTGGATTTTACGGAGCATGGGAACGGGGATGGACGTTCCCTGGGCGACAATGACCAGAGGGGACCCCCGCACGGGTTGCGATGCACGAGACCAGGCAGCCTCATCCCCGCATCACCTCCCCTGCCCCGCTCCCTTCCTTAGCGGGAAGAGCCACGGGGATGTGGCTGATCCACCACCAGCTCCGCAGGACGCGGGAACAAAACCAGGAGAAAGGGAGAAGCCCTGAGACCTGCAGTTTTTCACCGGGAGCTTCTGCAGGGAAACAAAGCAGCAGACGTGAGGAATGCAACTGGCCTATTTGCCCGGGCTGCTTTCTGCCTCCGGCAGCGCGGACATGCCTCGGCTTGTCGCTTCAAGAGCTATTGTTGCTCGGGGCTGGGGGCCTCTTTGTTTCCTTTACCCTTTTTCGCCAGGCTTGGTCACAGCCCGGTATTAAATTATTCAAATCATCTCACTGGGCTTCCCGGCTGAACTCCGGCACGGAGCGCACAGGCTGCGAAATCCCGAGGGCTCCAGCCCTTGCCACGAGCACAAAGCACACTGGTCCATACTGGTTGCCCCCCCTGCCCGGAGCGAAGGGTCCCAATATCGGAGCCAGTGACACTCCAACCCCGGCACCACAGTGCAAAGGCACCATTAAGCCGCAGAACAACCCCCCTAACGCCAGCGGGCTCACCCCTGGATTTGGCAGCTCAGCTGGAGCTGGGAGAGCCTGGCTCTGGGGGCTGCACGTATCCCCTGGAGCGGTGGCATTATGGTGCCACCATTGATGGCAGTGAAGGATGGCAGGGGGTCCTGCCTGCCTGCTGTCCCAGCTGTCCCTCAGCCCTGGCCGTAGAAGGAACACCAGCCCCTTCTTACTGGGGTGTTCTCACACGTGGCAAGGGGAGCCCCGAGAACTGAGCACCACACAGCCAAGGGAAACCTGGTGTTGCCACCAGCTCAGCGCAGGGAGGAGAAGCAGCGGCTTCGAAGAGGGGCTTGGAGGCAATTTAACCCAGCCCTGCAATTATTCTGGTGCCCGGGTTGTTCTGAGAAAGAACACCTTCCCCTCCGCCAACAGCGGGGCTGCCGGAGCCATCCCCGTAACCTGCAGCACGAAGCCAGTGCCAAGGGACTGGGCAGAGCCTTTGAATGCAAGTCGGCTTCCCGGGATAGCAGGGTGTAACCACCTGAAAAGGCAGCTCCACGAGAAACAAAAAACAGCAGGGAAAAACCCAGGCACCCACCCTGCCAGGAGCCAAAGAGGGAGGCTGTGTCTGCAGTCGGGGCCGCACACGCCTCTCCCGGCTGGACGGGACCTGCTCCCTTCCCCAGCCAGAGCCTGGGAGGGGAGGGAAGGAGGAAAAAGCAGGAGACCTGCAGAAATTCATTACCTTCCACATGACAGAGGGATCAGTCGGCTTCTACCAAAGCCCATCGAGGTTTCCCCTCATTGAAAACAGGAAAGAATCACAAAAATAATTAGAGAGATTTCATCTCAGCCAGCTTATGAAAGCACTGACTCTATACACAACAGATTGGCAACAGCACAAAGATGGATGTGAAAGGCAAGAGCATTTGCAATGTCAGACAGATCAGAGACAGAAGCTCATCAAAAAATGGCCCAGGGCAGATGTAAGTTAAAAAAAGAAAAGAGGAGGGGGAAAAAAAAAAGGAAACGACCCTTCTGGAGATAAAAAACATAACTCCTGCCTGTGACATGGTGATATGCCCCCTCCCGCCTGCAGAAAGGATCCCTGGTGAAAACTCATCATCTCCCTGGAGAGATCTGGGTTAAAAAACTTCAATTACTGACAATCGCTCGCTGTGTTTTGCTGCCTTCTTACTAGCTCAGCTGGGAGCCAGTGAGCTGGTCAGCAGCAGGATTTAGGGGCCCGAGGACAAATGTCAGCTGGAGGATCCTCCGGTGAGCTCCTGGGGCTGGGGGAGGCTGTATTTGGGAAGCTCCAGGCAGCATTTCGGGAGAGGGAGCCGGGCTGCATTGCACAGAGATGCTGCTTTGTGCCGGGTTGGGCCAACCGTGCAGGCCAAGACCCTCAAAAGCATGATGAACAGCTCATCAAACATGAAACATTTTAAGGGGGGGGGGGGGGGGGGGGGGGAGGAGAGATGGGAAAGGCCAGACGTCTCTAATTAGAAAAGAGGTTTGCACTTAGTCACCCAGTGTAGTGCCTGGGGCCCTAACTCCAGACACTGCTGTGCAGAGGCTGACAGCTCTCTCAGACACCAAGCTGTCAGCCTGGGCTTTGTAACCAGAGACAGCTTTCATGGAGGAAAACAACCTCTGTGCTCCTCACCCTTCTACACAGGCACTTCTAGTGGGAAGGGGCAGAGCCCCCGCCCTGAACACAGCCCCTAGAGCTCTGGGGTCCTCTGCCCCACGGCAGCAGTTCTCGGGCACTGAAGGTTCACAGTGACCCTCGTTGATTCAATGAGACCGGCTCCGGTTCAGTGGGAACCATCGTTAGGAGCTCCCCGTTTCCAGAGTGCAGCTGAGGAGCTCCCGTGTTCGGGGAGGCAGGTCTGAGCCAGGCTGCAGCGGGCAGCAGCGAGAAGCCAGGCGTGCCGGGCAGCCAGAGGTGCTTCCACATCTGTACGACGAGGCTGGATACGGCCCCTCTCAACTCACTGGGAAGGAGACTCTTCCACGGCAGCTGAAACACAAAGGGCAAGGACCAAGAATAAGCTGGAAGCCGCCATCTCGATGAAGCCATAGGGAGCAGTGCCCTGCCCCACACAGGCCAGATACCTGACAGATGGGCACCACAACCCCTATCCCCAGGAAGCAGCTGCAAGGCCTCCATAGTGGCATGAGCAGGAGGGCAATGCCCAGCACACACAGCCCAGGCAGGAGGAAATGCAATCTTCTGAGGCTTGTGCCCTCCTCCTCGTTCTCTTCCTCCTCTCCCGCATGCCTGGCCTCTCCCAGTTATTCCTGCGTTTGCAGTTGGATTGGGAGAAGGGCGCAGCAGCAGCAGCCTCATGATAAAGCAGGCAGAAGCCCAAGGCAGTCAAAAACCAGTGTTGGCCGCACGGGAGGAAACCACAGAGCGGTGCAGAACTGCTGCCCCAAAGGTGGAGAGCCACTCGCCTGTGCCAGTACCTTCTCCGGGCCAGATCACAGCCAGAGCTGACAGCAGCAATGACATCAAATGTGTCACCGGCTTTTGTCTTCTCTTTGGAGAGGTTTCCAGGCAGACTGAGAGCTGCATGGAAGCCCCAAATCAGATCTCAGCTCTTTGCAGAGCTCTGAATGCTTTTTGCACTCTGGTTGCTGAGGGAGGCTGGAGCAGGAGAGGCTGCTGCCCTGATACCAGTGAAGTTTGGACTTCCAGTAGCGGGACAGGCAGGTTGAGGGTTTGGACTGGGCAGCACAGAGGGGCAGCAGTGGGGCTACGGTGGGGGCTACGCACTCAGCCTCTGCTCTGACAGTGCTGCAGGTGGGAGCCCACAAACCAGCTGCCACAGAGCACAGGGTGACTCCGGCAGCGGAAGGGGAGAGCAGCTTGCAGCCTTCCTGCAGAAACAAAACCCTTTTAACTCCCATGACAAACACCCTACTTGTTGCTGAGCCCAGGGATTCAGCCATTCCCTGTCCCCTTCACGTGGCAGCACACATCACGTGAGAGCTCGGCACTTGCAGGGGAGGAACGGGAGCCATGGCTGATTCTGCTGCACCGGGGCAGCAGCCGGGCCTCCTCCCCTCCGGGCTGTAATTAACCTCCTTGAAGTGGGCTGGGACTAGAATCCCTCAGCCCAGCGCTGAGGCCATAATCAGCCCAGCAGAGGAGGAAGAAAGGCCCCTCCAGCAGTCTGGGCCAGGCTCCCATTGTACATCCAGGCAACGGAAGGGCAGGTCACCCCGTGGGCACGTTTTAACCACGCAACGATGCCGCCTTTGGCCCAAGCAGAGAAGAACCACAAAACCATCGCTATCTTTTCCAAACCACAATGGAAAGCCAGCAGCCAAAATGACGCCTCAAATCTCAGCTTCTATTTCAGCAGCAGCAATTAGAGCGCTGCTCTTTTTGGATGCTCAGTGGGCTGCCAGGACACCAGCTCCCCACCACCCACAGCTTGGCCAGCCCACTGGTCTGGGAGCACACACTTCTTCTGTCCCTCAGCCCAGTGGAAGCAGCAGTGTCACAGCGCTGCATAGCAGAAGGGGATTTTTTATGGTTTTTGAGTTATTTCTATTCACCTACCACTCTAGAGAGACTAGAATAACACACACCTTATGTGCCAGAGTTACTCGGTGCAGCTCCGGTCACAAGGTGTTGTGTCTGGCTGGGCCCTCATGGCAGGAATCAGAGTAACGAAGCCTCTACTCACGCTTTACTGCCAGCAGCGTGTTCCCGTGGCAGCAGGCTACAGAGGTCACCAGGTATGGATGCGTCTCCTCCAGCTGCACTGGCCTCGGGGTTCCCGTTTCCTCGTCCTTCCTGCCCAGGCGTCCCCTGGCTCCTTTCCCCCACGTGCACACCTCACCGTCTGCAGAGGGATACATACCCCTTGCTGCACACAGAGCTCACCAAAAAACAGGCCTCCCATCTCCCCAGGCTCGCCTTGGCCACATCATGGACAGCAAGCAGAGGAAAACCAGGACCTGCTGCAGCCCAGGACACAGAGCTGTCAGCCTCACCTGCTCCGATGGCCACAGTGAAGGCATCCCCACAAGCCACCACGCTGACCTTCATCGCCTGGAGCCCCACAACCAGGTGGGGTACGCGGCTGTTGCGGCAGGAGTTGGTGCCCAGTTGCCCATGCTGGTTGCTCCCAAAGGTGTAACACTGGCCAGAAGCTGACAACAGAGACAAGAGAAACAACTAATACAACAGCTGATGATGCACTGAAGCCCCTGAAGCTCTCTGCTGTCAACCATGCTGAACAACCTGCTCCACAGAGCTCCAGTATGGGGAGCAGGGTGCCTTGTGAGCCTCTCTGGGGCCTCTACCCATGGGAAACAGAGGCAGGAGGAAGACATGAAAATGTAGGTGCCCCCCCAGGGATGTGGGCACACAACCCTCACCTGTGACTGCAGCCGAGTGCGCTGTACCGATGTCAGCACACACAATCGGCTCGCGGTTCAAAGGGGATGACTGGGCACAGGTGAACACGGTGGCCTCTTCCACCTGGTCCTCTGGGGAAGGCTCCTCTGCTGAGCTGATCCGATCTAGGCCCAGCTTGTTACACCTGCACGGAGAAAAGCACAGTTCAGAGCCGGCTAAATGCAGCCTGGCAGATATCCCAGCCCTGTCCTAGCATCACCGCACCACTGGCAGCCAGATACTGGGGAGCAGGATCACACAGAGATGTCCTCTAAAGCCCCTTGCTCTCTCTTCCTGGGCTGGACACACATGGGAAGTCCCAGGAGGCTGTATGAAGGAGCACAGACCCTCACCCCGTTACCTGTTGCTCCCACAAGCAAGAATCTGACTCTTCACTGTGAGGACCATGGAGGAATCGATGCCGCAGATGACCCTCTGAGCCTCGTGCTCTGGGGGGACTGTGACCTGTTGGGGGGAGTTGTGGCACTCCAGGGTACCCAGCCCAAGCCGACCTGGCAGGAGGGACAGAGCAGGACACGGTTGATGGCAACACACAAAACTGAGCAAACCCCATGAGCAACGGCATCAACGTAGCTGCTGCAAGAGCCCAGCCTGGGACTTATCACCACAGAAGGCAAGACAACATCAAGCAGAGGGGCCCTGGTATGCGGCGAAGCAGCTGCAACTCTTCCACACCCACCTAGGCGGGCATATCTGGAGAGGACTGTGGGCAAGCAGGGCCAGCGAGGGGAGTGGGAAGAGGCAATGGGAAGCACAAGCCCTCCGTTTTGCAAAGCAGAACATCTCTTACCATTATCCCCCCTGCCCCAGGCAAACACTTCCCGTTCATTGGAAACCGCCAGGACGTGAGACGCGCCACAGGCCACCTGCACCATCTCGTAGCCCAGCAGGGCCTCCACGATCTTGGGCTGGCAGGGGAAGAGCAGCAGCCGTCAGCCGAGACCTCCCAGCCTGCCCGGCTGCTCCCATCCCTCCCACCCGGCCCCCCCAGCCTCAACACAACGCTGGCAGCATCCCAGTTTTCATCCAACACAAACACCAGAGAATTTTTTTCTTTCTTTCTTTCTTTTTTTGTTCCAAACAGTCTTCAAAGGGTTTAGAGACTACGTGCACGTAGCACAGAAGATAAATGCAAACATCTCTGGGGCGGAAGAAAGCAGCCAGCACGACGGTTTGGAGAGGGAATAGGTTCAGCCGAAGGGCTGGGATTCGCCCCCCTGCCCATGTGGGGAGTGCCAGGGGCTGTTAACGCACGCTCTGAGCAGGCAGGGGCTTGGTGCAGGATGCGTTGGCTGAAAGACTCTTGTGCAGAGGAGCCGTGAGCTATCGGCTCCGTATTCGTTAGGGTGTGGAGAGACCAGCGTCTCCACGTTTCGCCCAAGCCCCTGCTGTGACCTGCTGTTAGATCTGACACCTCGCCACAGTGAGTCTCATTCTCATTATCTTCTTCGAGTGAAAAGCACCATTTGTTGGGGCCTGGCTGCTGCTTCCAACTGGTCTCCCCCCGGCCCCCCAGGCAATAAGCACTGAGCTCCGGAGGGAGGAGGAATGAAGGAGCAAGCTGACCACAGTGACAAATGGCACCAGTCCCCAGGCTCGGCTGGGAGCCATCGGCTGCTGCCACATCCGAGGGCAGGCAAGGGAGAAGCTGGAAGGGAGCGACGGGCTCTCAGCCCCAGTGCTCCGAGCCAATCGGAAACACACAGCTCTTCTTTAAATACTGGCTCTTTTGAAAAATAACTTTTCTCAGTGAACCCTGGCAGCTGCAGGCCAAGAGTGAAGCAGGCAGGTGTGTGATTGGAGGCAGCCTCCAAGCTGGGAGCCTGCCAACAGCAACCACAAGGCAGCTCTTGACTTCCCCCACGCTCAAAGGGATCTTTGTGTAGGGGGGGGAGAGAGAAAAAAAAGAGAGGCAGGTTGGGTTCTTTTAAAACCCGCAGTGACAGGGAGAGGAGGGGGAGGGGGTCAGATGCCAGAGCGTGCCTGGGATGCACATCCCTGGAGCTGGGATGAGCCCTCTCACGTGGGGCAGAAGGCACGATCCATCCTCTAACCTTGGGGGAGCAGGGCATCCAGAACCCTAGTGACAAACCTGGCTTACGTCCGTGAAGCTTCCGTGCCCCAAACAGCCGTTGCTGCCACTGCCGAAAGTCATGATTATGCCCCTGTCTGGAAAAGTGGAAAGAAATCATGTTCCTGGCACACGTGAGGCCCTGCGAGGCACGCACAGCCCACTCCTCCCAGGACAGTGGCTCTGCTTGGACCCACTCTGACTCATAACTTGCTTAGGGGGAGGAAAGCCAGAGGCCTTCAGCGAGCTTCCAGCTCGATGCGCTGCGACAACTCACCAAACAAACAGCAAATGATAGGAGAGCGCTGAGATAACATTATTGCAGCTGTGTACGCAGGAGCTGCTAACTCCACGGTCTGTCAAGGTGTTAAATACACAGAGGGACTCACTCAGCAGCCGCCCAGCAGAGGGGTGGCAGGAAACGCCATGGAGAGGTAGGAAAAACACATGCCTACAAAGTTTGCCGGTTGCATATCTGTCATTTGCTGCCCTGATCCCCAGCAGAAGTGCAAACAGGGCTCCCGGAGGACCGCTGGGAGGACTTTGCTCTGCAAACATGGCCTTGGGCTGGTGTGCATGCTCCACTCCCAGCCAGAATACCTCCTGGCCCACTCTAATGGAGCTCCAGTCCCTGTCTTCCTGCAGCTGAGGACATCCGGCCACGTAGGAGCTCACGCTGACTCCTCGCTGTGATGCCAGTCACTGCTGGTCACTAATTGTGTCTGTGTCACACTCACAGAGTATGTGGTAGAGAAAGGCTGAACTTCCCAGACACTCCTCACACTGCAGTCCCCGTTATACAGGTTTCAGGTGACAACAGTGCAGCCAGGACAACGAACAGGGGAGATTTGTGGCCTTCCCCACACCAGACAGACCTTTGGCACCAAGCTGATCAGGGTTGCATCATAGGAGGACCATGCCTGCCATTTCTGACCCCCACCTGATGTTACATGAGAGGCCACAAAGGCCTTTGTGTCACCCTAGCCCAGTGCATCTCTTGGGTTCCTCTCTGAGCAGGCTCCCCAGGCCATCATGCTGCAGTCGCAGGGCGGCTGCCATCAGAGGGGTCTGGGACTCAGCCAGGAGAGGGCAGGAGGCAGCAGCTCACCTGTGAGGCAGGCTGTGAAGAGATCACCGCAGGACACATGTTTGATGGTCACCCCAGACTGGCCCTCCAGAAAGCGAGACACAAACTGAGGCTGGAGCTGCTCGGTGGCTCCTGGGAGTGAAGGGCCTCCTGCAGCACCCATCGGGGGAGCCTGGTGGAGAGAAGACATGTCGGCTGCTGCACCTCTGTGCAGCAAGAGCTGGGTTGGAGAGCTCAGATAAGCCCCTTCCCACAAGCTTATCAGTGTTACCCGCACCCTGGACTGGACTGCGGTCCTGGGGGACGTAGCACCAGGGCCTATGTGGTGAACAGAAACATCTCTTCCTCAAAAATCTCATATCTGAGCCTTCCACAGCCACTGCCTGCCCCGGGTTCCTCATCACTCACCTCCCACATGATGAGCCTCCCCGATTTGGTGACCCCAGCCTTCTGTGTCCTACCAGCAGACACCTGCACCACCTCGGTGTTAAGCATGGGCAGGCGGAGGGGGGTGGTGATCCCGCTCCCCCAGGTGTATATGGATGACAGCGGAGGAGGGATTCCTGTCCTGGCTGAACCACCTCGAGCACCTACGGGTCAAAGAGAAACCATGAGCACAGAGCTCTGACTTCCCTCCCACAGGAAGGAAAGCAACAGCATTCTGGGTGCCAGCAGAACTGCCCGCCAGCCAGCAGAGCCAGACCAGCACCAGTCCAAGGCTGGCAAGGGGCTGCTGGGGAGCTCCCAGCCAGGGCTGAGAGAAGCATATGGGAACAGCTCTTTGTATTTTATCCCAGAATTGGGGTAAGTGGCACCAGGACAGCTCTAGCTAACTGTTACCAGTGCCAGCTGCATTGCCCTGGCCATCCCCACTCAGCAGCCCCACTTGGTTCCCAACCTTTGTTGAGAACAGCAGAAACTTCATTCAAGGGTTCAAAACCTAGAAGAGGCAGCTGGAGAAAGAGCGCTGCTTGGTCCCCAGAGCCAAGGTGCCCATGGGCTCCTCCAGGGCTCAGGGAAGGTGACATCTCTTAACTTCCTCTCTCCAGAAGCTCAAGTGCCTTTCCAACACCTTGACATCCAAGGGAAAGGGTCCTTCCAAACAGAGCTGTGTCAAACATGCCGTGCCAGGACTTACCTCTCGGCCTGGCACTGCTCACTCGTCCCCCCGACCGGCTGTGGGTCACTGTTGGCACAGGAGCCAAGGGTTTTTCAGGCCTGCCAAAACAAAATCCAGTCCTTAATGTCAGCTCGACCCCAGAGAGCCATGGATCACAGAAGGTCTGGGCAGAGCTACAGCACAAGCCACTGAATAGCTTACAGAATAGCCTCTGTAGGTGCTTTAAACCACCTGAGAGGGGGAAGTTGGCATCATTTCTCTTCCCCCTGAGCTCACAATTCCTGATTTGCTGTTACTGCGATGACAAACACACCTGCTGTGGCCCTGAGCCACTGGGCCAGGCTCAGCCCGCAGCAGCTGCACTTTGGGTAATGCAAGAGAGCTGCATGGGGACAACACTCCCTTCAGAGCTGGTGACAGAGACCGTGAGCTGGTCAGACCACGTTGTGGGCTGTGGCAGCCCCTTCCAAGGGACTCTAAGGTGGCAGTATCACTTGCCTTCTCATTTTGACACTGCCCACATCGGTGTAGAGGTTCAGAAGGGGCCGAATGCAGATGGCCTGGGCCATGATCTCATTTAGCTGAGGCCGCTTGGAAGGATCCAGGTTCAGCATGCTGAGGATGAGCTGGCGCAGGTCGGGGCTGTATCTATCTGATATCGGGGCAAATGTGCCGCTCATGATCTTCAATACTAAGGCAGGAAGATTCTGGAGAAAAAACAAGAGAGACATTTACAGTGGCAGGGCAGTCAGAGATGAGGCCAAGGAGCAAGAAGTTCTCAGCACTGCCCTCTGCCTTCACACCTCCAGGCTCAGAGAGGAGTGATCCAAGCATACGTTATCACCTCTGCAGGAGGCCACGGCTCCCCGTGTTACATGTAAACCATATCCCTCTTACCGCGGCTTCGAAAGCCCTCTTGAGGCTGGCGAGTTCGTACAGCACACAGCCCAAAGCCCAGATATCGCTCTTCTGGTTGTAAGGCTTCCCTTCACAGAGCTCTGGGGAGATGTAGCACGGAGTCCCCACAACCTAGAAGAGACAAAGAAATCCACCGTGATGCTGTGAAACTGGGGCAGTGAGGTGGAAAAAGAAAGGCTCAATTTAGAGCCCCAGTGCACATGGTGGCCAGAGCACCACCAACCAACTCTTAGTAGAGCTGAGCTTTTGTTCCCCGCTGTCAACATCTGCCTGACAATCTCAGTCAAAAACATGAGGGTTTGCCTTTCTGGTGATATCCCTTGCACAGAGAGAGATTACCTCTAATTTTGCTTCTATCCACTTCAGAGAATCACAGCCCAGGGCAACAAGCATGATACAAACGTCTGGTCAGATTAGCCCAGGTGGGGAATGATACCCGAGTCTCAAGCAGAGAGAGGAGATTAAGACAAGGCGGGATGGCGGGGCACAGGCAGGAATTCATGCCAAGTATGTGTCAGACGAGCCTGCAAACACCACCCCTCCCACTGTGACAGTGGGAGGAACCCTGTCTACCCTCACCAGTGGGCCCAGTCACCCAGATTCTTCCAGGCAAGTCTTTCTCACCTTTCTGCAGCCCACAGAGCTGCAACAAACTTGGGCGTGAAGACAATTGAGAAGCAAAGCAGCATTGTGGCACGCGGATGTGGCCTGCTGCAAGTATGCTACGTCCAACCCCGCTGCCTACAGCAGCTTCCAAGAGACTACCCTGAGCCAAGTCCAGAGTTTCCAGCCTGCTACCATGGTGGTAAGTAGCTCCCCTGCAAAGCCAGGCCACCCACCGTGTAGGCTTTACTCTTGCTGCTCAAGATTTTGGAGATGCCAAAGTCTCCGATCTTGACAATCATGCGATGCTTGTCCAAGAGGATGTTCTGAGTCTTCAGATCACGGTGCAGGATCTGCTTGGTGTGCACATGGTGAAGAGCCAGGAGGATCTGCACGAAGAAGTGCAGGATGGTGTCCTCATCCAGCAAGGAGTTGCAGCGCTTATGAATGAACTCCGCCAGCGTGCCCCCTGCAAGGAACAAGAAAGGGCCATCAGCAAGGGTGGCTGCACAGGGCAGCCAAACCTGGCCTAAAAGCCAGGGGGATTTAGCCACGACATCTTAACAGCCAAGAGCACGGGGAAAAACACATCCTGGTAAGACACACAGCGTGTCCTCCAGCACTCCTGAGACCATGGGAGAACAATGGCAGCAGAAGTCGGTGGGACAAAGAAACAGCATGAGAGAAGTTACTGTTGACATATTGTCAAAGGCAGCAGGAAAAGAAACACTAAAATTACAGCTCTTGGAGGAGGACATAAACCTTGATGGCAGAACAAGATAAGCCTGTTCTGCAAAAGAGAATTCTTGCAGTCCGAGAGGCCACGTGGCATGGAGAGGCCCCTGTCGAGAAGGGGAGGTCCAGATTCAGGGCTCCCGTGCAACTTTTAACAAACCCTCACACAAATGTTGATTTAATCTTAAACTCTAGAGTAAACCTCATTAGAAATCACACCTTCCCACACAGAGCTGTGGGACCAACAGTGTGACCAGGAGCTGACACAGGAAATGTATGTGAAACCTAAGCCAAGGGCAGATGGTAGCACACTTATCAGCAACAGAGGTGTTAGAAATATCTTTGTTTTGGATATGATTAGCAGGCATAAGGCATAATCACGGAATCAGGGAATGGTTGAGGTTGAAAGGAACCTCAGGAGGTCATCTGGTCCAACTCCCTGCTGAAGCAGAGCCACCGACAGCACGTTGCCCAGGATTATGACCTCTCTTTTGAATATCTCCAAGGATGGTGACTCCACAACCTCTCTGGGCAACCTGTGTCAGTGCTCAGTCACTTGGCTCACAATCAACTTGGTGTCCACCAGGTGCCCCAGCTGCTTTTCTACAAAAATGTCTGTTAAAGGGAGACATGTTTGGACTCTTTGGGGTTCCAAAGCACAGGATCTTTACAAAGAGCACAACATGTGGCCACAGCAGCCCAACCCAAGGCAAGCTGAGGGCTTGGACCTGCTGAGGAACCAGCTGCAAGTGCTGTGGGAGCCCAGGGCCCACCTGGGGCATACTCCATGGCGATCATAAGCGCCTTGTCCTCCAGGAAGTTCTCATAGTACTCGATGACGTTGGGGTGGCTGAGCAGCTTGAGGACCTGGCACTCGTTCTGCGCCGCCAGCCGCTCGTCCTTGCTCATCTGCTCCACCGGGATCTGCTTCAGGATCACCAGCTTCTGGTCGGCCTTGCGAAGGCACAGGTGCACAATGCTGCGGGATGGGGAGAGGACCTCAATGGCGGGGGACACAGGGCCTGGCCACCACCCAGGGGTGACACATAGGACACATAGCCTCTGCCCCCCCCTCCGTTGCCACAGTAACAGTGGCTGCAATCCTCCTCCCCCCCCCCCCCGCCTCCCAGGTGTCACATACACAGTGCCATGTCACCCCATCGCCATGGCAACAGCCAGGGCCTGTCCTCCTCCCCCCCCACAGGGTGCCACACGCCGGCTGACCCCCGCGTTGGCATGGAGACAGGGCCCGTGCACCTTGTTGCCATGGTAACGCGGCCTACGTTCCCCCACCCCGCGGTGCCATAGGCCCGCTGCCTCCCTCCCCCCCACCCCGGCGTTGCCACCATAAAAAAGCCTGGAGACCCCTTTTTCCCCCCACCCCCGGTGCCTCCCCCCCCGGCGCCGCCATTACCCGAATGCCCCTCTCCCCACCACCCGAATCCGCTCGTATTTCTCCATCGCTGCCCCGGCCGGGCCCGGACTCCTCCCGTCTCCATGGAGACACTTCCGGGAGCTGCTACGGCGGCCGCGGGCGGACCAAACACCGCGGGCCGCGCCCGTTCGCTTCCCCCCTCAAAACGTGTGTAGGGCCTGCGAGGGGGGCAGCAGAGAGGGAAACGGCACCCCAAGGCGGCCTGGCTGGGCCCCCCTCTCGGGCAGCACCCCTGAGCCTGCTCCCCCGCCCCGATGGGGGGATCCCCGCAGGACCCTCCGCATCCGCAGCACCCTTCTGCCCCACAGCCCCACCCGTGCCGTGGGGTGTCTGTGCTGCTGTAGAAACAACGACAAGGAGGCCGTGTCACCTCCTTGTCCCCCCCCCTCCAGATGTGCTTTAGACCCCCCTAGGACCACCAGCACCATTCCCCCCCGGGGCCGGCCATGGTGGCATGGCGGAGGGGGGAAGGGGCCGTGCCCCGCACTCAGGGGTGGCTGCCCCAGTCACGGAGCGGGGACGGGGGTGACAGTGCCACCCCCCAAGGCCACGCCACGTGGCCATGCTGCCATCTAGCGACACCGAGCCCGGCTCCCCGACGGGTGCGGGGATCACACCCCCTCCGCCAGCCACCTCCCGGTGTCCCGCACCGGGGCGCGGGGAGGGTCAGCGATGGGACATGACCCCCCCGCAGCGGAGCACTCGAGCCACTCTCACCCCGGCTGATGATTTGAGGGGGGGGCCAACATTCCCTCCCGCCATCATGCCTTCGTGCGGACTGTTTTGCTGTGTGCCTCCGCAACAGTTTGGCGCCAATTTTTTTCCCGGGAACAGCGGTTTCCCGGCGCTGCAACACCCTTACCTCCCCGCACACCCAGGGAATGGAGGGGGAAGGCGGGGGCAGCCACACTGTGCCCGGGAACACGCACGCGGGTGACCCGGACAGATGTGCAAGGCCCAGACAGATGTGCGGGGCTGGGACAGACGTGCTGGCTAACCCGCGCAGGCGCGGGGGGGGCGTGGCCATGGAAGGGGCGTGGCCAACCACGCGGTGCGATCGTCTGTGGGCGTGGCCACGGGAAGGCGGAATTGCCAATGTGGGCGTGACCAGGGAGGAGGTAGAACCGTTTGTGGGCGTGGCCGTATAGGGGGCGTGGTCACAACCGGCCCCGCCCCTCGGCCCCGCTCGGCCGTAGCTCTGGCCGCGATGGGCCCGGGCTGGCGGGCGGCCTCGGCGGCGCTGGTGGGCGGCAGCGTGGCCATCTTCGGGGGGCTACGACGAGCCGCACTGGCCCTGCCCCAACCCGACGCCGTGCGGAGGCGCCCCGGCCGCGTCTGGCGTTGGCGGAACCTCCTGGTCTCTTTCGCACACTCCGTGCTGGCTGGGCTATGGGCCCTCTTCAGGTACCGGGCAACTTGGGGGGGGGTAGGGGGAAGGGGGGGGGCCGAGCAGGGGCACGGTGCACAACAAGGGGTCCTTTCCCCTGGGGAGCGGGCACACGGGAGTCCTTGTGTCCCCCACCCCAGTGCCCAGGCTGACAAACACCTCCCCCCCGCCCCCTCCCCTTCTCTCCCCCCAGCCTCTGGAACTCCCCGGAGCTGCTCTCCAACATCGAGGACGGTTACAGCATCTCAGGGCACCTGCTGGTCTGCTTCTCCTCGGGTAAGGAGCCGGGCAGGGTGATGGCCATGGACACCCCACTGGGTTTTGTCCAGTCCCATCCCGCTGGGTTTTGTCCACTCCCTCTTCAGCCTCACCCGGGATGAACCCCCGGAGACTCCCCATGCCTCCTGCCTTAATCATGAGCCCACAGTAGCCCCCAGGGCCCAACCATCTCCCCCATGCTCAGCCAGGGTGGAGGCAGTTTCTGACACCCTGGAGCACGGTCACGCCACCCTGCCCCTCCCTGCTGCCCCCCCCCCCCCCCTTACTGCAGCGGGTGACGGTGCACAAGCCAGACCCCCCCCTCAATATTCCCCCTCATCCTGCAGGCTACTTCATCCATGACAGCCTTGACATCATCTTCAACCACCAGTCCCGCTCGTCTTGGGAGTACCTGGTGCACCACGCCATGGTGAGTACGGCCCTGGGGAGGTGAGGGGCTACCATGCACCCCAGGGCTTGGCCCGTGTGGGTTTTGTATGCTATGGTGGGGCAAGCTGGAGCCTTTCCCCACCCCAGCCTTGCCCAGGCTGCCAGGTAGGCTGAGCATCAACAAGCTGAGGGCGCCCGGCAGGGCAGGACGCCTGCCAGCGTCGTCTCCATGTGCCGGGAGCCAGACAGGCTGCCACACCAGGAGAAGAAAGAGCCAGAGGCTGGTCCCAGCTCCCCGCACAGGGAGGTGTGACTGGACCCAGGGGAACTGGCTCTCCGGACTGGTTTTCCCTTGGCCAAGGTGCCTGGGGGGCTGCTGGGATCTCTGGGTGAGAGGCAGGGGGGAAACCTTGGGAACCTCCCAAACCTTGTTGGGAAGGACTCACCTTCCCCAGGGTGAGGAGAGCTGACCCTTGCGGTGTCGTGTCCCCTCCCCTCTCCCAGGCCATCTCTGCCTTCGTCTCGCTCATCATCACGGGTCGTTTCCTGGTGGCGGCGATGCTGCTGCTGCTGGTGGAGGTGAGCAACATCTTCCTCACCGTCCGCATGCTGCTGAAGATGAGCAACGTGCCTTCCCCGGCGCTCTACGAGGCCAACAAGTACGTCAACCTGGTGATGTACTTCATCTTCCGCCTGGCGCCCCAGTCCTACCTCACCTGGTACTTCCTCCGCTACGTGGAAGTGCAGGGCCAGGGTGCCTTCCTCACCGCCAACCTCCTGCTGCTCGACGCCATGATCCTCATGTACTTCTCCCGCCTCCTGCGCTCCGATTTCTTCCCCTCCCTGCGCAAGGGCTCTGCGGGGAGAGACGTGGATGGTGAGAAGTTCCTGATAGACTGAGACATGTGCGTGCCCAGGGGGATCCCGGCTCCGGCTCCTGGAGGTCTTGGGCTCTCCAAACCTGCTCTGATGTGCCTTAGGGCTCGCTCCCTGGCCCCGGGGCCTGCCTTCACCCGCTCTGCTGCCTAAAAGTGCTTCCCTGCTGGACCAGCCCGACAGCCTCGCCGAGCTACGGCGACACCGCCGAAGCCAGGGGCATGGCCGATGGAGAAGCAGCCCAAGCCGGCTTCCGCGCAGGCAGTTGGAGGGCCAGGGGTGGCTGCCTTTCGCAGCTGATGGCCTGAGAGGGTTGCAAGGGAAGGGACGAGTCCCTCCCGTGTGGTGATGTTGGGTGTTATGTGCATTAAAATCGGTCTGTTTACTGCTGCCGCAGCACGCCTGGGCTGGCTTTTCTGTGGGGGCAGTATGGGGGCATGGGAAAAGGATGTGCCCCCGTTCCCAGCAGAGGGCTGGTGGTCCTCAGGGAGGGAGAGGACACAATTCTGCCACTCGCTTTGTTCTAGGGACCCTCCAAGGATGCCCTGCTGGGTCCTACCAGCCCAGCTGCACCGTGCTGAGCCTTGAATGGCAAGACCTTATCCCTCCCCAGGGATGGGTCCCTCCGCTCCTCCTCACTCATCTGCTCTTCCAGAGACCCAAGGCTGTGCAGGGAGCAGGGGAAGGGAGCCAGGAGAGGTATGGAGCCTCGCTGCAGTCCCTGACCTGCCCGTCTCCTGCCAGGCGGCGAGGAGCCTGGCTGGGCTGCATGACTCACCCGGCAGCCACGTGAAGTGGAACTGGCATAGGAAAGCCGTGTGAGGCCACGGGCTCTTCCTGGAAGAGAGCTGCACACTCGCATCCCCCCCTGGAGCGATCTTCACCGTCACAGCACAACTCCAGCCCCCTGCGAGCCTGCTGGGCCCTCTCCTGCAGAGGCAGAGCTAAATTTCCCCCAGCAGCCCCCCCAGAGTGGTGGGAGGAGAGAGGGGGGGGGGGCATTCAGCTTCTTGGGGGAGCAGGGCCAGAACCGGCCCAGCCGGTCCTGTGGAGCACCAGAGCATTGGGAAGGTAAATCCTGCCTCCGGGATCGTATCTGGACTGGCAGAAAGCAGTGGGGCTTAGAGGGACTCCTGCCCAGCCCCTGCTGCAGGGCAGGATCCGTCCTACCAACCCCACCACCAGCAGAGACAGGCGCTGTGGTTGAAATAAGCTGGTGATTAAGTGGAAACAGTGTGTGGGGGGGATCCCTCCCTCCCGAGAGCTGGGAAACACCCCACAGGGGCCAGGATCTTGCCAGGGCTCCCCAGCACGCACTGGGGGTGCGTGCTGGGAAGAGCCTGGCAGCCCAAGCGGAGATGTGATACTGGGAAGGCTGCGTGGGCAGGGACCTGTGCCAGCTTCAAACCCGCTGCCTCACCCCCCCTCCTCGCTGCGAGTGGGGCTCGGACCCTCAGCAGCACATCTCGACAGCCACACATCTTCCCAGCCACGGTTTATAACCCTCTGTGCACCAGCTCCATCTGCCAACACCCCACATGATCAGCCCAAATCTTAAATTTCCCCTCACCTCCATTACTCCACCTTTCCCCATCTCACCACATGGAGCAGACACAGCTCTGCCCCAGCAGGTCACAGGCTTGGAGTTGGAGGGGAGGCCACCAGCCCACTCT
>JAOQGH010000006.1:8410487-8474328 GCA_025769975.1 Gallinago jamesoni
CGCCCCCGGACCGGCCCCCGGCACCGGAGCGGCCCCGCCGGGACGGCCCCGCGCCCGCCGTGGGCTCACCTACCCCGGGACGCTGTGGTGCGGTGCGGGCAGCAACGCGGACACCTACGAGCAGCTGGGTAAGGGCGGGGGGGCTGCTGCTACCTGTCCCCCCCATCCTAACCCTTCCCATCCCATCCCATCTCTTCCTATCCCGCTCTTTCCCACCCCTTCCTATCTCTTCCCATCCCATCTCCTCCCATCCCTTACTTTCCCATCCTTCCCTTCCCTTCCCTTTTCCCTTCCCATCCCATCTCTTCCCATCCCTTTCTTTCCCATCCTTTCCTATCCGTTCCCATCCTATTTCTTCCCATCCCTTACTTTCCCACCCTTCCATTCCCATTTCTTCCCATCCCTTACTTCCCTTCCCTGCCCTGCCCTTCCCATCCTATCCATCTTTCCCTTCCCATCCCTTACTTTCCCATCTTCCCTTCCCTTCCCTTCCCTTCCCTTCCCCATCCCAGTGCTGGGTCAGTCCCCACCAATCCTAGTCCAGTCCCATCCCAGTGCTGATCCACCCCAGTCCCCATCCCCTTGGCTAGTTCAGTCCCTGTCAGTCCCAGTCCAGCCCTCACCCCAGTGCTGGTCCAACTGCTGTCCACCAGTTCACCTCTGTCTGTTTCCCACCACAGGGCTGGTCCGCCCTGGTCCCTGCACTGGTCCCACCACTGTTCCCACACTGGTGCTGGTTCAGTCCCGATTCCCTCCATCCCCAGCCTGGTCCCTGGTCCATCCTGCTCCCATTCTGTTCCCCACTCTGGTGCTGTTCCCACCTGATTCCACTCCCAGTCCCTCTCCTGATCCCAGCCTAGTCCATCTCTTGGTCCTGTTCCAGTCCTGGTCCCCATCTTGACCCCAGCCTAGTCCCAGTCTCATCCCCACTGTGGTGCTGGTGCAGCCCCAGGCACCATCCCAGACCAGTTCTGGGCTCTCCAGTTCAAGAGGGACAGGGAACTACTGGAGAGAGTCCAACGTAGGGCAACGAAGATGATTCAGGGATTGGAGCATCTCCCTGCTGAGGAAAGGCTCAAGGAGCTGGGACTCTTTAGCCTGGAGAAGAGAAGGCTGAGGGGAGACCTTGTTGATGCTTATAAATATCTAAAGGGTGGGTTGAAGGAGGATGGAGCCAGACTCTTTTCAGTGGTTCCCAGTGACAGGATGAGGGGCAATGGGCACAAGTTGGAACATGGGAAGTTCCACTCAAATCTGAGGAAGAACTTCTTTGGGGTGAGGGTGGCAGAGCCCTGGAAGAGGCTGCCCAGGGAGCAGGAAGTCCCTTTCTCTGGAGATCTTCAAGCCCCACCTGGATGCTCCTGAATGATGTGCTCTGGGCAATCCTGCTTTGGCAGGGGAGTTGGACTGGATGATCTTTAGAGGTCCCTTCCAACTTTGTCAAATCCATGAATCCACGAATCCCAAGTGCCCTGTGCCTTCCCTGCAGGGGAACACCGGGACACGGACCGCTGCTGCCGGGACCATGACCACTGCCAGCACGTCATCCACCCCTTCACCGCCCGCTATGGCTACCGCAACCTGCGCTGGCACACCATCAGCCACTGCGACTGCGACCGCAGGTGAGCAGCCCCTCACAGCACCCCTCCATCCCCAGGGAGGGGGTTGTCCCAGCCCCTCCGGCTCCCAGCCCCTCCGGCACCCCCCCCCCTCACCCCATCCGTGCCCCACGGCAGATTGAAGGAGTGCCTGCGGCGGGTGAACGACACGGCCTCGCGGGTGGTGGGACAGGCCTTCTTCAACGTCATCCAGGTGCCCTGCTTTGAGTTCACCTACAAAGAGGAGTGCGTGGAGCCCTACCTCTACGTCTGGTGAGTGTCCGTGTCGTCCCCCCCCCCCGCCACGAGGACCAGCTCCCATCACCCCCCCGCCCTGGGGCTCGCTTCACCCCCTGCCTCCTCCCTCTCTGCAGGTGCAAGACGTACAACACGGTGGCCATCGCGGTGCCCAGGGAGCCGGTGCTCTACGAGTTCGGTGGGGAGCTGATCGATCGGGCAGCGAGGCCTGGGGGGGTCCCCCTGAGTCCCCCCTGGAGCAGCGCCGCAGGCGGAGGAGCCGTCCCGGTGGAGCATCACACGCCTGCCCGCCCCAAGGCAGCCAAGAAAGAGAGGAAGGGGAAGAAGAAAGACAAGAAAAAGAAGGGGAAAGGTCTGAAAAAGAAAGGCCCTTTGGAAAAGGGGGAGCTGAGCCGTCCCGCAGCCGCTGGCCCCAGGGGGCAGGACCCACAGGCCCCCATGGCAGACTTGGGGGAAGCGGTCAACGCCGTCCTGAGCGATGCCCCGGCGCAGGAGGGCTTGGGCAGGGAGCCTGCCCCGGTCCCTCCATCCCCGGTCCCCACGGCCAGCGGGAAGAGGAGGAGGAAGGAAAGGAACAAAAAGAAGAGGCTGAAAAGCCAAGCTGAGGCAGAGCCTGGAGAGCCACAGCCCTGACTCCCCCCGCGCGGGTCTCGGTTGTAATAAAGTTGGTCACTGGAGCAGATGGTGCAGCCTCATCCCATCTCCGTGGGGACAGGGGGTGGCTTCCAGGAGAAATCCCGAGGCTGATCCTACTCACAGGGCTCCCACCAGCTCCTGTCACCTTCCTGGGCACCGGGGAGGGTGAGCTGCTGCTCTGGCTAGGGACGCAACTCCTGTCCCCACGCCAACACGGGGCACAGCTCTGGTTTTAGCTCCTCTGCCACAGATGGTTGAGCTCCAGCTCCCCAGGGGTGTATTTCTCTGGAGAAAGAGTTGATGAAGTGCACCATCACTGACTCCTTCACCAGCAATGGCAGCGGGGACTGCGAGGGGAGGAGAGGGGACCTTGTCCCTCCCTGGAGGCTCTTCAAATGCCTCAAAGAGCTCTCTGGAGTAGGACAATAGAAGCTTTTCTAGCCCTGGGACAAAGGCAGATGCTTTGCGTCCCTGCCGTGGGTGACCACAGCCTGACTCTAGTAGCCAAGATTTTAAGAGCAGCTCCCAGCACCAAATTCCATAAGGAAAAAGCGATAGGATCCAAGCGCTGTCCCCCGTTTTGCCACAGCACAGCCTTGGGAGATCAGAGAACACCAAAGAGCAGAGCTGCCCCCTCCCAAACCCCACTCTTCCTGGAGAAATGAAGGGTGCAATCCCAAATCCCTGAAATAAGCGGACCCCGAGAGCCCGGGGGGGGGGAAATACCAAGGTTGTATGAGGCACTGCACCCCCTCAGGCACTACTAAAGGGTGCAAAGTCCTCGTGGTCACCACAGCGTCACCGCAGGAAGCACAGAGATGTGGCATGCGGGCAGCTTCCCAAAAGTAGAATTTTTATTGACAGTAAGGGAAAAACTAAAAACAAAAGACAGCCAAAAAGGAGCCGACAACACACACAACTCGCCCTTCCCCGTACGGGTCCGACACATCCCTGGTAAGGAGCCACTCCCAGTCAAATTCCTGTCATACAGAGTTTCTTCAAATAAAAAAAATAGCGTAAGATTAGTACAACCTGCAACCTACGGCAGCCGCGGGCCCCAGAGCACAGTTCTCCAGCCCAGCCTGCCCCATCCCAGGGGAGGGACAGGACTGTGTCAGCCCCCCAAGTATTGCCGAGGGGATGGCTGGAAAGCCAGGACCCTCATTTCTCTGTAGAAACAGCTTTGCTTTGTCTCCCCGGGTTGCCACCATTCTTCAGGAGCATTTACATGCGAAAAAGAGCTTTGTTTCTTAAAGATCTGCTGTTCTCGCTCATTTCCTAGCGGGAGGAGGGTAAACCAGGAGCCCTTGGAAGGAAACAAAGACTCTGCTTCCATAGAAAATCCCTACTAACAAAGCAGGAGAGAGGAAAGTGCGTGCAGCGGGAACTTTCCAGTTCAGAAATGGCTCTCAGGGCCGGCAGTGGCTCTGCAATACTGCAGTGGGATGCTTTTGACGAGCCCAAAGTTATCTGCCCCCCCCACCTCCCAGGCCTCCCAGTACCTCTCCCAGCCAGTGAGAAACATGGACCTCGGGGAGGTGGCCGGGGATGTCGCTGTGATGTCTCCATACCACAAGGCATTCAAACCAAGACATTATTCTTTATCAGCTCGACATCAATCAGCTTCTCTGTGAAAGTTCCAGCGCACAGAGGGCAACTCCAAGCAACAAAGAGAGAGAAGGAGCATCGGCTTTCACCACGGAACTCTGTTTCTAAGCAAATCCACGGCTAAGAGGAGAGGGCAGGCAGGCAGCACACGATGCAGGCAGGAAACCTCTCGACTAGCCTTCAGTAAAAAAAAAACAAACACTGGTGTTTAATTCGCCCCTCTTGGTTACAACTGGGCAGGGTTAAGCGGATACGGCGGAGGGTGCCACGCACTCCCGGCTGCTTCGCATTCTCCACCGCAGGAGCGGCTGCTCTCGCAGCGGTTTTAGCCCCACGTGTGTGCCCCGTGCTGGGGAAAGCTGCCAGTGGCTGGCGTTTTGTTTCGCAGTCTGATTTTTAAAAAAAAAAAAAAAATTAAAAAAAAAAAAATCAAAACTAAATAAATATTGTTCCAAAAGAAGCCAGAGGAGAGAGCAAGCCTTTGGTACGACAGCTGCATTTCTCTCCAGCAGGACCCCGAGCCCTGGAGCTGCTGTGCCAGAGCCCTACAAACACAGCCAGGAGTCAGCACAGACTCTGCAGAGCCTGTTGCACATGAAAACATGGAGCAAACAACCGTAGAAACTTCTGGAGAACTCCGGTTTGCTTTTCACAACCCCCGTGACTTAGCTTTGTTCTCTCAGGACAAGGAGAGGTGACGGTCAGGGGTTGGGAGAATCCAAATGGAAGAGGCTCGCTCCAGGCTGATGGTTTGCACTTTCAGCTACACTTGCTTCCTCGCCTTCGTGGTGAAAGCAAGCTGCTGTGCACGTACAAGGACAAGTGACTCGTTTGACCTCATAATTACTTCGCCAAAGTTCCGAAGAAGTGGTGAACCAGGGCCTGTAACACAGAGGCCACTGCAGCGTCCCTTCCTATGATATATTTATATATATATAGTATGTATATTTAGACCAGCCCTGTCAAGTCTATTCATTTGCTCAGGTGCATGTCACCAAGAGTCATGTCCCACCATCTCACGAGGTTTAATAACAGGAGTTACGTGGCTAAGGGCAGGGAAGTTGTCCTCAACTGTTCCCTCTCCCTTCCCCTTCCTAGAGGAGAGAGTGGAGGGTTAGGGGTCAGGTCCAGCATGGCCTATCGATCCATCTCATCCAGCAGTGGCGTGGCGTCCCCGGCGATGGACATGGGCGTGCTCTCGATCATGGGGCTGGGAGACGGGCGAGGAGTCAACCTCTGCTTCTGTTTCCTCCGTTCAGCCTCCTTCTCCTGGAGCCACTGCTCGGCCATCTTCCCCCAGTCGATCGCAGCGTGACTGTTGGTCCTGCAGTGACACAGGCAGAGGGTGAGTCACACCAAAGGGACAGATTCCCTGCCCTCCCTCCCCAGGAGTCCCAGCTGGGAAGGTGCGAGGCAACCCCACCACGCGGGTTCCATAAAAATCAAAATGGGACAAAGAAGGGTACAAAGTCACTCACTTTGGCTGCTGCCTCTGCCTGGAGCTGGATGATGGCTGTGACTGTGTTTGGGACTGGGTGGACTGGGGTGTGGTGTTGGCCTGCAGCTGGTACTGGGGCGTTGTAATCGGCTGGCTGGGGGTAGTGTAGGAGTAACTGGGGGTCATCAGAGGGGTGGCCACCGGTTGCTGTGCTGGAGTCGCAAAGACCTGCAGAGAGCAGATACTGTCAGGGGACTGAGGACAACCCTGCTGGGCTGCAAGCAGAGGTCTGGCAAGCTCTCATTGGCCTCATTGCCCAGGAGGCTAGTGACCCCCCACTTGCTGCACACTCCCAGCCCTGCTGGAGCCCCTCATCCAGAGGTTTGCAGTGGGAATGGGGGGCTGCACGGCAAAAGGAGCAATATTCTGCTGAACACAGATATCTGGTCCTCTGAGAGACCCCAGTTGCCCACCCAACCCGGGTCAGCAGGACCACCACTGCCTGCCTTTCTTGTTCACCCCATACAGGATACAAGGGGAGATGATTAAACCAAGCAAAGGTAAGGGCTGCAAGAGATGGGCATAAAAGACACATGGGGCAAGCTAGCAGAAATGACATGCCTGCAGTGGGGATCAAGAACAGATGAATTCTTCCCCTGTGGGCTGCAGAGAAGGCGCAACAGCTCCAGAGGTGGCTCCCTCCTGCCCCCAAGCTGGCTGGCTCACTGTTTGCTCAATGGCACACTTGGTCTCTTTGCCTCCTAGTGTTCACCTCCCCTTTCCTTCAAATTGGGTTATTCAGAGTCCCTGCCTATCCCCAGCTCGGTGTTACTGTGCCAAACTCTACGAAATCCTCCCAGGGTGGTCTAAAAGAGGATCACTCCTCCCTGCAAGCCTTGTCTTGCAGCACCTCTTCATTAGGTGTCTCTAAGGCTGGGTGCGTTTCTTGTACCCAGGCATCTCAGTCCTTCTGCAGCTGGATTTAGCCTGGGGATCAGCTGGGGAGCCGGCAGGCACCCACACCCATGAGGAAAAGCTTCAGTGTGAGCCAAAACTGTCCAATTCCATCTTACTCCCTGCAAAGCCTCTGGGTGTTTGGTCAGGCTGAGGTGTTCGCCTACCGGTGCTGCTCGGAGATTAGCACGCTGATCTGAAAAGCCCTGCAAACTCAGCGCATAGTTTCACGGCTAATCTCTTCCACTGGCAGCTCACGTTGCCAATTCAAGGGGCACAATCGGAAGGTTGTGTGCCCTCACCGCTGGATCCCGCCTCTCCACCCTGCTGCATTCCTTGGGGGCCACACCAATTCCCTACTTGCTCCAACTCTCCCCAGAGCAGGGCTGTATCACGTGCCTCGTTTCCTCAGCCACGGGAGGCAAGAAGAAACTTGGTCCAAGAATCCAGCCAGGCTTCCCTGTGCAGCACCACAGGCACACAACGAGAACTGGATGATCCCAGGTAATAAGCAGCTCCTTAGGATCCCAGGGGAGCCCCCACGGGATGGTTTCGCAGCAAGGAGAAGCCCCGCAGCACCTCTGCTCAGAAATTTAAGTGACACCTACGTGGTACGCGCTGCTGCCGCCTCCACTGCCTCCGTAGCCAAACTGACTGGATGCCCATTGTGCAGGGGTGGCATTTGGGTTCTGTCCCTGGCCTGTCACAGCAGCGATGGCACTGAACATCTGGGAGGTCATGTTCTGCGGCAGAGCGTTCACCGCACGGGTCAGGTCTGCAAGAAAGACCCATCGTGTTAGACAAAGCAGAGTCTGGAAAAGGAGCTCACATCCCGATTCCAACCAGGAAAGAGCCTGCACTGACCTGCCAGGTTAATGTTAGCTGGAGTAGCATTAATGGAGGCTGGAGTCCTAGTCCGACTGCTACTGCTGGGGGTAATACCTGCATAAAATATAAACCAAGAGAGATAGATTAGTTCTCCCAGAAGAGCAGCTATTGACCTGAAACTCAGGTTTTGAAAAAAAAAAAAACGCAGATAAAAGCTTGTACTGGCAAGATGCTATTTTACCACCCAATGGTGTACGAGGGGTTTATGGTGGCGAAGGCTGAGGGAGAGGAAAGGGACAAGCCCAGCTTTTGCTGCATGGCCCACTTGGCCGAAAGATTAACTCTGAGGAGAGCTCTCAGTGGGTCCATGGAGGCCAAGCACTTGAGCACTGCTTTGAAACTCCCCCCTTGTAGAAAATCCTAGGACATGCTTCACAGACAAAGAATATGGAATTGTCTTTTACTAACAGCTCCTACTGTGTGACACCTATGAAACAGTTGAGGCTGTTGCTCAGGTTTTGGGATGCTCACCTGGAACAGGGTCCTGATAATGATCCTTAAACCATCGGAAGAGTCCGTTCACAGTAGGGAAGACCTGGCCTCGGTAGCGGAATCCTTCTGGTGTCACTGTCACATACTCTATCCTGTGAGGAGCAGCGAGAGGCTGTTTCAGAGCCACACCTGCCACTGTACAGCACCCTCACGCCAACAGGTCACAGTCAGAACAGGCAAGATCTACACACTCAGACAATGGCTGTACTGTTACTGAACAGATAGACCCACCTAAGCCACATTCCTTTTGTTTTCAAGCAAATACTCCCAAATACCATAACTTTCCATGCAAAATCTAGCAGTCATTGCCTACACCCCTGTGATCCCCCACCACTGCACAGGGCAGTACTGCTTGTGGCAGCAGCTGGTCAGAAACACAGGAGTCTCCTGGGTGAGATTTACTCCTAGTCATGGGTTCTCTACTGTCAAGAGGAGAGGCATGACTTACGGGGATATTGACAGAGCTGGAAGAAAAACTGGCAGCAATAAGCTGAGGTGTGGCACTGGCAGTGCTCAGCTGCAGCTGCCAGGCTTGCCTCTCACTTACCTTGGTTTGCCTCGAGGCTGATATCCCAAGAGGAATTTGCCAGGTAGATCTTTACAGGCACTGATAAAGTAGGGAATAAATGTTGGCTTCTCCTTCTTGGTCTTTATCAGCAGCTCTTCCAGCTTCTAATTAGAGAGAGAGGAGAAGAGAAATGCTGAAGGAGAGTCTGTATTTTTAGCAACACACAGGGCCTACAGATATCTCTCTCTGTGCTGCAGACAGCCCTTTCTTCCCCCCAGCCCCGATGCCACAGATGCAACAAGGACCACCAACTGCACCGTTTCTGTGCAGGGCTGGTGCACAAATGTCACCAGGTCACAGAAAGCCAATATTCTCCCTTCAGTGACATTTGCTGGCAGGCCAATGCTCTGTGCTCTGACACACTCCCATGTCCTAACTCCACTGCTCCCAGACAGAATCCCCGGAGATCTACAGCTGGAAAGTAACTGCCAGGTCCCAGGCAACAAGAGAAACATCAGAGCGTTCAGTCCAGCAGCAGCTCATGCCAGACTCTAAGAGTTTAAGACTGTCCTGAGAGAAAGGAGCATAGTATAAGTTTCTTTATCTCCCACACAAGCTGCTGCATCCTGGGACAGGCTCACCTTCTTGTCTCCACCGTTGCAGTCCTGATAGTATTTGTGATTCAACAGGTCTCTGGCAAAAGAAGCCATTGGCTGGACATAGCGAGCAACAATTTCATCCAGGTCTTCAAACTCCTTTGAACAAACACATTTAAAGAGGTATTTAGGGTGCATGATAAGGAACTCTGATTCTAGTACACAGCTCTCAGTCATACATTCTGCACAGCAAGGCTAGATGCCTTGAGAAGGAAAAAAAAAATTAAGAGAAAAAGAAAGGGTTGAGTATTGTCTAAGAATCTGGGATCTGCAGTGGAAGTTACTCTCCAACAGCCTGAAAGCAGCTGGAAGGACAGAAAAGCTGTGCAAAACAAGTACTTCTCCTTCCCTGCCAACTCCTTGCCAGGCACGCTCTGCAAGGCTCTTACCTCTGTGTTAATCCAAAGCGTGGAGCCAAGGCTGAAGGCATTCTCCTTGCCCTCTTCTCGAACATCCACGTGCTGGTAAATCCCATCATTCACCTTCCAGGTGACCGTCAGGTGGTTCTCCCCTTTGCTACTTGGCCGAATAATCACATCCCCTTGGTCCATGGTCTCCATCATCTTCTCAGCTTGCTTGAAGCTAATGTTGTGGAATGATGGGTGAGCAATTACTCTCTTGATGTACGCTAGAGGAAGAAGAGGAGTGTTTAGGCTTCCAAGAGGAACTGCTTTATTCCCAGAATATGTCTAATCATGCTTACTCTCTGGAAGCATTTTGGGCAGGCTGGCATTAAGGAGGAGAGAAAATTAACTCACTTGTCCGCTGCTGCTTTCTTTTCAGGTCTTCCTCCTGCTTGTGATCTGCTGCCTCAGAGTCAAAGTCATAGTAGGTGTCTTTAGGCAGTTTCCACTCATTGTTCTTATCCATCAGGTCTGAGGTCCTGCAGGTCAGGTCTGCACTGAACTTCTCAATGTCGATCTTCATAATCCTGCAGTGAACGGTCATTCCCACCTACAGGAGAGGGGCAGGCACAGCTGATCAGTGGGTTTGGCCCATATGCCAGATCCTCTGGGCTACAGAGCAATCTGTGCAGGGTCATGCTGTAAGGGAGTACAAACTACCCCCCCTGCTTCAGACTGATACAGCTTTTCAAAGTGATCCCCAAGATGACTAGAATCAAAAGAATTTAAAAGAAAAACGGGCAGTTGTCTAGCACAGCTATTACCTGTGCCTCACACCACACAGCAAACTGCACATCTGGAGGCTGAGGACAATAAAGTTTGCTATTTTACATATTTCTAACAATGCAAGAAGGAAAACTGGACTTCACAATGTGCAAGAAAGCAGTTAAGTTTGGTCAGAATCAGAGTGGAAGTCACCCAAAGGGCTGCTCTAATTAAATGGGAAACAGAAAATACCACCACAAAACCTGCAATGTCTTAGTCCAGTTAACCATGCTGAAGTTAATGATTCTTTAAAGAAATGCTAAGAGACCTCTGAGCTTAAAGGATTATCCATCACCTGCATGGACTGTCAGGGGGACCACAAAAGATGGCAAAGATGTTAAACCTCTATTTTATCATGTGATAAAAATATGATTCCGCTTCTTTCAGAACCCCAATTCCTGTCCTGAGCAAGAGCAGTAATTCTGATGACCTCCACAAATGAATTGAGAGAGAAGAAAGAGCTGTGAGAGATGGAAAGTGGCCCTTCTGTGTCTAACAGTGGTTCCATGAACTCTTTAGAAAGACAGAAACAAAGGGCAGCTCTGCATTAGAATGCCTTCTGGCCTCCTAAACCCAGACTTTAGCCAGACTATAATAAATCCTCCCGCAGCGCAACATGTTAACTGATCAACATGGTTTCCACCAGCTGCCAAGAGAGATTTGCACTGTGGGAAAAGGACACTAACCACAACCTGACCTTGCTGCTGATTTAAAGTCCTTAAATGAAAATAAGGTTTGAAAAGTCATTTAGGGAACGGTGTTATTAACCAAACTTTGAATCTTTGGTATTGCCTCCAGCCTCTTCCAGCTCTTGCCGAATATGTGAAAATCCACTGCTTTCATACCTTCACCCTCTCTTCTGGCCGCTTGACCACCTTATCACTAAGAAATTTTGTTGGGATGAAGCCAGCGACGCCATTATCCAGACGTGTCTTCACTCCAATGGCCTGACCCGGGCAGGAACCGCTGTCAAAGTGGTTCCAAACCTTGAATAAAGTAAAAGTCATTTAGCATGGAAACAAAACAGCCCCAGCAGCTCACACTCAAACAAGTCTAAAAGCTGTATCAGCAAACTGGTGCAGCCAGCAGAGCCATATGGAAGGGCAGGGGACAGAGGACTTCAATGAATGCTACCCAGTAATGCAATCTTCCTCCTTCAGTTTTGCTCAGCTTATGGGGCTTTGCAACCAGGAAGGTCAGAACATTTTTAGACCCTGAACACAAGCCCGCAGCTAGGGCTGGTTTCTAATGAACGCTATAGGGCTTTAAAGTCACGGATTATCAAGGCTGGAATTCAGCAATGTTTAGAAGAGACCTAAAGTACAGCTGCATTAAGCAGCAGGGAGGCCAGATAAGTTCTTAAAATCGAGCAGGTGGCAGAACAAGCTTCTGTTCTCAGTGTCACGGGCACTTTCTCTGTGTAAAACACAATCCTAGACCACAAACAAGCCTGCTTTATGTGTTTGCAAAGAACTGGTCAGCTTCACCCCAGGTCCATCTCACTCCAAGTCCAGTTCACTAAAATCCATAATGTAGCCATACAGGACCTGCCAAATCTAGACTGAAGCAATTAGTCACAAGTGGAACAGATTACATTTGCAGCTAAAGGTCACATTCAGGTGGGGATCCTGAGGCAGTGCAGACACAATGTTGGCTCTGATACCTTGTCTCCCAAGAACCCTACAAAGCACTAAAGTCTCCTGACAAAGGCAGGCCCATTAGGAGGAGCAGCCCCACCTCGCTGAGCTCTGGGAAGTTATCCTGCTGACAGAAAGGACACTGCCAAAGGCCAGTTTCATCGTTCCGTATTGCCTGGTCGTAGCTTTCTCCTTGTGGCCGCCTGTGGGCTATCCCAGTCACATTGCAGATAATCATTTTACCTGTGGTATGATGGAAGAGGAGAAGAAAAGAATGAAAAACTGAAAGCCAACTACAGGGCAGTTCCCTCAATTTAAGGGAGTTGTGCACGAAAGTGTTGGGAGACTACCAAGGTACTTGAAAAGCTGCTTCACATACATGCAAACATTTTACCATCCCAACATTATCCTCACCAAGGTCCCTCTCCCCACATTTACACATGCTAAGTCAATTTAAGGATGACAGAAACAAGGGATGTAAATAGGGATGTACCTATATAAAAAGTCTCTGGAGTTTCTTTGGTCAACATATTGAAGACCTCTTCTGTGTTTGGAGAACGATATGGGGTTCTCAGGTCCTTGTACCTGCAGCTTAGTTCAGCTCGAATGTCATATAGAGTGATATGCTTGTCACCGTAGCCCTGCGTGGTATCAAAAGGTTATAAAGCCGTGAGTAGCAGGAAGGAGGTGAACAGGAAATCCAGTTATAAATGTAAGTTATGAAAGGACTCAAGGAACTTATCAAACAGCAAATTTTAAAAAGATGAATGCACAAGGTACCACCAAACTGCAGAACTCAGTTACAGGACATCAAAGAGGTCAAAAATACTGGTATGTTCGGCGAAAAGTTAGATCAGTTCAGGGAGGACAGCTTAAATGGTCTGATTACTATCTCCTGCCTCCTCTCTCCCTCTGCCCCAAGTGTACTTGCTGTAAGCATTTATCACATGCCATTGTCAGACACTGAATACTCATCACGGCTGTTTATACATTTTACAACGGCAACAGCTAAATGCTCAGCTCCTAAAAAGGATAAGGGTTACCAGCTTATAAAACTTAAGAATCTGAGCTGGACAGCAGAGCTTCCCCTCTGTTTGTCAGCACCAGGAACCTCAGTGCACCTGTCTTTCCAGCTCTTCAGCAAAGGCATCGAGATCCAGGTCTTTCAGACGCTCAGGGTTTTCCAAGATCTCCTCCAGAGCTCCTGCGGGATTAGCGTCCTCTGCCGACTCATCGTACTCTAAGGCATCCACTGCCATTTTTCTTGCCCATTCATAGGTTTCAGGATGGACCCTAGACCCATCTAGGACTTCGATGTAGGAATCGGTACTGAAATAAAACCAAAGCAATGTTGAAATAAGGATCTACAGAGTTCCAGAGTCCTTCAGCTCAGTAATAAATCAGGCTGTTGAGCACCGCTGTTGGCTGTGTGGCTGCTTTGCCACCGCTGCCCTTCGTGGAACAAGCTACTCTAAAAAGGACACAATGATTTCTTCACTGCTAAATCAACAGGAGTCAAGGCAAGATTTGACAAATTCTAGTCTGCAGCTTCTACGTGGCAAAGAAACAGCCAGGCTTTTTGGATGCCACCTAGATTTGATTGCTCTGTGCTATAGCTGCTCTATGAGCACACAGCTCTTTACAGTTTCTCTCCTCATACAAATCGAGTCTTGCCAACGGGCCATCTGCATCCAGCTGTTTTGAAGGAATCTACACTTTGCCCCCTGCGTGCCTGGGATTTGTATCCTGCAAGAACCAGGTACCCAGTGGGGCTGGATCATCCAGTGTAAGGATTTAGCCAGGTGTCCTTTCTCAGTTGGCTTTTCAGAGGCAAGAAGGATACGTGTCAACCCTAGAGAAAGCACGTTTCCAACAGGCAACTAGAGATTCAGGGACTAGGTTACTGCTGTCCTCCAAACACATTTCTCCTTTAGTTCCCAGTAACCTAATGCTCCACAAAACTCCCAGTGTTGCTACTGGTTTAAGTGGAACCTAAATTACCAAGTTATCCCTGAAGGTTGAAACTTTAGAAAAATAAAATACCGATAGTGGGACTAGGCAGAAACTAAGTACCCAACAGACACGCGTGACAACTATGTCAGGAGAACAACTGCTTTTAGTTTAGTTCCTCTTGACCACAAAGGGCCTTTCAAACCTCACATTGCTGTGCAAGTTTAGCTGCCCATAAGAATCAGATTAATAACCAGCAATACCTCAATTTGGCCAGTGATCAGAGAGGTCACACAGAAGCTCCTGAGAACATGGACTCTGCAGAACAAGACTGCTTCAACCTGCAACTCATGCTGTCTCCACACCCCATACGACATCAAATACAATCCCATACCCACCTATCACCCAGAGATGCTGTGTCAATTTTGATGAAGCCAGCACAGTTGATAAACACCTTGGGTCCCATGTGACACATCGTAACCAGCTGGGTCCTGTTCTCCAGACGCGTGTTGTTTTGTTTTAAGATCTGGAGAAGAGAGGTAACAGTATAAACTCTGCTGTTCAAACCCAAGGGTTCTCCAGGAAAAGCAGAGGACTCACGCCGGACACCGTGGCATTCAAACCATCTGACATAATCAAACCCATCACAATTCATAAATCGTTGCCCCCTGCCTGCATCTCAACATTGTATGAAAGGAGATGACTCCACACAGAACAGTTCCGACTCCCAGGAAAAGCGTTGGCTTTTTGCCTTGTGTTTTCTACAGTACAGAAGCGTCTTGATACCATCACAGCACACCGTTCCCGTGGGTTCAGGAGCTAGCTGGGATTGACAGATCTGCTGACTTGCTTGGGTGTATCAAGGACGTTAAGTCCAGGCACAGCTTTGGGGTTAGGCGCAGTGAGATAACACATACTAAAACACACGTCAAGGGAGCCATCAGCTGCATCTGGCACGTGGGACCCTGACTCATCTCATAACAGCGCTGCCATCGGCCCAACTCACACGTTATTGGCAATGTATTGTTTGGGTTTTTTTTAAGCAGGGACAGAAGTCTCCCTACCTTTAGCAGATGGGTGCCTTTGCGTGGTCCCAGGCCACACACGTACTGCAGCAAAGCCTGGCTGTGAGGGTGAGCGATCGCCCGATTGACATCCACTCCCACCTCGTTCACACGGTTGATGAATTCGCAGTAGAGGGCATTCAGCAGTTCCTCCTTCACCACATGCTCCTGACAGAAAGGAGAGGCGTTAGCCCTGCGAGAAGATGCAAGCAACACTTTGCCATAAGGAAGCTGAGCCAAACACAACAGACTGGCTCTCGGGGGCTGTGCTGCACCTCAGAGTTACCCCTGAGAACACCCTAAAGGCAGGAGGCAGATGAGCTAAAGAAGGCAAAAAAAGAAGGTGCTGTGTAGCCTGAATACGGCATAGAAGAGGCAGAACTTGCACCAGTTCAACTTAGGATACTTTTCTTTGACAGCAAACTGTCCCAGGCCTCCCTGGTCACTTTCTCTTGCAGTGAAGGATCCCACAAGGCAAAGTTACCTGCAGAGGGTGGAGTTTTAGGCAGAGAATATCCTCATCGGAGCTGCAGACCTGGGCAAACTCGATGAGGGGGTCCTGAATGCGGCGAGCAAGGGAGACGGCTTGACGCAGGAGAGGTGGGTAATCCCGGAATTCATTCTGCAAGAGGCCAGAGAATCAGAGGGGATTTGTAGCACAAGCAGCAAAGACTCATCAGTCAGGGACCGAAACAAGGGAAGTATTTGGTGCTCAGGGCAAAGAGAGCTGAGGTGAAAGGCTCCCAGGAACTCTGCTGCAACTAGGAATGAAACAACCCCATCCACTCAGCTGAGCAAGATTCACTTCAGACTACATCAATATCTACTTTCTACATCTGCTGGTGCTGATCTCTTCAGGGAAGCCTAAATAAGACCCAAAGATCAGTACATTACTGACCAGATGGATTCCATGAGGCAGCAGATGACAGAAGGCAGGGCCAGCACAACAAATGGAGGATGAGACAGCACAAATGAGCAACAGACTAAGGGATAGCTGGAATAACAGAAGGTTCACCTCAGACTTCTTGCTGTTCATGTAGAGGATGGCCAGTTCATTGTCCACCAGCTCCACTCCAATAGAGGACAGCTGCTGCCCTTGATCCAGCTCGTGAACAATTCTCTTTACATCCTCCATCAGCATCTGAGCATCCCTAGGGAGAGATGGCCAAGGGGATTGAGGGGAGAGTGCAAATCTGGGTCCTGGAATCACAGTGGGTTACCTCACACCAGGGACAGAAACAGTGAGAAGTGGACAGGCATGAGGAGAGGACTGCAAAGAGACTGGGAAGTGAAAGACACATAAAGACTGACCTGTTCTCGCCTGCAATTGTCACCACATGAGGTTTCTTGTTCAGGAGGAATTTTTTCAAGGTTTCAATATCCTGGGCCTGGAAACAAAAAGATGCAGGTCAGAACAGAAATGCCAGAGGGTTTCTGTTCTGAGCTAGAGCTACCAGTCCTGAGTTCCTATTTCATAGGGCAAATCCTCACCAACAGCCACCCTGACCTGCCACCCTGACATGAGCATGGCTAAGTGCCTTCTCCACAGACTTGCAGCTCTTGACTACTCTAAGGGCAAACAGGAAGGATCTGCAGAGGAAAGACTGATGGCTTCGTGGTTTGGCATTAAATGAAATCAGTGCAGGCAGGGAATGGAAGCCAAAAGCTTGCCCCAAGCTCCAGGAGGTCTCACAGCCTCTTGGTATTATAATGTGATCAGGGAAAGGGGAGAAAGTTTCTGTAGCTCACAAAACCCCAAAGCCAGCAGAACTCAGGGATGGCTCCTCCCTAAGAGGAGCAGAAGAGGTGAATTGGAATCTAACTGGAAGCAAATGTTTTGCCAGAATAATTACAGGGTAGGAAAAAGGCAGTAATCTTATGTGCAAGAGCAACAAAGCCTGAGCCATCTTCCGACTGACTATTCCTCTCCAGCCCACAGTGCACCAAAAGCAATGTGCAGACATTCATCTTTACAATAGCTGAGCCAAGACTCACCTTTTTTTCCCTCTCTTCCTCACGCCAGGCATTCCTTCTCTTTGTGAAATGTGGCAATCGGAGGAAGTCTGTAACCTCACCCTCTCCATTAACAAGGGCACAAAACACCGGGTGGTCCCTGTGAAACAGAGATCACCCAGACATGGAGGACTGCTAAAGCTGAACATGGATCCAAAGGGAATTAATTCCTCTTCTCCTACCTGGCTGAGGAAAACGCAATGCCTAACACCCGGATCCCCTTCCCTTGGTTTTCATCCATGAAATCATCATCTTCTTCCACTTGCTGATCAGGACGGTACGAAGCCACCTTTAGCCAGTTGTACAGCTTCCGGCTGCAAGCCTGGTAGAACAGAGACAGGGAGAGAGGACTGAGAAAATGAACTGCAGGTGCTTTGACATAGCCCTTCTCCAGGGGAAAATTCATGGACTGCTCGAGGCAGCAAGACAGAAAGAATATTCTGCCAGGATCAGAACCAGCTCTCCAGAACCACGGAGCCCATCTTTCTGGCTCTTCTCTTCATCCTTGGGAAAGAACCAGACTCAGACCCCTGTCTGCCTCCTTCTCCTACCCAAATGCCTATGTATGACCTGTCAGTAGCTCTTCCCAGCATGCCGCAAGATGTCAGCATCTCACCTTGAGGACATACTCCTTGGCCTCCACCAACAGCTTGTTCTTCAACTCTTTAGCCATCTGCACGTAGAGGAACTGGTTGAGAGACCGCTCGATGGCCATCGTACGCTGCCGATTCCATTCCTGCACCTGGTGGCTGAACTCATCCCGATAATAGAACTGTTTGATTTCCTCAAAGTATGTCTGGTCACTACCATAGCTGCAAGAAATGAGAGGAGAAGGTACAGAAGCGTTCCAAACACTTGCATTGGCACTATCACTGGCAGATTCCTTCCTCCTCAGATTTAGTGAGCTGCCTGGAAAACTTAGAGAAGAGCCAATCCTCCCATCAACCACTCCTCTTGCTGCAAAAGCTCTGCTGCTAGACACATCACAGCTAAATGCCACGCTGGCAGCACAGAGAGGTCCTACACATGGGGCAGCCCACAGCCACTCCAGCACACCCATATCACACAGTGTGGCTACTCAGATGTGCAGGGAAGAAATCAAGGAGCCACACAGTGAGAGTGCTTGGGAAACAAGCATCATCTTTCACAAAAATCCTAAAGGCTTTTTGCCTGACTTGGCCTTCAAACAAATAATCCAAACGTCTTCTGAAGTTTTCACTAAAAGGAAGAAAAAAAGCAAGACCCTGAGAGGCTGCTTAGCTTTAAGGTGCAAGAAACCACCAGGATATGACTTCCAGGAGCAGTCTGGGTTACAGAGGGGTTCTAACGGCACAGGAGCACTGGATGAATGAGCTCTGCCAAGGCACAGGTGCCATGGCCAGCGAGGACTCACCCCTCCACTCCTTTCATGTCAATGCTGATATCTATAGTGAGCAGAGCCTCCTCCTCTGCTAGGCTCATTTTCAGGAACTGGTCATCCCGCAGCTCCTTCACTGGCTTGTTCTTCAAGTATTTAAAGGAATAGGCATAGTGGGCTTCATCAATATCCTGGGAGAGAGGAGAGACAGTCAGCATGCATGCAGCGTGTTCATGAAGAAAGACCCTTCTGTATACCACAGCAGACAATGGTTTTTATTCAATACCCCCTCACCCCTATGCCTGCCAGTCTGCATTTCCTTCCCCAGCAGGACACAGTGGAATTCGTTCCCAGTCCCAGAGAAATAGAGACTGTGCCAGTAATTGAAGGCAACATCTCAACAGCAAGAATGAGGTCTGATAAAACGCTGAGACTAAAAATGCAGCGTGCTGCTGAGCTGGCCTCTGCGACAGCCCAGCTCACATGCTGCTCTAAGATTTATTCAGAGTTGCCACTGACATGAGAGAAGTTTTCAGATGCAAAAAATGAGCATTTGTACATTATTTAAATCCTTCCCTGAATTGACCCACAGAGTCAGAGCTCCCTTCCTTACCTTCTTCCCCTTTTTGGTGGGTGAAATGTTGATTTTAGCTCTTTCTTGGAAAGTCTGTCTCAGGACCTGCCTGACCAAAGGCTCCCTGGCTATCTGCAAAGCCACCATGTACCGGGCTCCTTCCAGCACAGCTTCAGGGCTTGGAAACTGACTAAAAGCAAGAAGACAAAATGAAGACTTAGGACTTCATAATGCCCCTGGATCCCCTCCCCTGTGTCACATCCACAGGACCTCCAGGAAGATCCCACCACACTGACCTACACACATAATCCTTAGCCAGCTCCAGGGGCTCCGCAGGGAACTGCTCTGTCTCATGACGCTGGTAACTGTCTCGCAGATTCTCTCCAAACTGCTCAGGTGTCAGACCAAACTTCTTAGCAAGGCCATCTGGGGGAAAAAAACCCACAAAACCAATGAGGACGAGGGCATGTTGAGCAAAACTTCCAGTCCTCCTTCTACAGGTCAGCCACAACACCCAGAAGAGCCCATGGACTAGGTCACTCTAAGCTCAGCAGGACAGAGCACCGCCCTTACCCAGCCCAGCTGTTTGACAGATGGTGTACATATCCCGACGGGAAGCCTGCTTCAGCTCAGGTCCTTTCTGCTCGTCATCTTCCGCATCCTCCCCTTCACCTACGGGAAGGATATCTTTAGCAAGACCTCTTTACAGAGGCATCCAGACAGCTGCAGGGTGTCAGAAGCACAGGGAAGGGACCAAACACAACCTACATTGTACAACAGAGTTCCTAAATTCCACAAACACATCTCAAAGGCCATAAGAGCCTTGAAATTATTCAGTGTTAGAAAAACACCCTGAAAATGTTATCTTCTCTTCACTTTCACTCTTTCGCAGTTTTAATAGCAGTATCTCTGGGTCGCACATGAAAACACACGTCAAGGTGGCTGATCCTTGCTTTGATCCCTGCCACGAGGGGTGGTTTTGAGTCCATCAGAAAAGCAGCACCTTGTGCAGCAAACTTTAAGCATTTTCAGAGATGCCTAAAAGACCTGGGACTAACTTAAGATGGAAGCGAACAGCAGAGATGCTCTGTGCACACAAATGGTCTTTTCAACAACCTAACTACTTTTTTAAACCAGGATTTTCAAACAGCCAATGATTAGGAGACTATCAAGTCTGGGGACAAACCTTCCTCCTCTTCACCATCCTCTCGGATACGCTTTTGCTTCTTTCGAGCAGCCTTGGCAGCATTCTGCATCTTGGGGATGTCTCGCCCATAATACAGCAGGAAGTGATTATACACGTCCTTCAGCTCGTCCATGGACTGCACGTCCTTCAGCCTACGGCAGGCAAAGGCAGCATGTTACACCCTGCCTGCAGCTGAGCCGCGGCCAGAGCGCTCGAGGAACCTGCTCTGGTGCAGGTTGGGCAAAGCAAGCACTTGGGCTCATCTTCCGAAAGAGTTTTAAATATTTCTCATTACTGTCTTTGCAGGGAGGCTAAAATCACTGCAGTGCAGTGGCTAGAGACCTTGTGCTGTTTGGGCAAGTTAACACACTTTTAAAATCATTTTGGATAGAATATAAGAAAATCACAGCACCATACCTCTCCATGTCAGTAGTATCCAGGGCCCTTATTCCATCCGCCAAGGGCTTGTCTGGGTCAGCAGAGATTTGTTCGTACTGATAGGCCTGCATCTTCTCAAACAGACGCGTCAGGTTCTGCTTGCGGATCTTCAACTGGGTCCACTAATATGAGAACAGAGATTTGCAGTGAAACACACCATAGCTGTGTCCTCCCTTCCCAAACAGGGGCTCCCAGGACCTTGGGATATTTGTCATATAAAAATAATCATCAAAATCTTCATCCACAGCCAAGCCCGGATGTGACACGTGGCAGGGCTTATCTCAGAGAGGAATTATATTAACAAAAAAGAATAAATCAAGGTTTGGATCTACTTGATAGTAGAGAGGAGGAACCTGCACTCTTTGCAGCAAAGGTCACTACACAAAAGGAATTCGGTGAAGGGAAAGGACTGTTTTGAATCCTCTTTTTAATCAGATAACCCCTTACCACCACACAACCACACGATAGCAAACATGCAAAAAAAAAAAAAGGCACAAAATCTGCTCTGTTGTGCTAGGTGAGAAGACGTGTCAGTTTCAGCTGGGATGGAGTTTACATTTTTGCTAGCAGCTGGTATAGCGCTATGTTTTGGATTTGGGATGGGAAATAGTGTTGATAGAAACAACTAAAACCACCAGAGTGCTAAGCATTCAAATCATATTGAGGACAGTGAAAACGCTCCTCACCTTCTCATCCCACTGCCAGACTCTCCACAGGTCATTGATGTGCAGCTCTGGCTCCACATACTCCTTTCTGTAGAAGGCGATGAATGGGACCTGGGTCAGAAATGAGACTCATCACTACCATGCAGGAGACCAGGTTGCTACTGGCAGCCAGGAGTCCAGGGAGAGCTTCTGTTCCATGTGGGAGAACAAGTTAACAGGGCAGCAGTGTGGGATATGTACCGATCCACATCCAAGCCCTTGAGACCATTTCACCAAAGAACACACCACATGTACCAAAAAGCTGTTGCAACATCAGGCACACCTTGGAGAATAGTTTGGATGGACCAATGGCTTAGGATACTCTGAAATTCCTCCACCTCATTTAGCATCAATTTGTCCAGGATCAGGGAATTATGACGATAGCAGGCCCATCACACAGGCCTTATAAATCCACGTTCCCACAGCTCACATAAGATGAGCTGCACTTCTGAAAGAAGCACCACTTTGTCACAGGAGAGGCAATCAGGTATGGTATCTCAGCCCCTTCTGGTTTGCTACCCTAATTATTTCCAGCAGCCCCTCTGCTAATCCTGTTGGGATAAGGAGACAGCAACTCAGAGCTTATCTTGGCAATGAACCTCAGTTGTAAATTACCTCAAAATGTTGATTTCTCATGAAATTCAGAGCTTCTTTAATCTTCTGGATGGTGCTGGGCCCCTTGCGGCTGAAGCTGCTGCTGGCTTGCCCACGGTCAAGGTAGTCAGAACTTTCCTAAAAAGAGAAAAACATTGTGTGGATCATATTCCTGAGCAGCCCAGGCTAAGGCTGGAAAACAGTCATCCTTTTATTAGCAGGGAATGCAGGCTGAGGTACACACTCTGATTTAGACCACAGAAATGCCTCCTAGTCCTGGCTGGCTATGGAGAATGGAGAAGCAGCATCCAGCCAAGGTAACTGATGGCTAAAAGAAGATCATGGCTAATGCAAGTTTAGCCCTAAGAGCACAGTAGCTCAGAGATCTTTCAGTCATTCTCAAGAATTATTCTTGCAAATTCTCTGTGTTCCTTTTTGTTCTGTTTTATGGGTGCGAAAATGAAGACATCTGCATGTTAAATGACCTGCTCAAAATCAGAAAGGTAGGAATACCGGGCACCACATTCCTCTGAGCAGACTCCTGGAGCAGTCTCCAGGCTGGACATCTGCAGCACCTTCCAGTCCTCTAAGGACAGAAGTCCCAGGCATAATCCTTTACCTGCAAGGAGATAGTGGGTGTTGCAAACGCGTTCCTGTAAATCCAGTCAGCTTCTTCCTCCAGCTCATCATCTTCAGCACTCTTCACCGGGATGGATCGCAACTGTGAAAAGACAACAGGATGAGCAAAGGAATGTGCAACTTTGTGCAACCTTGCGCTACCATGTCTTCAAGAAGCCTGGAAATTGTTTTCCGCAAATTATTATATTCTGAGCACACGGGAATCCTTTACACTAGGTAAAGGCAGAAACAATTCTGTCAAAGGCTTGTGGTAAGGCCTGCAATGGTGTAAAATCTTCTGTCATGATCAAGTCAGGGTACCCCAGCTCCCTACCAGACTCCCAAATCCTTTGCAGCTACATCCTCTGTTCCAATCTATCTGCGCCTGTTCTAGCCTTGGTATCACTTCTCTTGCTGCAGCCATAGAATAACAGAACATAAAGCAGCTCCCAAACCCTCTCTGGGTGCTTAGTCCCAGCCAATTCTCTTCCAGAAGGCCTGCTCTAATCACCACTGACATCCATGAAGATGACAAAATGGCTGAACAGGCCACATATGGCCAGAAGACATTACATGCAGCGTTCCCTTGTGCTGTGCACACTGGCATGGGAAAAAAGGTCCTGTGAAAAGCTGGCAGCTTCAGACATCCCACTTTACAAAACAGGGTAACAAGTCTCTGCACAGAATTACATTAACATACACTTAAGAGAGATTGAAGAACACGGACTGCTCAGGGAAAACCTGATCACAGGGTAAAATTAAGACAAAAATATGAGATACCAGAACAATTCCTAGCAGCACAGACAGGACTCCACATGGAGAGCAGTAAAAGTCTCAATAGCTTGGATTAAAGTGCAGTACAGAAACACCCTGTACGGAACAGTTACATGCTGGCTGACACACGAGTAGGCCAGAAAAACCCGAGCAAACCTTGTCTGGCACTGCAGCTTTGCTCTTGCTATCCAGAGATAGAACTCAGGGGATTACTCACAGCATCCAGCATTAAGGACATCTCAGCAGAACACAAGCTCTGCATCGCTCCCAGGAGTGCAACACTGGCACCCAGTGGCCAAAGAGAAACCATGAGCAGCACTAAAAGTGTGCTTGCACAGCTACAACGGGTTGCACTCTCACTGACACCTCTGAATGCAGATTTTTAGCTTATGCCTTTGACAGGTGGGATCCCAAAGAGGGAAAAAGATGCCAAAAATCCAGCCAACAGCCAGGTGAGAAAGCCAGCCCGCAGGTCCCAGGCCTGCTGTACTCACTGGGAGCAGAAATGCTTTCTGACCACACACCAGCTCCCTCCTCCCTCACCTGGAACCTCTCAGGCATGTCTGTCATGCGGATCTCGTTGTCCTGGTCCGTTAGGTGACTGCTCTCCAGCTCACTGGGCTCGTACATCTCAAAGATGCTACGTCGACTGACGCGCTTCTTGGCAGTCTTTTTGGGTCGTACACGGGTCTCCCCTTCAGCTTCTTCATCCTCATACTCATATTCCTCCTCCATCTCCTCATCGTACTCGTTGTACTTCTCAAACTCATCATAGTCGAAGTCCACACCAAAGATTTCCTGGGCTTCCTGCAAAGCACTGGAAGGCAAAAACTACTGTTCAGCCGCATGGTGCAGTTCACAGAACATCTTTCAGTCACGCAGAAGTGGTCAGAACACCTAAGTCTAAGCCTTAGTTTTGCACCTAGGCTAAAAGCTCATGGAGCTTTGAGCTTTACATGCAAATAGCTCTCTTAAGAGATTGGTTTTGGTATCCCTGTAAAAAACCCAAGGGAAAAAGGAAGGAATCAGACATTTAAGAAATCACAGGCTAAAACCCCTGTGTTTAAATTTACCAGGTTCCTTTGGGGAAAGAGACCAGCAGGATTCAGCCACAAGCTGAATCACTCTGCAGTTGCAAGAATCAGGTAAGCTGAACACTCTCTTCGAGGCTCCAGGCCAATTTCCAATCAATACTTACGCATCTGTGTATCCAGGGAGCTTCTTTCGCCATTTTGGCTTCTTCAGAGGTTGTCCATCGTCATCCACAATGAAATCATCGATGTCTGGACATTGAGAAGCAATTTAGCGGTCAGAACTCTCACATATTCAACTGGTATCTCTCACAAAGCTCAGCTCGGTCAGTGCAACTATGAGCCTCCACCACAGACTTTGTCTGCCACTGGCTGTCAGTCTGCCCAGTTACCCACAGCATCTCCTACACCAAACTCAGACATTCCAGGAGCCTGAACCACAATAACAAGCTAGAACGAACTTCCAAACACAGGCAAAGCCATCTGGCAACTCTCTGCAGCTCAGGGCACTGAAAATGCAGTCAGAAAAGCCCTTGCTGCTTTGGACAGTAGACAGAAAGAATTCTTGACACTCTTTCACTATGGTACTAGCAGTGATGTTAGGCTGATGCCAAAGAGACACATGGCAGGCGTGCACTGTGCTACAGGTACTAAACAGTGCCTTGATTTCCTTTTTTTTTAAGAAATTCCATTTTGGAGGCAGCTCAGAGGAGATATTCAACACTTCAGCCTGTGTAATGTGCTTCTGGACAAAGTGGTTTAGACAGACAAACTAAATCTTCCACCCAGAAACATTTAATTCTAAGGATTGTACTAATCAGACCAGCAAGAGCTTGATCACTACAGGGTTTGGTTACTTATAGCTCAGAGAAAATCTCAACTTGGTTCCTGTGCTTTAGTCCTAGGACAAACTTTGGATGTAATTGACCATCCATACTCACCAGATTCATCTTCCTCCTCCTCCTCTTCCTCTTCTGGTGGAGCAACAGGAGCTTCAACAGCTTCCCCTCCCTCCTCGCCTTCGCCATCCTGAAAGATTTCTTCAGCAATGGCTTCCTTCTCATGTTCTTCTTTTCCATAGTCTTCCTCTTCGTCATCCTCATCATCGGACATTTTTCGCACACGCCTGAATTTTTGCTGCAAGTAAAAAGGTTTGTTAGTGCACGTAATTCCTGGCAGACACTCAAGCTCAGTGTGGCGTGTGCCAGGCCAGAACTGTGCCTCTGCTCTCCAGGTGACACCTGAGAGGGGGCAGGATGGAGCCCAGCTCCAGGCACACAGGGGAGAAAAGCCACCCCCTCAGGAGCTGGGCTGCAGATCCTCATTGAGCACAGCACATACACAACAAATTTGAGCCTGCTGAGGACTGCGCAACGTTCAGGCCTGCGTCACCTGCATGCTGTCACCACCAGCGTTAGCCTGGCTTGATGTGCAAGTGTGATGGAAGGGGCTTTAAAGCCCCTAATAACCTGTGTTGACTTTGAGGTTAGCACCATGCAGGAGAAAGCTATTGGAAGACTATTCTCTGAGACTGTCTCGCAGAGGTGGGAGGGGAGGAGTAGAGCAGACTTTAGGAACCAGAACAAAATGTTTCGCAAACTCTAGGAAGCCAGTTCCCAGTTGCCTGGGCAGGGAGAGATCTTGCTTCAAACACTCAGCTCTCCCTTTGCAAGGGGGCAGGCGCAGATGGGAGGTACCACTCGCTCACCCCAGGAAGGAGCCCACCCTTCTTCATGTCAAGAAACACCACGCCATTAACAGCAGCACGGGAACACAACTCACTCTTTTGACTTTAACGCCCAAGTTCTCTTCAATGAGGTCAAAATCATCATCCTCCAGGCGGTCATCAAAAGCTAAGAGAAGAAAGCAGAGAGGAGTTACACTCTCCCTTTACTAATCTGGGATTGGACCAACCAGTGAGAAGGGTATAGAGCTCATTCTGGGAGGCAGAGGGCAGGCACCCAGGGCAGAGGGAGAGCTCTGCTCTCTGGCAGGGCACTGTGAGAGCATTACACTGTGGCCTGCTATGAACAATCTTCATAAAACCTACTGCGCTTTCTCTTTTTGTGGCCAACGTCATCCTCAGAGTCTCCAGAGTCACTAGCTTCTTCCTCCTCTTCCTCTTCCTCATCGTCATCATCATTAATAAATCCTTTCAGGTTCCCCTGCTCATCTTGATCATCGAGATTTTCCTCCTCCTCTTCTTCATCTGGTGGAAAGCAGCAAGTGTTAGACATTTACTCGTTGGCTATCTGCTGAGATTCCTTCTCAGCTCTGTGCAAACAGCATCTTCCTTCACACTAACCGCGCAGAGAGCTTTAACTGAACACTTCTACTGACACAAAACCCAGACAGCTGCTCGTGCCAGAACCCCACTTCTTATCTCATGGCCTCATGCTCACTCTGCGGAGGGAACAGGTGGAGCAGCCACACTGGGAAAATTCCTCTGCTTTTACTGTTTACTATCAAATTGTGAGACTGCAAGTCCCACAGGGGTGAGGCACTGCATTTTCTATTGCCAAATATAAAAACCACCTAAGCACTTTGACGAAGGGAAGCACTTAAACAGCTAAGATTATCGACTACAGATGGCCATGCTATTATAGCACAGTTATTGCTCCATCTGCAGAGTCACGGGATTTAAAATAGAGCAGAGAGGCACACAGACAATTCAGCAAACACAGCACAGCCAAGCAGACTCACCATCCTCCTCTTCCTCTACAAACTTCTTGGTTACTCTGGGCACAACCTCCCCATCTTGGTTGTACTCCTCCTCCGATTCCTCCGCTTCGCTTTCTACGAAGTCAGACATGACTGCAGCGTCTCACGCACGGCTCCGCAGAGACTGGGGAGAGAGAAGACATCCATCACATCAGCCAAGCAAGCAAATCACAAGCACTTCCTCCTACTGGGTTTTAGAGAGAAGACAGTTAAGGCAAGAGGGTTTAAAATTATCTGTCAAGGTCCTGAATTACCCAGTGTCCACCTTGCCTGGACATCCCTGTCACCAGAGATTAGGCAAGTGGAGCCAGTAGCCAAGTGCTGCTAGCTCCTGTCAACCCGTGTCACAGCGAGCAGGACAGGACCTGTCACAGCAGCATTTGTTACACAGAGGAGCTCCCGGCTGTGCCTGAAACAGCGCACACAGCCCAAGCCTTTCATCCCATCCTTACCCTCCCAGGAAAGCAACTCCATGCTATCACTGACGCTGCACGGTGTTAGGCACATGCTCCAACCAATTAGGATCTTAATATGATTAATCCTCACTCAATTAATGAAGACAGGGCAACCCTGAAAAGGTTGCAAACGCGGTGTGTTAGCAAGGCTCTGCAGAGCCCCACGGAACAAACAGGAGAGAGGCCTGGGGGGCTGGGATGTTCCAGAAGCCTCCGTCCAGAGATTAGAAAGTAACAAGACACTACAGACAGAAATGGGATGTTTTCTATATTCAGAACCATTCATTTGATGTTTTTCCCCAACTACAGTTTCTGGAAGCAGTATGAATCAAGCTTGGCGCAAAGGAACATGTGTGTCCATAAAGACACGGCTCAAGTTCTGTCTCTGTGAGCTTTTCACTTCTTGTGGTTACAAAACTTGCTGCCGTTTTTAAAATTTTCAAAGGATTTTTTTTTTTTTTAGTTCCTTTTTGCATACACCAAAACGACAGAAGCTTAAAAAAGTCAGCTACAAGAAAAAACAAATGAATTCCTGAAACGGCTGTGAAGATGAAAATGCCAGCCCAGGAAGAAGAACCAGTCTTTGGGAAGGTACAAAAAGAAGCTCAGAGGAGGTGTCAGACCTAAAGCCAGAACCTCCATGTTAAATTATATTGGATGTAATTTAATACACACAAAAAAAAAAAAAAGAGAGAAAAAGATAAGAATTCCTTAAGCCAGGGAACGGTGTCTAAACTAACATGCTTCAAAATGTTCCCATTATCATTTCCCCACTGCAAACAAACAGCTGAAGGAAATTAGTCCCATATGGGACAACCTGATCAAGGCTTTTGCCACAACACTTCTCGTGTGCGAGACTTCTTGTTCTGCCCCGAGATTCACACATCTGGTACACAAATACAATAACTTAGAGAAACCAGGGACTTCCTTCTCAGTTAAAGAAAAAAGAAAAAGGAGAAGGAAAAAAAAAAAGGGCAGGGCCAATCTTGGATAATCTTCTCTGTCTTAAAATACTAATAGTTCCAAAGGAATGTGTCAGCCGTATCTCATTAAAGAAAACCCACAACAAAGACCACCTCTGCCAGATTTCAGACACAAGCAGACAGCAGCTCACACTCCTTGGCTGCTGGTGACATGGCTGTGACCAACATCTATCCGTGATGCTGCAGACAGGCAGAAATTGTGGCAGGCCAAGGCTACTGCTCTGCACCCAAGCAGAGCATCGCTGCCCTGGCCAGCTGCGTGGGCATGGAGTGATCCTCGTCCTCAAGAGGACACTGTTAGAAGTCACACACATGTATTTAAGCATCCCTCTCAGAAATAAACAAATTTGTTCCTGAAACAAATGCCACTGATGAATTGTGTAACTACATAGAGTAAAGGAATGGGAATTGTTATGTTCACCATAACAACTGTATGTGTATGAAGATTACGTCAACTTCACACTCTTTCACCATTTCTTCTTCTACACCTATCCATCAGGATGTATTAATATACATAAAACTGCCAGCTAAGTGGGTTTTCCTAGAGCATTTCCATTTTTGAGTCTAATAACCTCATCTCTTTCCTGTCCACAATCAACACACAAATACATCAAGAACGAAAAGCCCTCGTCATGGCACCACATGAAATTTTACTATGCTCTGCCAGTGAAGCGTTTCACTCACAATTCCAACTTTGTTCCCCATCACTTGTTCTATCATTTCCTGGCAACTTCAGCTTATGTCAAATCAAATTTGTCTGGACACACAGGGAACAGCTACGGCTTAGGAAACACATCTCATTTAATGATCAAGCCCAGCAGGTTCTGCACAAGCCATCCACCCACAAAACCGGGTGCTTTCAGCTCCAGTGAAATCCACCTCAGGACAGTGGGGATGTCACTTTGCACAGCAAACGGAAGCAAGGGTAGCTATTACCAGGGAGATGTTGAATTAGATACGGACTAAAGGCGCCTCTCCCACCCCTTGTGCCAGAGAGGCCTCCATTTGAAATAAAACAGGACAGGGAAGCAGGCAGGGACCAGCGAGGGCAGAGCTCAGCCCAGCACTGCTGCCCGGCAGGAGCCCCCTGGGCAGTCGGTCCCACAGAGGGGAGCCCCACTCCATCAGCACCTGCTTGTCTGGCTTAGGAGGGAGTTTAGGAGTCTTCAGACTGAGGGGTGATGGGCCAGCCCAGTTGTATCATGCTACAGGCCCTTCCTTCAAGCAACACAGCAGCATTCCTGCTCCTGAAACACTCCCAGGAGAGGGTCAGAGACTGCTGCAGCATGGGAGCAACTACTAAATTGCACCAGAGCACCAAAAAGGCAGGGAGGCTGTGCCTGTGTACTTACCTGTACACAGGCAGACAGGCTCCTATAGGTGATACATAGATAGCTTTACCCCAGAGAGAACCCTACAGCTACTAGACACTGACCAAGAAGGACCAAAGCCAGTGGCTGTGCAGTCAGCAGCACTGCCATGGCACCTGAAGGAAGCACGGGTGCCTCCATGCTGAGCCAGGCACCTCGAGCACAGCCTCTCCCGCTGGAGAGCAACCCTGGAGCAGCTCAGAGCTGAGCAACTACACAACCTCTGCTTCTGACCAGGGGCGTCCGCAGTTTGCTCAGCTCAAGGACACAATTGTCTAGAGTCCACAGCTCCTTTTAACTGGGATGATCCTGAGCAGATATCTCCCTTCCCCATCAGTACCAAGACTGCTGATGTCCGATCAGTGCAGCAGGACTGGGCTGGACATCAGCTGCAGCCACCGTGGGCTGCATCCCTGGTCAGGTGAGGCAGCGCCTTTAAGGCAAGTGCTGCCTTGTAATGGACCTGAGAACACTGCAAACCAGACATTAAAATACCTGTAAAGCCTTGGCCACGCACCCAGATACCTGCTGGCTGCTCAGGACTGCAAAACATCGCAGTGCTGGAGGCAGACGCAGCTTTGCACATTGTACACCAACTCTTTAGGTTTAGAAATGGAAATACACAGCCAGTACCTCCTAAATACCAGACTACGTTACAGGAAAAGCTCCTGTGCCTCGCCAGTTACGGTGGCACTCTGGCAAGGCAGGGACACAGCCCATGCAGGATGGCATCAGTGCCCCACAGGAGCTTCACAGCATGAACAAGCGTGAAGGGATGAAGATGCTGAGGGAAAACAGAAGTATCTCATGCTGCCCAGGCACAGGGATGACAACTCAGGCACGACACCTCAGCCATGCTCCAGAATAACTCAGGACTGTCCTCACAGTGAGGTACATTTATGATTCAGCAATCAACACCAGGATATCAGTGACAATGCACAAAACAGCAAAAACAAGTGCAAATCTAGGCTTTATGGGTGCTAAAGAGAAGCAAGTCCTGACTTCTCCCCATCCTTCATGGGAGAAATTATATCAAGGCCCTGACCCACGCTAATACTGGTTTAGTGGGATATTTTGGGGGGAGAAGATGGTTTTGAAAGGAATTGTTTTAACCCCTGCCATTTCACAGTCCAGTTAAAATCATGTAGGCCCACGGAACCACATTAGCAAAGCAATCACTGAACAGTTTTGCTCATCTCTCACGCCTACACTTCAAAGAGAAAAGGTAAATTGGAGAGGATTCAGAAAGCTCTGTGAGAATAAGAAGGCTGGGAAGGCAATTAAAATGTAGAGCCTAAGGAAGCCAGATCTACTAATTTTGTCAATGAAATGAAATGCCCATGAAATTAATTTCAGTATGGCCTGAATACATCCACAGGAGTTAAAAGACTGTGGCAATAAACGGCTCATTAGGAAAAACACAAATGAACTGCAAAGGTAATGCCACCATTCCACTCCCTGAAGCTCTCATATTAAATCAATTTCAATTTTCTTAAAAAAAAAATAAAAGAAAAAGACACAGTTGAGCCAGAATGTATGGATTTAACACTGATCATAATCACTAAGCGATGGTCTCCAGGCTGTGTCCCACCATGGAATTCAGACATGATCACAGTGACACCTTTTAATCTGAAGCTTATGAGCCTAAAAAAAGCATCCCCATGAAGCGCTGTAAGGCACCACAACAAACTACCCTCACGGGCACCTCGTCAGCGCTGAGCTCGTCCTCAGAGCCACTCCTTGGTACGGGCAGGGACATCAGCAGGGCCAACCTCCGCCAGGGCCTGCCAGCTCTGATGTGGCATCAGCAACATACAGTTTTGTATTTAGTTTTTATAGCCGATTTACCAAATTCTGAAGTCAGGACCTAAACCAGGCATTCCCATGAGGGCCAAAATGATTGGAAACAAACAACACTGTGATGGGGAAAGTCCAGGCAGCCACATACTGCAGCCCAGGAACTTCCCATACCTCCTTCATTAATTTTAATGTTCCCCATTGGTCCCACCACCCCTGATGCTGTTGGGCAGCAGAACATCCTGTGGCAAGTACCACAGTTTAATAGCATGTTGTGTGAAAAAAAGCACTTCCTCCTGTTTATTTTAGACTTGCTACGTCATAATTTCCTGTAAGAAACAGAGAATTGATGTTCCCTCCCTGCTTTCTCTGACCTGCCCATGACTTCATGCACCTGCATCGTATCTCCTGTCAGCAAACTTCTCCCCTAAGGTGAGGAAACGAGGGCTTTGCTTGCCCAGAAACCTGCTTGTCCGCACTGCTCCTGCCTTTTCCAGTGCTCCCCTTTTGAAATGGGCTAACCAGAACTGCCAGCAATCGCCCAAGCACAAACTGCCAACAATCCATGCAGCAGGAATGATGTTTTCTACTTTGTTCTCTGCTCCTTTAAAGTAATTCCAAAATATCCTTTTTAGGCTACAGCGATGTGTTGAAGCAATGTTTTTAAAAGAACAATTGCTGAGACACCAACAGCTCTTTCCTGAATAGTAAAAGCTGATGCAGAGTCAATTGCTGTGGTGTTTGTTACCTTCGTTACACCCATTACTACTGTATCTCGTTTACCACACTGGCACTCAGCCACTCAGCACTATCTGGTCTCTGCAACTTCCCACAGTTCGGTTTAGCTATCCTAAATAACTTCGGATTAAGTTTTCCTTCTCCACATCACCATATTCATTAAAAAAAAAAGGCAGGACAGACGACTGTGAAGTGCCACAATAACCTGACTCCGCTGTGAGCGCCAACCATCCATCCTTATCCTCTCCTTGCCACCCTTTACTCAGTGATTAATCCCCAAAAAGGGCCTTCCCAGGCTGCTGGCCTTTGGCTTGTCGTGGAAGACCTTGTCAGAAGTTTGCAAAACCAAAGGTGGTGCTCTGGCAATCACATCTATGGAGTGGGGCGATCCGGGCCACCTGAGAAACAAAGGTCAGACCTTTTCCCCACTCCCTTCCCCCAGAAAAGCAGGTGACACACTCCATGTCCATCACCATCACAGCTTTTCCTACCGTGTCAGTGATGTTCCGCAGCTCCTAGGGCCGCTCCGGCGGGTGTGGGGGGGTTCCAGCACCCTCCCGTCCCCGGAGGCGGGGGGGGCAGACCCCACCCCGGTCGCAGGCCCCTGCCCACCGCCGAGCCTCCACCCCCCGGCCCCAGCCCGGCACGGTCCCCAACCGGGCTCTCCACCCCAGGAGGCTTCAGCTACCACCACCACCCCCCGCGGCCGGTACCAGGGTTCGCGGCCCAGCCCCACAGCAAACACCGGGACGCCCTTACCGGGGTCCAGGCCTGCTGGGGACGCCCGGCCCAGAAGGCCTCGAAGCCGCCTCAGGCCCTGCGCGGCCCGCGGTTCCCCTGGCAACGCCCCTCTCAGCGCCTACCGGGGTGACACGGAGCCTTCCCCAGCCCCCTCCGCCGCCGCAAGCCCCCACCCGACCCGTCGTAGCCCCCTGTCCCGCCCGTCGCGGCCTTACCCGAGGCGCCGAGGGAAAATGGAGGCCTCCGCGGCGGCGGCGGGGAGCGAGGGGGGGCGGAGCAGACGAGCGGCGACCTCCGGCGGGGGGGCGGAGCGGCGCCACTTCCGCTTCCGGTCGGCGGCGGGACGGGGCAGGGGATGGGGCCCAGGCCGGTGTTGGTGCCGGTGTTGGTGCTGGCGCTGGGCGCGGCGGCGCGCGGCGGCCCCGGGCCCGTCACCTGTGGTTCGGTGGTGAAGTTGCTCAACGTGCGGCACAACGTCCGCCTGCACTCGCACGACGTGCGCTACGGCTCCGGTAACGGGGCATCCTCACCTCCTTCCCCCCCCCCCCTTTCCCTTCACCTCCCTGCCCTTTCCTGCTCCGGTAACGGGGCACCCTCCCTCCCCTCTCTCCCCCCACCTTCCCCTTCCTTCCCGGTACCGGGTCGGACCTTGAGCTCGGTTCTCCCCCCGTGGCAGGCAGCGGGCAGCAGTCGGTGACCGGAGTGTCGGCGGCGGATGACGGGAACAGCTACTGGCGGGTACGGGGCCGGACGGCGGCCGTCTGCGAGCGGGGCACGCCGGTGCGCTGCGGGCAGGCCATCCGCCTCACCCACCTGGGCACCGGCCGCAACCTCCACAGCCACCGCTTTGCCTCCCCGCTCTCCGGAAACCAGGTACCCCCCGGGACTCCCCCTCCTTGTCCCCTGGGACCCCTTCTTTTCCGGACCACCCCCTTTCCCTGGGTACAACCAGGTCCTCCTTGTCACCCAGTTATGCTAGGTCTCCCTGTCCCCACCAGGTTCTCGCTGTCCCCATCTAGGTTCCCCTTGTCCCTGAGGTCCCAGCCCTGCCTTGTTCCCCAGTACTGACTGGGTCCCCCATGTCCCTACCAGCCACACCTTGTCCCCCATGTCCGTCCCGGGTTGTCCTTGTGCCTACCAGTCCTGACTGGGTCCCTCTTGTCACCCATATCCCTACCTTGTTCCCTGGTCATTATTGGGTCCTCCATGTCCCTACCAGCCCCATCTTGTTCCCCAGTCCCTAACAGGTTCTCCCTGTCCCTACAAGTCCCGGCCACCCTCCTTTTTGTCCCCAATGTCCCTACCAGCCCCACCTTGTTTCCTGGTCGCAACTGGGTCCCTACCAGTCCCACCTTGTTCCCCAGTCCTTATCAGTATTGCCTTGTTCCCTGGTCCCTACCAGGTTCTCCCTGTCCCTGCAAGTCCCCACCACCCACCCCCTTGTCCCCCATGTTCCTACCAGCGCTGTTTGGTTCCCTTGTCCCAGCTGGGTCCCTACCAGTCCCACCTTGTTCCCCAGTCCTTACCAGCTCCCCAAGTCCCAACCAGACCTTCCAAGTCCCAACATAGCCCTCAGTTCCAACCAGGTTCCTCACCTTGTCCCCCAGACCCAGCCCTTTCCTCTGCCCCTCCTCTGGGCTCAACTCAACACCCCTGAGTGCCCCCCAGCTCTTCATCCCAGCCCCCAAACAAGCTCTTTTTCACCCACAGGAGGTGAGCGCGTTTGGGGAGGCCGGTGAGGGCGACTACCTGGATGACTGGACGGTGGTGTGCAGTGGGACCTACTGGTCGCGGGACAGCGAGGTGCGCTTCCAGCACACCTCCACCGACGTCTTCCTCTCAGTGACAGGGGAGCAGTACGGGCGGCCCATCCACGGGCAGAAGGAGGTGCACGGCATGGCCGCCTCCAGCCAGAATAACTACTGGAAGGTGATGGAGGGCATCTTCATGCAGCCCAGTGAGGTCTTCAAAGCAGAGCAGTACCACGCTGAGTTGTGATGGACAGACAGACTGTTGCTGAGCCCTCTGGGGGCTGCCCTGCGATGTTTGGGGCCGCTCAACCCTGGGGGACTTCTCCATCCTCGTGTGGGTCTGACACACGCCAGGACGCACAGCCCTAAATCCAACACAAAGCAGATCCCAATGTCCTGAATTTGACGCAGAGCAGATCCCGCTGTCCCAAATCCAACACAAAGCAGATCTCAACATCCTGAATTTGATGCAGAGCAGGTCCTGCTCTCCCAAACCTGACACGAAGCAGATCCCAACATCCAGACCTGACCCAAAGCAGAGCCCAATGTCTGAGATCCAACACGAAGCAGGTCTCCACATCCTAAATCCAGCCCAAAGGAAATCCTCCTGTCCAGACTGGACCCAATATCCTAGATCCAGGCTGAAGCAGAGTCCCACCTCCTAAATCCAACCCCTTGTGTCCAGAACTGACCCAAAGCAGAGCCCGACATTTGAGATCCAGCGGGAAGCAGGTTCCCCCCATCCCAAATCCAGCCCAAAGACGAGCCCAATGTCTAGACCTGACCCAAAGCCAAACTACATCCAGAACCAACCCAGAACAGATCCCAGAACTCCCCATCTCCCCTTTGTTCCCCAGCTCAGGGGGTCCCCCCCAGAAAAGGGCCACTGTCCCCCCGGGAGCTGCGCCCCGGTAACCCCACCCCCCTACACCTTCTGTACCCCGAACTGCGCTCGGAGGGGTTTTGGGGGCCATAAAACGGTTGAATCATCCCGTGTCGTGCGGTTGTTTATGCGGGGTGGGGTGGGTGGATGTGGCGGGGAGGAGCGGACCCGGTGCCCCCCTCCCCACAAACCCTCAATCCCAGTGCCGGCCCCGGCGGGGCGCTGCCGCGTCCGCTCAAACTCCGGGAAAGTCACCGCTCGGCCCCGCCGCTGGCCCCGCCCCCCCTTTCCAACCCCGCCTCAACCGCTCACTCCGGGTGCGCGGCCGGTCGGCCCCCCGGGCGGCGGTGGCGGTACCGGGGCAGAGGGGCGGGCGGGGAGGGAGGGGTGGGGTGGGGGGGACACGGACAGACACAGTGGGACTGGGGACCACCATGCCACCGCCGCTGCCCGCCGTCCTGCTCGGCCTCGTCGTCGTCGCGCTGCTCGCCGGGCTGCTGGCGCGGTCAGGGCCTTGGGGGAGCTGAGGGGGGGCGGTACACGGAGCTGGGAGTGGGGTGATAGGGGTGTAGGGGGGGGCCGCAGGGGTTTGGGGAGGGAGGGCGCAGGTGTCGGGAGAGGGGGGCTGGCAGTGGGGTGTCAGGGAAATTTTGGGGGCCTGCAGGGGCCGGGAGGGGGCTTGCAAGGGTGAACGGGGAGCCCACAGGGCTGGCAGTTCGTTGTTGGGGGCCTGTAGGGGTTGGGGGGGCCTTGCAAGGGTGAAGGGGGGGGACACAGGGCTGGCAGTGGGCTGTCGGGGAATTTTGGGGATCTGTAGGGGTTGGGGGGGGTGCCTTGCAAGGGTGAAGGGAGGACACACAGGGCTGGCAGTGGGTTGTTGCAGGGTTTTGGGGACATGCTGGGGTTTTTTTGGGGGGTGGCAGGGCTGGCTGGGGTAGTGTCAGGGGTGGAGGGGGCCCATGGGGCTGGCAGTGGGGGGTGTCCGGGTGTTTGGGGGGGACTCTGTTGGGGTGGGAGGAGCTCATAAGGATGAAGGAGGTCCCATGGGGCTGGCAGTGGTGTCTCAGGGAATTTTGAGGGCCTGCAGAGGCTGGCGGGGGCTTGCAAGGGTGAAGGGGGCAGCCTACAGGGCTGGCAGTAGGTTGTTGGGGGGTTTCGGGGACAAGCAGAGGGTTTTTTTCAGGGTGTCAGGGTTGGCTGGGGTAGTGTCAGGGGTGGAGGGGGCCCATGGGGCTGCACGGGGGCTGCTAAGGCTGTGGGGGGACCCGTGGGGCTGAGAATGAGGTGTTGGGGGTTTGGGGGGGGGGCAACAGGAGCTAAAGGGGACAAAGAGGTCTTGCGAGGGGTGTCAGGAGTTTGGGGTGGCTCACAGGGTTGGGGAAGAGGTGTTGGGGTGTGAGGGGGAGCCTGCAGGGATTTGGGGGGGTTGTAGTACTGAGGGAAGCGGTGTGTAGGGCACGGGGTGGGGCTCTGGGGGTTTGGAAGGGTCCAGGGGTTGGGTGGGAGGGTAGCAGGAGCCTAGGGGCTTCAACGAGTCCAGGAGAGCCCACAGGGGTGGGCGTGGGGTGTCGAGGGGTGTGGGAGTCAAAGGGGGCTCTCGGGACTGGGTGGGTGTCAGTGTTTGGTGGGGGTGACCCTGCAGGTTCTCTGCCCCAGCTTGGGGCACCTGTGATGGCAGAACCAGGTCCCTGGGGGCTCCCATCCAGCCGTGGGTGCTGGAGCTGGTGCTCGAAGGGCAAAGATGGTCTCCAGCTCCAGCAGGGAGGCTGACCCTGGCCTTCTTCCTGTCCCTGCAGGTGGCTGGCGTGTCGCCTGGCCGTCACCTGGTGCCGGCAGAAGCTTCATGCGGAGCTGAAGATCGGCTCCTTTGGTTTCTTCTGGGCCCAGAATATCAGCCTCAAGTTCCAGCGGGAGCAGCAGACTGTGGTGTGTACTGGGACCAGGGGTGGTCGCTGGCAGACAGGGCAGCTGTGATCACTTCCAGGGTGGCAGAGAATCCCTGGAGCCAAGCTCCTGTCTTGCAGCCCCATAGCTGGTGCCAGGCCCTTTCTCCTGTGGCCAAACTTGGGGTTTTTGGCTGCTCCCTGCATGATGCCAGGTGTTGGGAGCCAAGTGGGAATACTGGGATGAGCATCACGAGGCAGAGACAGGTTGTTTCTTCTCTGACCTACCCGTGCGTCCTTGCAGGAGATTGACAACATCTGGATCTCCAGTAAACTGAGCCGGGAGCTGCCGTACGTATCCCCACCCCACCTTCCTTCCTGCTCTCTTTGGGGGGGTCTGGCTCATCCCTGGCCCTGCTGTGATTCTGCTGCCTTACACCTTTTGCAGTCCCTATTTCCCCATGGTGTGCTCTGTGTGGCAGTGAATCACTCTGCTTTGAGGTGGCAGTGTCTTGTGGATGCCCTTGTGCTTCTCCTGATGTCCCCAAGGCGGGGGGGGGGGGGGCAACCCTGGTGATGGGGCTGGGTGTGCCACGTGCGAGCTCTTGTAAGAGCTGTTCTTGCCCACGCTGTTCTTCTTCAGGCGCTACTTTGAGCTATGTTTTGGTGAGGTACGAATCCGCACAGATCTCCAGAAGGGCCCTGGGTTCCAGCCGTCCGTCCCGGAGGCTCCCAGAGAAGCTGATGGAACTGAAAGCAGAGCTGACCTGGCTCTTAAACCCTCCCTGCTGAGGCTTCTTAGCCAGGTGAGGCACTGACTCGGTGAGAGTGGTGGGCTGCGCTGCTGTCGGACATTCCTCATGGTAGCACTTTCCCTACCAGCTCTTTTCCATTCACATGGACTCCATCAACATCATGGTTCTGCACGTGGCCACCTCAGAGTCTCTCTGGCACATCCAGGCCAGCAAGACCCGTCTCCTCCTGAATGGCGACGGGAAGAGGTAACGCTGTGCTTGTGCCCTGCTCTGTTTTCACAGCCTGACCCTGGGTCTCAGGGGGAGGGAGGCTCTTCTGACCCCAACCTGGTGTCTCACCTCTCTCCGTCTCACTCAGCAGCATCTCATGTCACCTGTGATGTGACACATTAACCTCCTTCCGGCCTGGTCCCTTTTTTCTTCACGGGAAGCTTGAGTTGTGCGTTCTCCAAATTCCGGGTTGCTGTGCTGTGCATGGAGTTAGGGTGTGCTCTGCTTTTGAGAGGCCTTGGGGCAGGGACTTGGGGTCCCTGTGTCCCACAGAAAAGAGAAGGTGGGGGGCTTGGTTCGGAGGTAGCAGGGCCCGCAGCCTCCATCTCTTCTCTGCTCTCCCCAGCCTGACCTGCGAGGTGAGCCTGACAAAGGTGAACAGCAAAGTGCTCCGGAGCAGCCAGCTGGTGAGTGCTGGGAAAGGGAGAAATTCAACACTTTGGGTCTGGGCACTGGGACACCCCAAGGACCTGTTCCAGCATGTCCCCGAGGCTGGGCTATGCTGCAAGGCTCTGGCATCCATGCTGTGCCCAGCACTTCACCCGCAGCATCCACCGACAGGGAGCTGGGTGACTCCCTGTGCACCCCTTGCCCGTGTCCCTCTACAGGATGACACCTGCCTGGCGGAGCTGGCCCTGGCCCTCTCCCTCTCGCTGGAGATCAGCAGCAAGCGGCGCCTGGTGGGCGTCAGGCTGTGTGTTTGGACCCTGCAGGCAGAGCTCCATGAAGGACTCTTCTGCAGCCCACTGCTGCACCGTGTCACTGCCGGGGCCCGGCACAGCGGTGCCGGGGAACAGCCCAGTGCAGGTGAGGGATGGGGACAGGGACAAGCTCTGGGCAGGGCAGGGACTTGCACTGGACCCAGAGGGATTTGTCTGTGCTGTCACTGCCGCCCAACTGCAGGGCATGGGGGTCTGGGCAAGAGCCTTCCTGTGACTCTGAATGTCCCTCTGCAGGATCAGGGGAGCCCCTGAAGTCCCTGTCTCTGCTGAGCAGGGACACGCTGCAGCTCATCCCCAGGAGGGTGGAGGTGAAGATGGAGAACACCAGCGTGGTGCTGTCTATGAACAGCCAGAAGAGGTGAGGAGGAGGCTGTCTTAGCCCTGATCAGTGCTGGGGACAGGGTCCTGGGGACAGCCATGCCATTCTCTGGTCACCCCCTGCTCTGCCAGGACTGAGTTTGTTCTTCCTCTTGGAGAAGGAGGAAGGCATGTGATCTGCTTCTCCAGTAGGACAGCCTGATGGGATCCTCTGCTGGTGGGATGAGAGCGCTGGGCTGGGCTGCAGCTGGGCATTGGCTGGTGTCTTTGTGCCAGCATGCTGGTCAGCTGGGGATGAGAGGGAGATGGAGAACATGACGGTGCAGTTCCCTTCTGGCAGTGACTCCTTGCTTCTCGCAGGCACCTCACCTGGAGCCTGAAGCTGCTGCAGTTTCTATATCAGCGTGAAGAGGAGCAGATCCCACTGCGCAACTTCACGCCCACCTCAGACCTGGACCAAATGAGTGTAGACCTCCAGCTGGAGGGTAAGCAGCCAGAAAGACAGCCATGGGACAGGGCTGTTATCTGCCCTCTGCCACCCCTCACTCCTGCTCCTCTCTCTCCCCAGATGGCCTTCTCCTATCCCAGAGCCGCCAGCGCATCGTGTGCCTCAACTCCCTGAAGACCAGCGTGCAGGTGAGGGAGCACTGGGCATGCTCCTGTCCCCTGGGGGTGGCTGATTTGGCTCCTGGCACGAGCTTTTTGCCACCTGGCCCTCTCCCTGCTCTAGGTCACAGCCATTGACCTCTCAGCTGCTGTGCTGCTCAATACCTGCATCATCCACTACCGCCACCAAGAGTTTTCGCACTGGCTGGGCCTGTTGGCACAGGAATACAGGTGCCAGGCGGTGCCTGTCCCCATCCAAGGGCACAAGGGAAGGTAAATTCAGTGCAGCTGCCATTATCGCAGCTTGTTTCCTCTCCTGCCGTGCTCTGGCAGGGTGCCCGGGCACCCAGCACCTTCTCTACCTTCTGCACAGCCCATGGGATCGGGAGGCTGATACAGAGGATGGCGAGCGTTTTGGGGGACGCCTGAGGAGAGGGCATCCCTCTGGGCCTGTTCCCTGGCAGTTCTGCAGTAACATGGTACCCCACTAATGACCCATCCCTGCTTGTCCCACGCAGGAGCTACCCCCAGATCGTAGCACCCATCATCCTGTGTGCCTCGTTGTCCAACGTCAATGTGTCAGTGCAGCTGGGGGACACACCACCCTTCGCCTTGGGCTTCAACTCCATTTCTGCAGGTACTGGCCAGCAGCTGGCACCGGGGTGGCTGCTGGGCTCTTTTTGGGGCTCGGTGGCTCTGCCAGAGAGGTGTCAAGATGGGAATGGGGCAGGCCATGCCGCCTCTGGGCTTCCCCATGTCTGTGTCTGGCTGGGGGCTGTGACCCCCTGCCTGGTTGTGTCTGGGTTGCCCTGTTTGGGGGGCAGCTGAGCGGGCAGCAGCGAGCCCTGCCTGCACTCACCCTCTTCTCTCTGCTCACAGACTACCAGCACCTGCGGCCGCAGAGCGTGCACCAGCGAGTGGTGCTGGCCGTGGACCACCTCTGCTGGCGCGTGGGCAACGACTCGCACATCCAGCGTGCCCCACATCCTCCCAACATGCACGTGTGGGGAGAAGCCCTCATCCTCGACTCCTTCAACCTGCAGGTAAGGGGTGAGCCAAGGGGGTGAGGGGTGGCTCTTTGGGGAGCTATGTGTCTGTGACTCCATGCAGATGGCACATGGACGTGTGGTGGCATGGGGACATCCTGCAGCCTGAGAGAGATTGTCCTATTTGTCCTGCAGGGCAGCTACAACCAGCCCCTGGGCACATCCAGCGCCCAGTCGGACACGCTCTTCCTGGACTGCACCATCCGGGGGTTGCAAGTGGAGTCGTCGGACACCTGCACTGAGTGCCTGGCCAGAGTCCTGCCCCTGTTCTGCCCGCAGCCCAGTGGAGCTGAGCTTGCCAAGCAGCCACCCTCTGCCTCAAGCGAGCCCTGGGGGCTGCTCTGGAAGGTGGATCTGAAGGTGGAGGATGTGAATCTTTTCACACTTTCAGCCCTGGTGGGTAAGTAGCGTCCAGGCTGATCCCAGATAGGATCAAAGTATCATATGGGGTTGGAAGGGACCTCTGGAGATCATCTAGTCCAACCTCCCCTGCCAAAGTGGGTCCACCTAGAGCAGGTTGCACAGGAACGTGTCCAGGCAGGTTTTGAATGTTTCCAAAGAAGGAGACTCCACTATCTCTCTGGGCAGCTTGTTCCAGTAAGTATTTGTAAGCATTGATTACATCCCCCCATAGTCTTCTCTTCTCAAGACTAAAAAGACCCAAGTCCCTCAGCCTCTCCTCACAGGAGAGATGCTCCAGGCCCTTCATCATCTTTGTGGCCCTTTTCTGTACCCTCTCGAGCAGTTCCCTGTCCTTCTTGAACTGGGAGGCCCAGAACTGGACACAGTACTCCAGATGGGGCCTCACCAGGGCAGAGTAGAGGGGTAGGATTACCTCCCTTGACCTGCTGGCCTTCTTGATGCACCCCAGGATGCCATTTGCATTCTTGGCTACAAGGGCACGTTGCTGGCTCATGGTCATCCTGTTGTCCACCAGGACTCCCAGGTCTTTCTCCTCAGAGCTGCTCTCCAGCAGGTCAGCTCCCAACCTGTCCTGGTGCTTGGGGTTATTCCTCCCCAGGTGCAGCACCCTACACTTGCCCTTGTTACATTTCATTAGATTTCTCTCTGCCCATCTCTCCAGCCTGTCCAGGTCTTGCTGGATGGCGGCACAGCTTTCTGGGGTGTCAGCCACCCTTCCTAGTTTTGTGTCATCAGCAAACTTGCTGAGGGTACATTCCATCCCTTCATCCAAGTCATTGATGAATATATTGAAGAGGACTGATGGCTGTCCTGGAAGAGTCCCCGTGGTCAGAGGAACCTGGTGTGTCCTGGTGTGCCTCTTCCATGCTTCCACCACTGACATGCCATCTCTCTAGGTGCCCTGGAGCTGCGGCTGGACACACTGACCATCTTGGGGAGTGCCGAAAGCTGCACAGTCAGTGTCCAGGGCATGGTGCTGGCCTTGGTGAAGAGCATCACGGAGAAAATGCAGCCATGCTGTAAAGCTCCTGCCATCCCCAACCCAGTGGCCAACCTCTCCATGCTCTCTGTCACCTACCGCAGCAGCATTCGCTCCCTGGAGGTTGGTGTGGGTCTCTGCTTTATCCTGAACTGGTGGGACTGGGGTGGGTGGGGTACGGAGAGGATTGGTTGGCACCGAAAGGTGTTGGAGAGGAGAACGGGGCCGTGCTCTGCTGGACCTGGCAGTGACTTGGTGCCTGCTTGCTGTCCCCTCTGTAGGTGCAGTGTGGTGAGGGGCTGGCCGTGCTGTGGAGCCCACCCGATCACATGCACTTGTACCATCACACCCTGGCAACCCTGCAGTGCCATGAAGCCTTGCGGAGCGCCCTTGGCCATGGGACGCCTCCCTCCCTGCCCTCAGAGAGCCCAACATCCCACCCAGCCACTCCTGCTGAAACATCAGGGACCCCCCAACCAGATGGGACCCCCCCCAAAAGACTCCTGTCCCTGTCACTGGAGCTGAGCTCTGCCAAGCTCACAGCCTTTGTCTCCGAGGCCAACTACATCAGCCTGGCTGCTGAAAGGACCTCTCTGAGCTGGCACGGTGGTGCCCTGCACGGCTACTGCCCCGAGCTGGCCGCTGGCTTTGATGGACACAGCATCTTCAGCTTCAAGGAGGTGGAGGTGAAGCTTCTGCCAGAGCTGGAGGAGGTCATCTTGCACCGCTGCGCCTTTCCCACCCTCCACACCCTCCGCAACCGCGGCTGGGCCTTCTCCTTTGCCAGTGTGACCATCGAGTTCCCTTACCAGTACGACTTCTCCCGCACGCTGGACGCTGCCGTGGGTGTGCAGAAGTGGCTTAAAGGCCTGCACCGGCGTGGCCACCCTACCAGCACGTCGCTGCCCCCAGACCTCCTGCTCAAAGTGGCGCACTTCTCCTGGGTCTTCCTGGATGATGTCTTTGAGGTGAAGTTACGAGACAACTACGAGCTGATGAAGGACGAGAGCAAGGAGAGCGCCAAGCGTTTGCAGCTGCTGGATGCCAAGGTGGCTGCGCTGCGCAAGCAGCATGGCGAGCTGCTGCCTGCCCGCAAGATCGAGGAGCTCTATGCCTCGCTGGAGAAGAAGAACATCGAGATCTACATCCAGCGCTCGCGGCGCCTCTATGCCAACACGCCAATGCGGAGGGCCCTCCTCACCTGGACCCTGGCCCACTTGGAGCTGGTGGCCATGGCCGATGAGTCCTTCCATGGCACAGAGCGTGTGTTGGAGCAGATGAGGGACATGGATAGTGTCAGCCCGTTCCCTCCTGAGGGTCTGGAGATGGTCACCCAGTGGTGCCGCATGATGAAGGGCAGAGTTGGCAACTTCTTTGGTGAGTTGCTTTGCGTGAGGGTGCCTGGGGAGGACAGCACTGTGGCTGCATGGCCTGGGCTCCCAGGACAGGGACCTGCTGGCACCACGAGATGTGTAACCAAGCAGAGAAAATGTTTTTTGGAGGTTGGAGGGAGTGGGAAGGAAGCAGAGATGTGACAAGACAGTGGCTCTTCCCATAGTCCAGAGTGGGGGAGCAGCACAGTGTCCCTTTTCTGCCCCATCTCTCAGCCCTTCCTCTCCCCCACAGTGCGGATCCGTGACTACCCTCGCTACCTCTTTGAGATCCGGAACTGGCAGCTCTTGGGCCGGCTGATCGGAGCTGAGCAGTGTGGCCAGGCCTGCTCCCGGCGACGCCAGGTCCTGAAGCTGGGGCTGCCCTGGGGGGACGCAACAGTGGAGAGAAACATGCCACCCTTAAAGTTCTACCACGACTTCCACTGTAAGAGCTGGAGGGGCAGGGGGACTCTCCGATGGGGTGGGGACGGGTCTGTGTGGGACATGCAAAGGGCTGAGCCAACCACTGTGTCCCCAGCTGAGATCTCCCAGTACACCATTGTATGGGGGCCCTGCTGGGACCCAGCCTGGACCCTCATCGGCCAATGTGTGGATCTCCTCACCAAGCCCTCAGAGGATCCCAGCGCCCCATTGCCTTGGTGGGACAAGAGCCGTCTTCTCTTCCATGGGGACTGGCACATGGACATCGAACAGGCCAACCTGCACCAGCTGGCCACTGAGGTGGGTGCCATTGAGGTAGGGAGCAGAGCGTGGTGTGGAGCTGTCTCACTCCTGCCTCTCTCTTCGCTTGTCCTTACAGGACCCCTACAACACCACGGAGAACATGCACTGGGAGTGGAGCCACCTCTCCTTCCACTGGAAGCCCGGGCAGTTCGTCTTCAAGGGCAACCTGGACATTAACGTGCGGACAGCATCCAAGTGAGTGTGGGCCCGGGAGCATGGGGGCTGACGCTGGTGCTGGGGGGTAACTAGGGTCTCTTTCACCATTCAGATATGACGACTGCTGCTTCCTGCACCTGCCCGACCTGTGCATGACGCTGGACCTGCAGTGGCTGTGCCACGGGAACCCCCACGACCACCACGGTGTGGTGCTGCGCTCCCCCGAGTTCCTGCCCGAGGTGCCGGTGGGGCAACAATATGACTCCTACCGTGCCTTCCGCTCTGAGAACCTCAACCTCTCCATCCGGATGGACCTGACGCGTCCCAGTGAGGGTGGGTGACGGTACCCCGGGCGTCCCTCGGGGCCAGGGCTTGCTGGTTTTAGTGATCCTTATCCCAGGACGTGTCCTGGGTTGGGCGCTGCCGTGTTCCTGCCCCGCAGTGCTGGCTGATGGTGGGTTTATTCTCAGAGCACTCCCAGCCCCGGATCCTACTCTACAGCAGCACCCTCCGCTGGATGCAGAACTTCTGGGCCACGTGGACCAGCGTGACGCGCCCCATCTGCCGCGGGAAGCTCTTCAACAACATGAAACCCAGTAAGAAGAAGCTGGGGCAGCATTACAAGCAGCTCTCTTACACTGCGCTCTTCCCTCGGCTACAGGCAAGTCCTGGGAGTGGGGGTCTGGTGTTACCTCCCCATTTTCCCTGCACCAGGCTCTCAGCCCCTGCTCTCTGCTCCCTCGCAGGTGCATTACTGGGCTTCCTTTGCCCAGCAGCGTGGGATCCAGGTGGAGTGCTGCCAAGGACACATCTTCACTCGTGGCACCCAGCGGCTCATCCCGCAAGGTGAGCGGGGACCCTGCCACCAGCGCTTCCAGGCAGGGCAGGGCCCCGGCTGACCCCTCTTCCCTGTCCCCCAGCTGGCACAGTGATGCGACGCCTCATTTCGGAGTGGAGCATCACGCAGATGGTGAGCGACCTGAGCCAAGTCACCGTGCACCTTATGGCCTCCACTTGCGATGAGAACGCCGACCACCGGCTCGACACCCTGGTGAAGAAAACCCATCTGCTGAGCCTGTCTTCCCTCACCTACCAGAGGCACAGCAACCGCACGGCTGAGGAGGTACCGCTGCAAACGCACAGGGCATGGCAGTCTGTGCTGGCCTGATGGCATCCCCCTGAGACAAGGGGACCTTCATCTTTGGGTGCAATGGGGGAGGGATTTGGCTGGAGAGGAGACAGATCTGTAGGGCCTCTGGTCTCCCGAGCGCCTGGCCAAAAGGATGCTTTGTTCCAGCCACAACATCCCCGGTGTGGGTCCCTGCTGAGGGTTCTGGAGTTGTCCCCCAGGCTCTGGTCCCCACTGTCTGCCTGTAGGGACTGGTAGGGCTCCCAGCCCCTGCGTGTGAGTCCCGTGGGCAGGGGTTGGGGGTGGCTTTGCTGTGCTGAGGCTTTGATCCTGTGTATCCAGGAGCTGCCCCTACGGGATGGGGACGATGGCTTCCACACCCACCAGCTGCACTTGGTGGACCTGCGGGCGTCCTGGACCACCACCAACAGAGACATCGCCTTCGGCCTCTACGATGGCTACAAGAAAGCGGCTGTGCTCAAGCGCAACCTCTCCACCGAGGCCCTGAAGGGGCTGAAGATCGACACGCAGCTACAAGCCAAAAAGCTAAAGCGGGGCCCGCTCTCTGCTCACTCCGTCCCGGCCAGAGTGACTGCCCCCATCACCAGTGGCCGTCCCGAGAGAGCCTCCTCGGGGGGTGAGCACAGCAGGGAGAACCCAAAACCATGCCTGGCTTCACCCCGTCACCCCCAGCCAGCCCCCCCCCCCCGGCCTCAGCCTCCCATTGACCCTTTCTCCTTCTCCAGGGGCCTACATGCTGCAGAAGCTCATTGAGGAGACGGACAAGTTCGTGGTCTTCACAGAGGAGGAGTCGGGGGCTAGCGAGCAGCTGTGTGGCATCGCCGCCTGCCAGACTGACGACATCTACAACCGCAACTGCCTCATCGAGCTGGTCAACTGCCAGGTGCCTGCCCTCGGCCACCCTACCTGTCCCCATTTTCTCCACTCCCCACGGCTTTTGCTGCAAGAGAGGCCGTGTCTGCCCCAGAAGGTCTCATCTGACCCCCAGGGTCTCTCCCCCCCACAGATGGTGCTGCGCGGTGCGGAGACGGAGGGCTGCGTGATCGTGTCCGCTGCCAAGGCTCAGCTGCTCCAGTGCCAGCACCACCCTGCCTGGTATGGTGACACGCTGAAGCAGAAGACGTCCTGGACCTGCTTGCTGGATGGCATGCAGTACTTCGCCACCACGGAGAGTGGCCCCACTGAGAGGGAGCACGGGCAGCTTTGGTTGGAGGTGAGGTCTTGGGGGGGCTGTGATGGGTGAGCTGTGTTGGGGACAGGCAGCACTGCCAGTGCCCTAACCAGGGTAGGGAGAGCAGGGACAGCCATATGTGCCTCCTTGTGTCCCCAGGTGAAAAATATTGAGGAGCATCGGCAACGGAGCCTGGACTCGGTGCAGGAGCTGATGGAGAGTGGGCAGGCGGTGGGAGGAATGGTCAGCACCACCACAGGTACTGCTTGCAGAGCTGGGCTGCTCTGCCCACTCCAATCCTGCTCACGTGTGACCCCAAGCTGAGAGTGTCCCTAACCCCAGATGGCTCCAGGAGCTGGGTGATGCTCTGAGCCCTGCGCCATGGGGTCTCCAAAGTGCCAGAACATGGTGCTCTAACCATGGTCCTCCTACCTGTCCCCAGACTGGAACCAGCCCTCAGAAGCCCAGCAGACCCAGCAGGTGCAGAGGATCATCTCTCGCTGCAGCTGCCGCATGTACTATATCAGCTACAGCCACGACATCGACCCCGAGCTGGCCACGCAGATAAAGCCCCCCGAGACTCCCGCCAACCAGGAGAAGGAGGATCTGCTGAAGAAGCAGGAAGGTGGGTACCTCCAGGTGGTGTGTCACAGCGGATGGAGCTCTGGGCTGACCCACAGGTGCCAGCTGAGTCCAGGGATGGTCTGTCTTGACCTTGCTGAGATCAGAGGGGTGCATACAGGAGGGGTCCCAAGCCACGTGGCAGCGCATCAGATGATGCTGGACATGCAGTTGCCTGCTGGAGCCAGCGCAGCTACCTTGGGTCATTCCCCATCCCTCTTCATCTCTGGCTGGCCCCAACGTGGGTCTCGTTTCCGGCCATGCTGAAGCCCTACTTGCCCTTTGTCCATCCCTGCAGGAGCTGTGGATACATTCACACTGATCCACCATGACCTGGAGATCTCCACCAACCCCGCGCAGTATGCCATGATCCTTGACATAGTCAACAACCTACTGCTGCACGTGGAGCCCAAACGCAAGGTACCCGTGAGAGCTTCAAGTCACCGTGTCACTCACTGCACCCGGGGCAATCCTAACCTTCTCCTCTCCCTGTGTCCAGGAGCACAGTGAGAAGAAACAACGGGTGCGCTTCCAGCTGGAAATCTCCAGCAACCCTGAGGAGCAGCGCAGCAGTATCCTACACTTGCAGGAGGCCGTGAGGCAGCACGTTGCCCAGATCCGGCAGCTGGAGAAGCAAATGTACTCCAACGTGAAGGTGAGCCCTCATCCTGGCTCCTCAGGGTCCCTGCTCTGGGACAGAGGGTGCTGAGGGTTGTCTGTCCTTCAGTCCCTGCAGGACGACAGCAAAAACGAGAGCCTGCTTGACCTCAACCACAGGCTGCAGCAGCAGCTGAGCCAGGAGAAAGCTGACCTGCAGCTGGAGAGCGAGGAACTGAACATACTCATCAGGTAGGGGCCATCTCTGGCTTCCCCAGTGTTGTGTCCCCCTTATTCCATGGGTCCCACATCTCAGCACTTCCCTCTCTACTTCAGGTGCTTCAAGGACTTCCAGCTGCAGCGAGCCAACAAGATGGAGCTGCGAAAGCAGCCAGAGGACGTGAGCGTGGCACGGCGGACCGAGTTCTACTTCGCCCAGGCACGCTGGCGCCTGACTGAAGAGGATGGGCAGCTGGGCATCGCCGAGCTGGAGCTCCAGCGCTTCCTCTACAGCAAGGTACTGAGCCAGCTGGTGCCATCCACAGTCCCCAAGCTGGGACGTGGGACATGCAGGGTCTCATGACAAGAAAGACATTGAGGTTCCGGGGTGAGTCCAGAGAAGGGCAGTGAAGATGGTGAGGGGTCTGGAGCACAAGTCTTCTGGGGAGCAGCTGAGGGAGCTGGGGGTGTTCAGCCTGGAGAAAAGGAGGCTGAGGGGAAACCTTATTGCTCTCTACAACTCCCTGAAAGGAGGCTGTAGTGAGGTAGGGGTCGGTCTCTTCTCCCGAGTAACAAGTGAGAGGATGAGAGGAAATGGCCTTCAGTTGCTCCAGGGGAGGTTTAGGATGGATATTAGGAAAAATTTCTTCACCGAAAGGCTTATCAAGCATTGGAGCAGGCTTCCCAGGGAAGTGGTAGAATCACCATCCCTGGAGGTATTTAAAAGATGGGGAGATGTGGTGCTGAGAGGCATGGGTTAGTGGTGGTTTTGGCAGTGTTAGGTTGATGGTTGGACTTGATGATCTTAAAGGTCCCTTCCAACCTAAACAACTCTATGACTCTATGGCTCTGTGTGCGCAGGTCAACAAATCTGACGATACGGCCGAGCATCTGCTGGAACTGGGCTGGGTCACGATGAACAACCTCCTGCCCAATGCTGTGTACAAGGCAAGTGGCAGCCTGGGGGAGCAGCCCTGCACCCTGGGGACATTCAAGTGGCCTGGCCAAGGTGGCCTGTCCTCACCCCAGCCACCCATCCTCTTCCCTGCAGGTGGTGCTGCGTCCCCAGAGCTCCTGCCAGTCTGGCCGGCAGCTGGCACTGAGGATCTTCAGCAAAGTCCGGCCACCTGTGGGAGGCATCTCCATCAAGGAGCACTTTGAGGTGTCAGGACCATGCCGGGAGGTGGCAGGGTCCCTGTGGGGTGCGGGCAGTATGTGCCCACCTCTGACACACCTCTCTCCTGCAGGTGAATGTGGTCCCCCTCACCATCCAGCTCACCCACCAGTTCTTCCACAGGATGATGGGTTTCTTCTTCCCTGGCCGCAATGTGGAGGAAGAAGAGGTGGGGGATGAGGAAGACAAGTCCAAGCTGGTGACAACAGGTAAGAGGCTCAGGGTCACTCTTGTCCCTGCCATCTGAGGGACGGCTCTGGCTGGCTGTCTGGGATATGTTGGTACTTGTGGTCTCCCCTGCGGTCAGCCGTTGGGGGGAGGCTCTGGGTCATGGCTGGCCCCCAGATGGACACCAGCCACCACCTCCCACCCTGTTTGTCCCAGGGATCCCCGTGGTGAAGCCGCGGCAGCTGATCGTGGCCGATGACTCGCTGGGCCCAGGGAAGGGAGTCACTCAGGGACTGAATCGGACGTCAGGGGTCAGAAGATCATTCCGAAAAGCACCCGAGGTATCTGCTACTGCCTTGAGGGGGGAATGTGGGAGAGCCCTGCTGTGGAGCCAGTCTGTTTTCCCTCAGCAGCCATCTCCTCCCCCGCCTTGCCTGTCCATTTTCTCCTCCCTTCTACCATGAGGATTTGCATCCTTTACAACTGAGCACCTGCACGCTTGATGCGATCCCTGCAGCGTCTCGTTTTCCTAACATGGTGCCAGAGCAGCTCTCACCTCTCCCTGGTGAAGCAATGCCATGGCCTAGTGCCCAGCTGCCCCTTCCCTGCTGGTTCCTGGCTGTGTCCCCTCTCCTTCCCTTCTGCTCACGGCTCCTGCTCTGTCCCCAGCATCCCGTGGATGACATCGACAAGATGAAGGAGCGCGCCGCCATGAACAACTCCTTCATCTACATCAAGATCCCGCAGGTCCCGCTCTGCGTCAGCTACAAGGTGTGGGGCTGGTGGGACAGGGTGTGCTGGGGAGGGGACTCGGCCCCTCCATCGGGAGTGGCCTGGGGCATCGTCCCATGCTGCCTGACACCCCTCTCACCCAGGGCGAGAAGAACAGCGTGGACTGGGGTGACCTGAACCTGGTGCTGCCGTGCTTGGAGTACCACAACAACACCTGGACATGGCTGGACTTCGCCATGGCGGTGAAGAGGGACAGCCGCAAAGCCTTGGTGGCACAGGTAGGTGGGATCCCATCCCGTGGTGCCTCCTTCAAGCTCGTAGGAAGGCTGGTGGAGCCGCTTTACCTGGGATGCACGTGGTAACGTTCTCTAGAGTGGGAAGCAGCCCCACTGGCTCAGCAGCTCAGGCTCTCGCCCATGCTGAGGGGCCTGGGTGGGGCTATGGGGTGCTGAGCCCCCTAAATCCGGGGGCAGGTGATCAAAGAGAAGCTACGCCTGAAGCCAGCGGCAGGCTCCGAGGCCCGGGGGAAGCTGGAGAACAAATCAGACGGGACCATCCAGCAGCAGGAGGAGGACGAGAAGGCGCGTCTGCTCATTGGGCTGAGCGTGGGCGAGAAGAACCCCAGCAAGAAATCCATCTTCGGGAGGCGTAAATGAGGGCAGCAGCACCCGGCAGGCCGGGAAGGGACTGGGGTGCCCCCGTGCTCCCCCCATCCGGAGGGCCACCCCTATGTGGGTGGGGGGCGGCCACGCTGCTCGGCAGTGCCCAAGGCAGGGGTTAGCTGCGTGCAGGCCCTGGGCAGCCCTGTCGCTGTGGGGCAGGGGTGCAGCAGCACAGGGATGTGGGGCACGGCGTGCTGTGGGGCCGCTTTGTGGGGCGCAGACCCCCTGTGCCAAGGGCTCCTGTGAGCTTTCCCCCCCTCCCTCCCTGCTGTGCGGGTGCTGGGCTCGGCCCCTGGGCCCGGTGAAGCAGCAGGATGGCTCCAGGCTGGGAGAAAGGGGAACGGGAGAGAGTTTAAATAAAGAGTTTTTAATTTGGAACAGTCTTGAGCCGGCGGTTTGTTACTCACCGCCCCGTTCACGCCGCGGTGCCAGGGTTGGTGCTGTGCCCCCCCACCCCCTCAGCACCCCAACTGCTGCGAATGCACCCCCTGCCCTTCCCTGGGGACACCCCCTTTGATGCACCCCCTAGCAGCATCATCTGTGTCCCCAGGGCTCAGCCCTTCTCCCTCTCCCATCCCCTCCGTGAGACCCCACCGTCATCCCTGGGGCTCAGGGGGGGCTGCCAGTACCCCACCATCTGCCCCGGGGCTCGGGGGGGCTGCCAGTGCCCCACCATCTGCCCCGGGGCAGCAGGGGGGGCCGGCAAGTGGGGTGCAAAGGGGGGATAAATGAAAGGGGGAGCCCCAAGGTGTGCAAAAGGGGGGGGGGGGGTGTCCCGGGGCTTGTGCCCTGCCCAGAAACCGGGGGGGTTGGGGGGAGATAGTCGCGGGTGGGTGCCCCGGGCTGCACTCCCGGTTCGGGGCTGGGGGGGAGCCCCGGTGCCCGGCCCCCCGGTGCGGGGGGGTGGTCGCGGGATGGGCGGGGCGAGGCGGGGCGGCGGGGTTATGTAAAGCGGCGGATTATACCGGGGACCGGGCCCGGGGCGCGGCCGGGCGGCGCCGCGATGGGAGCGACGAGCAGCGGCCCCGGCCCGGCCCCGGTAGGGTCCCCCCAGGTGCGTGCGGCGGCGGCGGCCCCGGGGGTCCCCACCGCCCTGGGGGTCCCAACCGGCCCGGTGTCCACCCGCCGCCCCGCTGACGCTGCCCCCGGTTCCGCAGGGTCGTGCCGTGGGGTCGTGGGTGCGGGCGCTGCTGGGCCGCGCCGGGTCGGTACCGGTACCGGGGTCGGGGCTCGCCCTGGCCCCGCGGGGCCCCGCCGAGGAGCCGCCGCTTCCCGGGTGGCCGCTGCCGCAGCTCGTCTCGCTTTTCCTGCCGGAGTTCCCCGTCCGCCCCTCCGCCCGCCAGCAGCAGCTTAAGGTGCCGTCCCCGGGGGGGGTCTCCCCCCACCCACCCTCCTACCGGAGTCCCGGTGCATCCTAACGGGGTCCCCTACCGTCCGTCCTACCGGGGCACCGGCGCATCCTGCCCCAGCAGCTCCCAGCGCCCTAACGGGTTCCGTCGCATCCTGTATCGGGGTCCCTGCATGTCCTACCGGGGTCCCCCCGCCAACCCGTGAGTTCTCCCGCGCCGTCCGTGCATCCCGTGCCGCCATCCCGGGACCACCGACCGTCTCACCGGCTCTCCTCACACGCTGTGCCGGGTCCCCGCGCGTCCTACCGGTGTCCCCGACCGTCCGTCCCACCGGGTCCCCTTCTACCAACCCCCCCCCCGCCGGCTCCCCGTACACTGCGTCGAGTCTCTCTGCGTCCCCCCGGGGTCCCCTCTGTTCCCTACCGGTGTCCCCGTGTGTCCCACTGGAGCCCTGTGAATCCTGCCAGCACCCCCAGCTGCCCTCCCTGTCCCCCCCATCCCCGTGTGCCCCACACTGTGTCCCCACGCATCCCACTGAGGTCCCTTTTGGATCCACCCTGTCCCCACGTGTCCCCACACCGCCTGCCTCGGGTGCACCCTGCCCCACTTGGAGCACCCCCATCCCGTCTCCGTGGGGTGCTCAGACCCTGTTCCCCACCCCAGATCCTGGGCTTCGTGGCCAAAGGCTCCTTCGGGACCATCCTCAAAGTGCTGGACTGCGGACGGGAGAAGATCTGCGCAGTGAAGGTGGATGCTGCTCCCCCCTCCCCTACCCCTCGTGGGTACCCACTGCCCACCCCCAGCCCCACTGATGGCCCCTCACCCCCTCTCCAGGTGGTCCCCAAAGTGGAGGTGCTGCGCCGTGACACCCTCAAGCAGTGCAAGGAAGAAGTCAGCATCCAGGTTGGGGGGGGGGGAGAGCAGGGGGGGACCCCAGCCCGTAGGGGGTATTGGGATGGATGTGGAGATGGAAGGGGCTGTGGAGGGAGGGTGGCTGTGGAGTGTGGGGTCCCTGGTCCCCCTTCTCCCCTCCCTCTCCGCCCCCCAGGGGCCGCTCACCCTCTCTGCTTTGTGTCCCCAGAGACAGGTCAGGCACCCGTTTGTCCACGGGCTGGGGGACAGCTGGCAGGGCCAGCGCCACCTCTTCATCAGTGAGTGACCATCTGCCCGTGGGCTTACCCTGCCTCCCCTCCCCCCTCTCCGTCCCCGCTCGTGCACGTGTCCTCGCTGCCCGCACACGTGTCCCCGCACACGCGCACGCTCCCCCCGCGCTGCCCCGAGGGGATCCAGGCGCTCAGCTGCTGGCTCCCACCGCGGGGACATGGGGACAGGGATGGGGACAAGCCTGCAGTAAAGCAGGGACCAGTGTGTGGGTGAATGAGATGCCCCAGCTCCAGTGTTTGCCTGGCCCTGGCGGCCAGGATGGCCGTGCCACCTCAGTGCCCATGTAGCTGGTGTGTTCCCAGTGCCTGTGTGACCCCGGGGATGGTGTCACTTTGCCCTGGTGCCTGTGTGTTCCCAGTACCCACACAGCTCCGGTGCCCATGTCACCATGGCACATGGCCCTGGTACTTGCATGTTCCCATGCTTAGTCATGCCCGTGTCACCTTAGGACACGATTCTGGTGCCCACGTTGAGTCTTGTGCCACCTTGGTGCGAGTGTGACCCTGGTGCTTGTGCCACCTCGTTGCCCTTACGAGCCCCAGTTTCTTCCACTGCCCTGGTGTATGGTCCTGGTGCCCATGTCACCTTGGTGCGTGGCTCCAGTGACCCACCTGATCCCCTGTGCCCGTGCCACCTCGGTGCCCGTGCCCCTCGTGCCAGCCCCTCGGTAAGGCACCTCGACCGTCCCGGCAGTGTGCACCTACTGCAGCACCGGAGACCTGCACGCCCTGTGGCGCGCCACCGGGTGCTTCGCCGAGGCCACCGTCCGCCTTTTTGCCGCCGAGCTGGTGCTGGTGCTGGGTGAGTGGCCCACCGTGCTGGGGACAGCCACCACTGTCCCCACCAAGGGGGACCCACAGGCAGGGTCAGCCTGTCCTCAGGGGTGGGCGGCTGCCTGCTGTGTGCCGTGGGGGTGGCAGTGGGCACCCACTGCTCTGATGGCTCTGCCTTCCCCCCCAGTGTATCTCCACGACCTGGGCATCGTGCACAGAGATGTGAAGGTGGGTGGCAGCGGGGCTGGGGGGCTGTAGGATGGAGTGGGGGTCTCGGAATCCTCCAGCATGGAGAGCCCACCCCAGTACCTGTCTCCTTTCAGATGGAGAACATCCTCCTGGATGAGAGAGGTAAGAGTCTGGTGGCACTGGTGTGGGGACATCCCATCTGTGGGGACATCCCGTCCTTAGGGATACTCCCTCTGTGGTGCCTCCACTCGGTGTCTCACCCCACAGGACACCTCAAACTCACCGACTTTGGCCTCTCCCGGCACCTGCAGTGGGGCGAGAGAGCCCACACCATCTGTGGCACCCTGCAGTACATGGGTAAGGGGGCAGTGGGGGGCTGCAGTGGGGGTCACAGCCCCCCTCAGTCACTCACACACTCATCCCCCGCAGCCCCAGAGGTGCTGAGTGGGGGGCCCTACAGCCACGCAGCCGACTGGTGGTCCCTCGGAGTCCTGCTCTTCGCCCTGGCCAGTGGGGAGGTGAGGACTTGGGGGGCAGAGGGCAATAGGGGCACCCCATGGAGCCCCTAAATTCACTCCCTGCCCCCTCAGTTCCCCGTGGCGCCGGCGGGGGACCATGTGGCCATGCTGGAACGTGTCAAGCAGAGCAGCTACGAGAGCCCAGCCACGGTCAGCCCCACGCTGGCCCGGCTGCTCGCCGAGGTAACCCTGCCACTGGGATTTTGGGGTCCCCACTGCCCCACCCAGGCTGGATGCTGGGGTCCCCCCCCTACTCACTGTCTTCCCTCCATCCCCAGCTGTTGTGCCACAACCCCCTGTACCGCCTGCGCTACCTCCACCACTTCCAGGGCCACCCCTTCTTCCGCGGGGTGGCCTTCGACGCCGACCTGCTGCAGAAGGACCCGGTGGCGGTGGCAGTGTCCCCCCGGCCCCCCGAGCAGCCCCCCCCGCCCGACCCCGCCACCTTCGCCGACTTCGACTGCGACCTCGCCGCCCCCACCTTGGGCCGGCCCTGGCCTGGCTGAGCCGCCACCGCCGGGACCCCCGGGGACATCGCTCAGGGACACCCCCACCCCACACCCCCACCAAAACCCGGCAGCGGGTCGGACCCTGCTGGGCCGGGTCCCCCCTCACCCCAACGCTGTACCTCTCCCCGCGGAGCAATAAACCCGAGAGCCGCGGGCACCGTTGCGGGGGCTGCCCTGACTCCCGCGGGATCCCCGGGGGTGGGGATGTACGGGGTGACCCCCGGGGGTGGGGATGTACGGGGTGACCCCTCTCCCTTGGGGTAGGTCGGGGCGGGTCTGGGGGGCTGGCTCCCCCGGGCCAGGCGCTGGGGAACCCCCAGGGTGCGGGGGCAGCTGGGCCTTTCCCCCTTTCCCCCCCCCCCCCTCCCGCAAGTGCCCCCCACCCCGGTACACTCTGTGCTCGGCAGTGCAGAGCGCCGTTGGGGACGAAGCCCCGCCCACTTCCCTGCTCACCAATGGGGCACGGCCCCGCCTCCAACCCCCGCCCCCGCGGGAGTGACGCGTGCGCCCAGCCAGCCAATCGCAGCGGCGCCTGGTTTTCAAACGGGCGGCGGCGGCAGCGCGCGGGGAGCGGCGGGACCGGGGGCCGGTACCGAGACCAGCGGAGCGGAGCGGGGACCCACCGGGCCAATGCGGGCCGTACGAACCCCCGCCGTGAGTGCGGGCCGGGGGGGGTGGGGGACACCGGTTTGGGCGTTGCGGCGGGAAGACACCCCCCCACCTCCCTGTGGGGTCCTGGGGGGGCAGCCCCGGCGGTGCGGCGGTGGCCGGAGGTGCGGTGTTTGGGGGCGGGTGCTGACCCTCGGTGACACCCGGTGCCTGTGTGTGTGTCTGGGGGGGGTTGATGACCCCCGGTGACCCCCGGTGCCTTTGTGTGTGTCTGGGGGGGTTTGATGACCCCCGGTAACCCCTGGTGCCCCCCCTCGCCCCGTCCCCAGGCGCAGCAGCGGCCCCGGCGCACCCCCCTGCAGGAGCTGCGGCTGCAACCGGGCGCCGACCGCACCAACCTCACCCCGCTGCTCCGCCGCCTGCGGCTCAAGGTCGGTGTGGGGACGGGAGGGGGGGGGACCGGGGAGGGAGGTGACGACTGGCGGGGAGGGGTAACAGGAAAGGGTGCTAGGGTGTACTGGAACTGGGGATAGTGGGGAGGGGGGAGAGTGAGGGGTTCCAGGGCAGTGGGGGGACAGGTATAGATGCTGGCGTGAGGGAAATGGGGAGACTGGGGGACACGGATATGGGGTGCTGGGGGCCAGGGCAGTCTTGACCCTCCCACCCCTCCCAAATGTCCTGTAGGACCATGACTGCGCCACCCCAGTGTCCTCCACCCGGGGGCCCCCCGGCAGCATCATCCTACAGCCCCCTAGGACTACAGCCTGGGGGCCCAGCGCCTCAGAGACCCCCGTGCCTCCTGCCCTGAAGCCTGGTGCCTACAAGCCCCCTGACAATCCCACCCTGGTTCCTGGAGCCCTGGAGCCCCCTGGCAGTTCCTGTGTAGGGCCCAGCACCCCAGAGCCACCCAGCAACACCGTGATGGCTCCCCTGAGCATCCCCATCCCAGGGCCCAGCACCCTGGAGCCCCCCAGCAACACTCTGCCACCCCCTGCGTGTAGCTCTGTCTCAGGGTCCTGCACCCCAGAGCCCCCCAGCACCACTGTGCCAGCTCCCCTGAGCAGCCCCATCCCGGAGCCCACCGACAGTGCCGTGCCAGCCCCTACATGTAGCTCTGTCCTGGGGCCATGTGCCCCCGAGCCCCCCAGCAGCCCTGTGCCACCCCCTACATGTAGCTCTGTCCCAGGGCTGTGCCCCCCAGAGCCTCCCAGCAGCCCTGTGTCACCCCCTATGTGTAGCTTGGTCCCAGGGCTGTGCCCCCCGGAGCCCCCCAGTAACACAGTGCCAGCTCCCCTGTGCAGCCCCATCCCGGAGCCCACCGACAGCACCATGCCAGCCCCAACGTGTAGTTCTGTCCTGGGGCCGTGCCCCCCAGAGCCCTCCAGCAGCCTTGTGCCAGCCCCCAAGTGTAGTTCCATCCTGGGGGTGCCGTGCACCCCAGAGCCCCCCAGAAACACCATGCTGTCCTCCCTGTGCAGCTCCATCCCAGAGACCAGCCCCCTGGACCCCCCCAGCAGTGCTTCTCCAGCACCCTGCACCCCCAGACCTTCTGGCATCATCAGCTCAGTGCTTTGCACCCCAAACTCTCTGGGCAACACCACTCTGGCACCCTGCACCCCCAGGACCCCCGACAGTGCCAGCCCAGCCTCCTGCACCCCAGGGCCCCCTGGCACCAGCTCCACCCCGCAGGAAGCTCCCTTCCATGGCTGGCGCATGGTGCCCACCGACCTCTCCTGCAGCCCTGTGACCACCGAGTCCTCGGCTGGAGATGAGAGTGTGGGTCCCTTGCCTTGCCAGGACATCCCGGAGGGTACCCAGTCCCTACCCCCTGCACCCCCAGAGCAGGGTCCCCCCGGACCTTCTCCCACCCAAGGAGAAAGGTCTGAGCGTGCTGGATTGGAGGCAGCGGCCACCCCCGTCCCCTCGCCCGAGGTGACCCCGGGTGCTGTGTCCTGGATGTTGCCACTGGTGTGGCTGGAGAAGAGCCTCAGTGCCTCGTCCCTGCTGGAGTCCCTTTGGCACAGCCTCCCCCTGCCCGCATCGCAGCGGGATGCCCGCACTGCCGTCACCCCGGTGGCCACCGCGGTCGCCGGGACCAGCGTCACCCTGGTGGCCACCGCGGTCGCCGGGACCAGCGTCACCCCGGTGGCCACCGCGGTCGCCGGGACCAGCGTCACCCCTGTGCCCACCGCAGTCGCCGGCACCTTCATGACACCCCGGGACCTCCAGGAGAGGAGCACAAACACATCTGTGGCTGCCCCCCCCTGTGCCAAGGACAACGCTGCCGAAACGGACTCCCTGCTCTGGCAGTAAGTGTGGGGATGTGCTCCCCCCCGACCCTGGATGGGGCTGTGCCACCCACGGGCTGTCTCTTCCCCAAGCCTCTTCTCCCTGTCCCCAGCTGTCCCCGGGAGCAGCTGAAGTCCTTGCCGCGGGCAGAGCTGGAGGGGCGGCTGGAGAGCACCCTCATCATCATGGAAGCCCTCTCCCTCCGGCTGCGCCACTGGCAGGAGAGCCAGCGGCCGCTGCTCGGCGTGGGACCGGCCGAGCAGAGGGATGCACTCACGCAGACGGACGTCACCCGCCCCGAAGGGGTAAGAAATCCTCACTGGGGTGATGCCACCCCCATTCCCTGTGGCCTCGGTGCCACGAGAGTGCCCGCAGGACGGTGGCTCACAGAAGTAAAGCTGGGATGTTGTGGCAGAGCATCACATGCCCAGTTCAACCTGCTATTTTTTGCTGGATTTGAACCCTTTGCACGGGGAAACACCCTTGGAATATGTGGGGAGGGGGGAGGGAGGGGAGGTGTCGCAGCCAAATGGCTCTCGCTGGAGCCCAGGGTGGAGCCGGGCTGGTGCGAAGCCCTCTCTGCTCTGCCGGGATGCCCTTAGGAGGAGGAGATCTACTGCAACCTCTACCTCAAGCTGTGGAGGAAGATGGAGGCTCTGCAGCGGCAGCGGGGAGCAGAGCAGGACCTGCAGCGGGAGCTGGAGCTGGCTGCTGCCGGGATGGTGAGTGCAACGAGCGTGCCAGGTCTCAGCCGGGCAGGACAGATGTGTGCCCAGAGCGCTGTCTGAGTGCTGGTGCCCTTGTCCCTTCTCCAGAGCACCTGGAGCCGCCAGTGCCTCCTGTTTCGGGGCCTCATGGATGATGCCTTTCAGACCTTGCAGGATGAGCAAGGAGCCCTCTCCCAGAAGGTGAGACCCCCGTGCAACCAGGCTGGTCCCCTTTCCCCTCCTGGTTTTGGGAGACGCTGGCCCTGCTGGTACACGTGGCAGCGGTTGACTATACCCAGTGCCATCTGGCACTGTCTCCTCTTGCAGCAGGAGCAGGTGAGGGCCCTGGTGTCACGGTGCCGGGCTGTGTTGGAGAACGTGCCCCACAAGCTGCGGAGCTGCCTGGAGGAACGGGATGCCATGAGGCAGCGAGCGGATGAAGCCATCCGAGCCAAGGAGGAGGTAGAAGGGCAGCCAGCGTGGGGGGTGTCAGGGCAGGATCTGCTGTCCCCACGCTTCTGATGGGGCATCCTGCATCTGTACATCTCCTGGGCGTGAAGGTCTCTCTGACATCCCAGGGGAAAACCCAACGTGGCCCTGGAAGTGCCTGTGGCTGCTTGGTGTGGCTGGAGCTCCTTGGGATGGGGTTTTGGCTCAGGCTGTGTCCTGCTTGGGGATGTGTGGGGGTGGCTCCCAGGAGTTGCCCCTCTTGTGACACCGTGCCCAGAGCAGCATCCTTCCCTCGGCAGAGAGATCACTTCCTGGAGGCCTTCCGTGCCCATGCCAGTGCCCAGATCAGCGCCCGTGACCAGAGCCTGGCCTCCCAGAGAGAGCTGGGTGCGCTGCTGGCCGATGCCATCGATGAGCAGGTACTGAGCAGGGGGGGCACCTCCAGCTGCCTCTCACCTGGGCCCCTGGGGGGGGCTAGATGGGCACCCCCGTGTCCTGAGCTCGCGTGATGCTCTGAGCAATGATGGGCTTGGGTCCAACAGAGATTTCTTGTTGCTGCTGCTGGGAAGCTGCGGCAGATCCGGCCTCGGGGCTGGTGCTCACCTCCCTCCACGGTCATGGAATGTGGCTCCTCCACCATGGCAGCACTGACCCGTCTTTCCTGCCCCACAGGCATCTCTGGCTGCCGAGGCTCAGTCTTTCCGGGAATTCATAGATGCCACCTTTGAAAACCTGGAGGAGGAGAGGAGAGCCCTGGCTGCGGAGGTGAGGGGTGACCCGGCAGGGGACTGGCGGTGGACTCAGCCCCTTGTCTCCCTGCCAGCGTGGTGCAGGCTGGTGACACCTCGCTCTGCCCCAGAGCCCTTTGTGCCCCGATTACCCTGGGCAGCCTGGCTGCCAACCCCAACCGCTGTCATGCAGTGGGGTAGTGCCACCAGCCCTCACAGCTCTGAGGCTGGCAGTGCCATGCTAAGCTCTGCCCGGTGCCATCTCCCCCTCACAGCGAGAAGAGGTGAGGACCCTGGTGTCACGGTGTCAGGCTGTGCTGGAGAACGTGCCCAGTAAGATGCAGGGCTGCCTGGAGGAGCGGGATGAGATGAGGCAAAAAGCAGATGAAGCTCTTCAAGCCAAGGAGGAGGTAGGTAGGGGGGTTGCCTAGTGCTGAGTGATGCCTGGCATATGGGGATCCCCTTGGTGTGGGAACACCCCATGGGGAAGAAGAGCGACCCAAAATGAGCCCTGGAGGTCATGGTGTCTCTGCAGGCGTCCGTCAAACTGGAGGAGACCTCGGTGGCCCTGCGGGATGCATTGGCTCAGCTGGAGCAGCTGACGGTGGCCAACTCACGCCTCAGCATAGGTAGGGGGTGGGTGACATGGGGGCTGGTGCTGCCCCTGTCCCTGTTTGACCCCATCTTCTCCCAACGCTGACGGCTCTGCCCCTTGCAGACCTGACCTCCCTGATGACAAATCTGGCCAGCCTGGAGCAGGAGAGGGATGGGCTGCAGCAGGAGAACGAGAATCAGTGGGAAGAGATAGCCAGGTGGGTCCGAGTCCTTGGGGGACAAGGCAACCCCACAGCCACCTCCTGCCACCCCATGCCCCCCTAAAAAAATGTGCTACCCTTTGACCCCCCCCCCTCTCCCGTCCCCGCAGGCTGGCGCAGCAGAGGGACACCCTACAGCGGGAGTGTAATGGGCTGCTCCAGGAGCTGCGGGAGGCGACCGAGTGCCGGGAGGTAGGAGCTGCCCTGACCCTGCCCACGCTGTCACACGCTGCCGGGTCCCCGTCACGGCCCAGCGGGATGGCTGGCAGCTGGCCAGGAGCGGGATTAGCCCTCCCACGGTGGCGGCATAATCACACCGGGGGGGTTGGGGTGGGTTGACATCCTGCACGTAGCGCTGCTCTCCATCCTGCCCGGAGGCCATTCCGTGATGGGGGGTGGGGGGGATGAGAGGTCTCTGGGGATAATTCTCCTCACTGCAGCCATGGTGCTGTTCCCCAGCCCGTCCTACGTCCCTGGTAAACCTCTGGTCTCCAGGGGTTGGTCTGTTAGGAGCAAAGCTGCCCCGAATTGGAAGCAGCACCCTGAGGGGAAGCAGCCCCCTCACGTCTCCAGCCAGGTGCTCATCATCATAGAATCACATGGGGTTGGAAGGGACCTCTGGAGATCATCTAGTCCAACCCCCCTGCCAAAGCGGGTCCACCCAGAGCAGGTCCCACAGGAATGTGTCCAGGCGGGTTTGGAATGTCTCCAGAGAAGGAGACTCCACCACCTCCCTGGGCAGCTTGTTCCAGTGCTCTACCACTCTCACGGTAGAGAAGTTCCTCCTCATGTTTAGGTGGGACTTATACTCAAGTTTGTGTCCATTTCCTCTTGTCCTGTCCCTGGGCACCACTGAAAAAAGACCAGCCCCGTCCTCCTGACACACTCCCTTTAAGTATTTATAAACATTGATCAGATCCCACCTAAGTCTCCTCAAGCGTAAAAAGACCCAAGTCCCTCAGCCTGTCCTCGTAAGAGAGATGCTCCAGGCCCCTAATTATCTTTGTGGCCCTTTGCTGTACCCTCTCCAGCAGTTCCCTGTCCTTTTTGAACTGGAGGGCACAGGACCAGACACTATTCCAGATGGGGTCTCACCAGGGCAGAGTTAGAGGGGCAGGATGACCTCCACCTGCTGGCCCTCATGGCTGTGTCCCCCTCCACCTTCTTGCAGTTCCTCGACCAGGAGAACCGCATGTCCCGCACGCAGCTGCTGGAGCTGGAGGCCAGGCAGAAGTCCTCACTGGCCACCCTGCAGGAGCGTAACTTGCAGTACGAGGAGCTGATGGATTCCCACCAGCGCTTGCGGTACTGACCCTGCTCACTGCCTCCACTTGAACCTCTCTATTTTGGGAAACTGAGCTCCTCCTAGGGGGTGGGGGACACGCAGGGGGACACGGCTCCAGTCACTGCTGCCTAGCCAAGTGTAGTTGCCCAGGTGGGTGGAAGAGGTTGTGGGGAAGCCCAGCAGACCCCATCTTGGAGGAAGCTGCCTAGATGTGTGAGGTTTCCATCCCCTGGGTCGCAGTGGGAGGCAGGAGTGTGAAATGTCTCCATGCCACACTGAGGAGGGGGAACACTGCTCCCACTGAGCCTGGTGCCATCCTGCAGGGAAGAGCAGGCTGCCCTCAGCCTGGACCTGGAGACCACCAAGGCTGAGCTCCGTGACTTGCAGCTCAAGAGGGAGAAAGTCTCCTGGTGCTCCACGGACATCACCGAGAGCAAGATGCGGCTGCAGGAGCTCGCTGACTGCCTCAGGGCTGCTCTGCAAGAGGAGGTAGGAGCTCTGCCCCAGGGACAATGACAAGGAGGTGGTCCCAGGGGGGAAACCAGACCCCTGAGGCTCTCCATGGTGCGGCTTCGAGATCATCTCCAGCAGAGCTGTCACAAGCAGCTCTCCAGTGCTGTGCTCTCCCTCCCTCTGAAGGATGAAGATGCCCCATCAAGAAGCAGAACTTGGACCCCAGCTCCACGGACACCGAGCTGGCAGACACCACGTCGTGCTTGGACCCCTGCGTTCCGCACACCAGCGTGCCGGACCCCGTACCGTGCTGGGGACTCCTTCGTGGGCAGCGTCCTGAAAGCCATGTCAGGGAAAGGTGAGTTGGAACCCTCTGGGTTGGGTGCTGGAGGGGGGGGGGATGTCCCTGTGTGGGGATGGGGATTACTCCCTCCCATGCTGGACATGGACTCAGCACTGGTGAGGCCACACCTGGAGTGTTGTGTCCAGTTTTGGGCACCTCAATACAAGAGAGATCTGGAGGTGCTGGAGTGGGTGCAGAGGAGGCAACGAAGCTGGTGAAGGGCCTGGAGAATAAATCTTATGAAGAGCAGTTGAAGGAGCTGGGACTGTTTAGTTTGAGGAAGAGGAGGCTGAGGGGAGACCTCATC
>JAOQGH010000006.1:8474428-8488509 GCA_025769975.1 Gallinago jamesoni
AGGCTGAGGGGAGACCTCATCACTCTCTACAACCACTTGAAAGGACACTGTAGAGAGGTTGGTGCTGGTCTCTTCTCACAGGTAATTAGTGCTAGAACAAGAGGAAATGGATTCAAGCTGCAACAGGGTAGGTTTAGACTGGACATTAGGAAGAAATTCTTCATGGAAAGGGTGGTCGGAGACTGGAATAGGCTGCCCAGGTTGAGTCACCATCCCTGGATGAGTCTAAGAGTCGTCTAGATGTGGTGTTGGGGGATATGGTGTAGGGGAGAACTTTGTAGAGTAGGGCAGATGGTTGGACTTGATGATCCCAAGGGTCTTTTCCAACCTAGATGATTGATTCTATAATTTATTCTATGATTCTATGAGCACTAGTGCTGGGTGAGGAGGAGATCCCAGTGCCATTCCCGTGCCTTTCCCTGTGGATTTCCTGGTAGTTCCCTTGTGGCAGCCGTGGGCTGGGTCACGGGTCCTGCCGGCAGCTGGGGTCTTATCTCTGAGTTCCTAGGATGGATGGGGATGTGGGTGAGCTCTGGTCGTGCTCCTCATGACACGCAGGGCTGGGGACAGCAGCACCTCTGTCCTCTCCTCTCACAGATGCTGATGAAGCCGCCGGAGGTGGGAGTGTGTTCACCAAGGACAAATCTGCCTCTACACCAAAGCCAATAGGTACTGGGGCTGTCACCCTACCATGGACCCTGCTCCAAAGCTGCAGGGCTGCCTGTGGCAGGGGACGAGCAGCCATGCCTTCCTGCTTGGCTCTGTGTCCCCTGGGGCTGGCATTCCCTCCGTGCCACTCACGAGCCAATGTCCTGCCCATAGAGCCTGAGGAGGGTCTGCTGGAGAGCGTGAAGGAGCTGAGATCTGTGGTCTCCAACCTTGCCATGCTGAGTTCCCGCATCCAGGACCTGGAGCAGAGCGAGTTCAAGGCGCTGCAGACAGAGATGTGAGTTCAGTGGGGGCTCGTGTTGAGGGCTGGGCATGGGCACTGCTCTCCTGGGCACACTATCTCCTGTGGGCACCCTCTCTGGGGTCTCCCTCTTGTCCCAGCTCTGCATTGGACCTCCTGCCATGGCTAGAAGGGTTTTTTGCAGCTGGCCAGGTTGGCCTCTCCAACCGTGGGGCTGGTGAGATGTCCAGGATGGGGTTTGGTGCTGGACAATGTGCTCCCCATTGGCTCAACCCATCTATGGTCTCCCAGCTCTGACCTGCAGCTCCAGCTGGAGACAGTGACAGCAGAGAGCCAAGAGAAGATGGATGCCCAGGCTGCCACCATTGCTAAGCTGAACAAGGCGCTGAGGGGCAAGCTACAGGTGAGCCAGTGCCAGAAATGGGCCAGCACTCACCCCAGGGCAGAACCAAACTGGGACAGGTGCTGATCTAGGACGTGGAGAAATCTGGGTGACCGGCTCTGGTGATGCCTCATGGGTGCTTCTGGCTTGTCTGACCTTCTCGAACATGAGAAAGCCTGCTCTCCCCCTGAGGTCCTGGGGTGGCAGGGGCTGGGCACTGCCTGACAACGCTTCTTCCCCTCTACAGAATGAGAAGGAGCTGCAGGATGTGGTGAAACAGCAGGAAGAGAAGATGCTGCAACTCATTGACAAGAGCGGGGAAGTCACGGTGGGTGATGGAAGCCTGGTTGGGCTACGTGTCTGGGGGGGTGCCAACCATGGGACCCCTCTCAGTATCTCCATTCTCCCCGCAGAGGCTGAAGGGAGAGGTCTCCCAGTTAAAGCGCTCCCTCCAGCGTGCAGAGACGGAGGCCAAGGTGCTGTGGGAGGAGATGCGGGGACAGGAGCCCAAGGTGGACTCCGTCTACGTCCAGGAGCGAGTCTTGCTGCGGCAGGAGGTGAGGCAAGGGGTCTGCCAGGGCTTGAGGGCTCCTCATGTCACCATCCCCTCAAGACCTTGAGCAGGCAACCCCGTGAGGACTCTTGCTCCACATCGAGCTCTCGGTGGCCCTCGTTCTGTTTGCAGGTGGACAAACTGCGGCTGCTGCTCCTGGAGAAAGAGGATGAGAATCTGCTGCTCTCTGACAAGTACCGGGAACAGGTATGGGGAGCCTCAAGTGCCTGCCCTGGCTCTAGTACCCTGTCTCTGCCCAATTTTGGGGCAGGGTCATGACAGGCATCTCCCACCGCAGGTCCGGGGGCTGGAGATGAGACTCCAACATGCTCAGAAAGTACTGAAGAGCCATGAGGAGATGCAGGAGAAGATGAAAGAGGTGAGGTTTGTGGTTCCTCTCTCGCACCCTTACTGTGAGATTGCAGCAACGCACTAATTCCGTTGCCTTCCCCAGGTCCTGTTGGCCATCCCTGACGTGGCAGTGGGCTGCCAGGAGCTCCCCAGCCTGCTGCGGTCCTTGGGCCTGAAGCTGGGCATTGGCACCAAGGAAGCCGCCGAGCCGCTATAGCCCGAAACCTTCCTCTCCCTAATGCTGTAATTATGTATTGAATAAAGTTTTTGTTGGCTTTTCACCCCGCCTGGTGCTGCCTGGGTGGGGACAACTCCTCCAGCCTCTGCTGGCTCTACCTGCTCCTTTTCCTGTCATGGGGCTGTGGCCACGGCTCCTCACCACCCCAGGACCTCTCCTCCTTGGTGTGGGGGGACTTATGTATCCCCCCCATCCCCCTGCAGTGCTCGTTCTCAATAAGAGGCTGCTTTCCCCAGGCTCCCACCCTGGTGGCCCCGGTGGTGCCTGGGCTGACCTAGCTTCCCTCCCTGGGCCCCTGCTCCTCCTCCTGCCCTAGATTCCCTCCTGTGGAGGGTATCGGAGGCTGGATCCTGTCCGTATCCACCCCCCCACCCCCCCCCCCCTTCATAACAGGGCCTGTTGCATGGGGATGGTTCCCCTCCCGGCGTGGATCCGGCATCCACCATCCCCTGGGTCGTGGCAAGCTCTGCCTGCCAGGCACTGGGAGCTCCGCCAGCTCCTTCTCCCAACCCCCCCCTTGGCACCCGCTCCCACATCAGGGGGGGCTCCCTCAGGGCCACCCCTATTCCCAGCACAGCTCCAGACTTACCTCCCTCCTCCCCTGCTAGGGCATCTCCTGCGGGAACCCCCCTCCCAGTGTTCCCGACCCTGAGGATGCTCCCTGCCGCCATGGGGGCCATGCGCCACCTCCCTCCCCCCAGAGTGGCCCAAAATAGCAGCCTCCAAAACAAGTGCTCTGGTTTTTAATGGCCCTGTTTCTTCTGCCAGGGGGTGGGAATCACCTTCCCCTACCCTCTGCCCCAGCTTCGCCACCCTCTGTGGGGCGGGTGCTGTGGCACTGTGGGTGCTGGCACCTTTATTTATCCCCCCCCCGGAAATGGAGGTGTTTGGGGTTGTGCCTCTATCTATGGGGTGGGTGCGTGGGTGGCTCGTGGGGAAGCAGCACTTGCTGCTCCCTTGGCATGGGGCTGTGGCTGTGACCTGGCTGCCAGGGGCTTGGATACGGGCCCCCCCGAGGTGAGGGGCCGGCAGTGGGGGGCCTAGGCTCTGCCCAGCTCTGGGGATGCTGGGGGGAGATGGCTTCTCCTCCCTGGATCAGGGCCATGTGGGGTGGCTGAGCCTTCCTTTTAGGGCAGGGATTCAGCAGAACACAGCCCTGGCAGCTGCCCCTGGGGAGTGAGTGGGGACACTTTTATTGTCCCTGCGCTGGCTCCCGATGGTTTTTCAGGGGAGGACTGGTCTCCTGTGGGAGCCCCCCACCCCATCCTGGGAGTCTGAGGCTCTGCGCTGCTGGGGCTTGGTCCTTGGAAGAAGAGGTGATGTGGCTGAGGGTCCCTGGCACCAGCGGTGGGGTCCCCAGCCTGGGGGTGGCACAGGGGGGATGTCCCTGGCCCAGAGTTGGGGAGGGGGTGGTCCCTGTATAGTTTGCAGTGTCAATAGGGTGGCACAGTGGGGTCTCCAAAGGGGGGGCAAGGGGGTAGGAGTGGGAATCCCTACCCCCAGCAAGGTCTGCAGCACAGAGGGGTCTCCAGCAGCACAAGGGGGTGGCACAGTGGGGTGCCTGGGTGACACGGGGGTCCCTGCTTATGATGGGGTGTAACTCGAGGCCCTGGTGGGGATGGGGGGGGGGTCACAGAGGTGTCCCCACCAGCAGTAGTGGGTCGCAAAGGGGTCGTACAAGGGGGTCCCCAGCCTGTGTGGGGTCCCGACCAGCGGCAGGGATTGCCGCCCGGGGGGGTGAGGTGGGGTGTCAGACGGTGCGTGCGCTGGCGGGAGAGGGGGGGGGTAGGGGGGGCGGAGCAGGCCGGGGGGGCCGGTCCTACCGGGTGCCGCCCCGCCGGTCACGTAGCTCTGCGGCATCGCAGCCCCATTTACCGCGGGACCGGAGCTCGCAGCCCGCAGTCCGCGCCCGCCGCCGCCCGCCGCCGCCCGCCCTGCACGGGAAGGGGGGACCGGGGGGGGGGGGGTGATGGTGGGGTTGTGTTCGGCCGGCCCGGGGGTACAACCGAGGGACCCCGGCGATGGGAACCCCGCAGCCCCGTCGAGGCTCCGGCGTGTCTCCGTCCGGCGCCGCCGGTATCCCGGGGGTCAGGCAGGGCTGGGGGGGGCTCCGGGGCAGAGGGAGCCCCGGGCATGGGGGTACCGGGGGGTGGGGGGAGCTCGGAGACCCCCCCTGCGTTGGTGCAGTCCGAGCCCAGGCGGTGGCGGTCCGGGAATCGCCGCCACGGGGGGAGCGCTGGCTCCTTGGGGCATCCCCGTCGGCGCGGCGGCGCCAGCCCCGGGGCACCCCAACTCCCCGGTTCCCCGGTACACCCAGCCCCGGTTGTGCCGCCTCGGGGGTCTCTCCTTCCTCGCGTAGTGCCATTCCCGGGATTTTTGCCACCCCCCCCCCCGCTATCCCCATCCCCGGTCTATCGCCATCCGCCGCGTTATCTCCCACACGTGTTATCGCCGGCCCCGCGGTATCTCCATCCCGGGGCCTCTCCACCCCCACCCCCCCTGCCGTTCCCGATCCCGGTCCCCCGTGGAGCTGCGCTCCCTCAAGATGGCTGGGCTGGGGGCGGGCGAGCAGGCAGCAAAATGGCTGGGAGCTCCCCGGCATCCTCCACGAGGCCCTGCCCGTCCCGGGGGTGAGGGCAGCTGCCTGCTTATGGACCGCCCCCCCCCCCCCCACAGGCAGGACCCCCCCCGCCCCCACCGACAGGACCGGGGTCCCAGCCACGTGGGGATCCCCGGTCCCCGCAGGATACGGGCGGGCGGGTGGGTGGATTTGGGGGGGGGGGACACGGATGGACACCCCGGCGGCGCGTGACTCAGCCCCCCCACCCCCCCGCCGTCTGCTCCGCTCGCAGCCACCGCCACCATGACGCACCAATACCCCGCGCTGACGGCCGAGCAGAAGAAGGAGCTGTCGGACATCGCCCTGCGTATCGTGGCCCCGGGCAAGGGCATCCTGGCCGCCGATGAGTCCGTAGGTCAGTGTGTGTGTGTGTTGGGGGGAGCTTCGGTCCCACCACCCTCCCCCCGCGCCCCGAGGCTGATGAGGGTGCTGGGTGCCCGCAGGGAGCATGGCGAAGCGCCTCAACCAGATTGGGGTGGAGAACACGGAGGAGAACCGCCGGTTGTACCGCCAGATCCTCTTCAGCGCCGACAGCCGGGTGAAGAAATGCATCGGGGGCGTCATCTTCTTCCACGAGACCATGTACCAGAAGGCTGATGATGGCACCCCCTTCGTCCAGATGATCAAGGATAAGGGCATCGTCGTGGGCATCAAGGTGTGTGTGTGGGGTGTCCGGCGGGTTTGTGGGGTGCTCGGAGGGTGCTGGAGGGGTTCAGCGCCGCCTTCCCCTTCTCTCCACAGGTGGACAAGGGCGTTGTGCCGCTGGCTGGGACAGATGGCGAGACTACCACGCAGGGTAGGTGGAGTGGGTGAGTGGGGTAGCAGCTGTGGGGTCTGGGGCCACGGGGCTGACTCGCTGCCCAACAGGTCTGGACGGGCTGTCGGAGCGCTGTGCCCAGTACAAGAAGGATGGGGCCGACTTCGCCAAGTGGCGCTGCGTGCTGAAGATCAGCGACAACACCCCCTCTGCGCTCGCCATCATGGAGAACGCCAACGTCCTGGCCCGCTATGCCAGCATCTGCCAGCAGGTACGTTCCTGTGGCCAGGCGCCACCCCACAGGATGGGCACGGATCCATGCGGATCAGCGTTGCCCCCGTGCCTGGGTGGGCATCACCCATGGGGCCAGGCATCACCCCACTGGGGCATCACCAGCAAGGGTGGACATTGAGCATCGGGGCTGAGCATCGCCCCCCAGGTCCAGGCATTGGCCCCACATTGTCATGGGGCCAGAGAGATGCCCAGGGATGTCCCCATAATGGTATCTGCCTGGTGTTTGCAGAACGGTATCGTGCCCATCGTGGAGCCGGAGATCCTGCCTGATGGTGACCATGACCTCAAGCGGTGCCAGTACGTGACAGAGAAGGTGAGCAGTGGAGCAGACAGCAGGGTGGGCACCGTGCCGTGCTGTGCCGTGGCTATACCAGGGGACTCCACGCTGCCTGTCCTCCCCAGGTGCTGGCAGCTGTCTACAAGGCACTGAGCGACCACCACGTCTACCTGGAGGGGACCCTGCTGAAACCCAACATGGTGACCCCTGGGCACTCCTGCCCCACCAAGTACAGCCCTGAGGAGATTGCCATGGCCACTGTCACCGCCCTGCGCCGCACCGTGCCCCCGGCCGTGCCAGGTACTGGCACCAGGACGTGGTGAGGACCAGGAGGGGGGATGCCCTGTAGCCCCCCTGGTGCCATAACCCTGCTCTCTGCAGGTGTTACCTTCCTCTCCGGGGGTCAGAGTGAGGAGGAGGCTTCCATTAACCTCAACGCCATCAACACGTGCCCACTGATGCGGCCATGGGCTCTCACCTTCTCCTATGGACGGGCACTGCAGGCCTCAGCGCTCAGCGCCTGGCGCGGGCAGCGGGACAATGCCACCGCCGCCACCGAGGAGTTCGTCAAGCGCGCAGAGGTGATGGGGATGGCCCCCGCAAGAGAGGGGTGCTGGGGGTTGCGTCCCACGGAGGACACCAAGGGCTGTGTCCCAGTGGGGTGGTGGGGACACCTTGGGCTGTGTCCCCATGGGAAGGGACACACTGATAGCTGTGCCCCTTGGGATAGGGGATGCTGAGGGCCGTGTCCCACAGGGTGACAGGAGACTTAAAGGCTGTGCCCCAGAGGACAAGGGATGCCAAGGACCATGGTCCCCACGGAGGGGACACAGTACTGTCTCTGTGGGAGACATTCCCCCCAGGGGAATGGGAGATGCCAAGCGCTAGGTCCCTGGAGGACCCTTAGGGTGACATGGGATATCGAGGGCTTTGTCCTTGTGGGAGGAGGGCTGCCAAGAGTCCCGCGGGCTGACGGGGGAACACCAAGGGTTGTGCCCAGTGTGGGGGGGGAGGCCAAGAGCTCTGTCCCTTTGGGAGGGTGGTGCCAGGGGCTGTATTGTTGCAAGGGCATGGGGACACCAGGGACCATGTCCCCAGGGGCTGGGGGACCCTGGGGGCCATACCCCATGGGGGCTGGGGGACCCTGAGGGCCGTACCCCATGGGGGCTGGGAGCCACTGACCTTTCCTTTCCCTGCAGGTGAACGGGCTGGCAGCGCTGGGCAAGTACGAGGGCAGCGGGGATGACTCGGGGGCCGCCGCGCAGTCCCTCTACGTGGCCAACCACGCGTACTGAGCCCCGGCCGGGCGCCCCACCGGCCCTGGCCCCCTCCCCGGCCCCCTCCCCGCCACCGCTCACACCCCGCTTCCACCCCAGCCACCCAGGGGAGCCACCAGGTGGGGAGGGGAAGGGGAGCACGCCCCACGGGCCGGCCCCATGCCGCCGCCATGTCTGCAGATGAAATGGGGGGGACCCGGGTTACCTGGACCCCCGCAGGGGAGCCATTGGGGGTGCCCCTTTGGTGGGGGGCTCCGGCCAGGCCGTTGTGTAGGGGGGAGCCCTGGCCACATGGGGGGCAGGAGAGGAGGCCTGGGGGTGCCCCTGCCCTGCCGTAGCTTTGCAGTCCCGGTTGCTGCCGCCCTTGGGGGCGCCTGTGTTGTGTTTGCCGTGTGCACCCCGTGTACCAAATAGCCTAACAACGAATAAACGGTAGAGACAGCGCTGTGCCGCCTCCTCCCTCCACGCCAGGTGCCCTCGGGGGGGGGACACCGTGGGCCGCGCCATCCCTTGGCCGGGTCTGGGCACCACCCTGCAGCGTGTTGTGCTCACTCATGCAGTGAGTTGTGCCTGGTCTTAGCTCACCCGCACTCATCGTGGGGGCGCTGGGAGGTGGTAGGGGTGTTTGGGCTCTCCCTACGGACCACGGGACGGGTGAGGAGCCCTTGGGGAGCCCCTGTTTCCTCCCTGTCCCCCGTTTCCAGCTCCCGTTCCCGGCCGCGGCTCTCGGCGCTGCGCAGGCACGGCCTGTCCCTCTACGGCACCCGTAGAGGTCGCGCGTCCAAAAGCCCGCCTCCTCAGGGCGGGTACCGCGCTCTGATTGGTCTCGCTGCTCGCCCGTCTGCGCCACCGCCTTCCGATTTCCACGCCTATTGGCTGTCGTGACGGTGAGGCGCTCTGATTGGGCTGGGCTAGGCGCAGGCCCCGCCCTCCCCCGCCTGATGCGGGAAGTGAAGATGGCGGTGGCGGCGGCGGTAGCGGCAGATGAAGCAGGTATTGGTGGCCCTTGGGGGTCGGTCACCCCCAGCCCCCGTCCCTGGGTGCGCGGTCCCGGTGAGCCGGGCCGGTGCTGAGCGCTGTCCCCGCAGAGCGGGCGCGGGGCCGGCGGGCCGCCCTCTCTTTCGCCGCCATCGCCGTGGTGCTGGGGCTGCCGCTGTGGTGGAGGACGACCGAGACCTACCGCGCCGCGCTGCCTTACGGGGAGATCGACGGGCTGGGACAGCTGCCGGTGAGCGCCGGGAAAGGGACCGGGATCAGCGGGTCCCCGGGCTGGGGTGCCCCGGGCTGACGCGTCTGCTCAGTTCCAGCTGGCCGTGCCCGTCGCCGTGGTCTTCGCCCCGGGGTCTGTTCCGGGAGACCTGCCGAGGCCACTGCCCTTCAGGGACGTGCAGGAGATGGAGCTTTCTGTGAACCGTGAGAAACCCGTCCTCCCCCCCCCCACCGGGCTGTCCGCAACTCCGGTGTCCCTCCCGGGTGGCCTCATCCTTCCCTGGGGTGTCTGTGGCTTCTGTCCTCGGGTGGCTGTCACCGGCTGTTACCTCAGAGCTCCCCACACTCGTGTCTCTGCCAGCACCATCCCATCCTGAGCTGGTGGAACAGGGGAACAGTGGGAACAGCAAGGTGCCCAGGGTGCCACAGGGAAGACACCATCCCCCCTCCTTGGGGACGGGGCTGATGGCAACCCCTGGGGGGTGTGGGTCATGCCCTGGCTGGCATGGGGCAGTCCTGCTTGCCAACACGGACCAGCTGAGGCCATGTCTTGCAGTGGGTCAGTCTGCTGAGGTTAGAGCTGGTGCCCAAAGGACCTTGTGGCATGTGTCCCCCTGGGGGCTGTCCCTTGTCCCTCTTAGCACCTGTCCCCTACGAAGGGCTGGGGCTGGTGGCTTCACTCTGGCTTTCTCCCCGGCAGTGAGAACCACCGTCACGTCCCGCTACGAGATGATCTATCGCAGCACCACGGCTCAGGAGGAGGCAGCGCTGGGGGCGGCTACTGCCCGAGGTACCGAGAGGAGGGATCGTGGTGGCTGGGGGAGCTCCATGGAGAACCAGGCTCCTCTTTCTGAGGCTGGTCAAGCTGAGGACTCGGTTTCACTGCATCTCAGGGTGGGACGAGGATTGGAGTGAAATTCCCAACCTTCCTAGTGCCTCCTTCTTTTCCCAGAGGCTGACGCTGCTCTGCACCTGCTGCAGGACACCTCCTTGGGCTCTCTGACCATGTACGTGGTCCCCGAAACCTCCTCTCTCCTGCCTCAGGTAGGGAGCAGCACCCTGCTGTGCCAGCCTCGGCTTATTTCACCATGTTCTCCATACCCTGCTCTTCTGGGGTAGGTTGGTGGGAGCCAGCCCTCACCCCTGCCCCTTCCCCAGGGCATCAGCGTTTACGTGGGGAAGCACCGCAGTGCCCTGGTGAGGGCTGGGGGTGGCCTGGCCGCTCTCCACGCCCGCCTCCAGCAGCTCACGCAGGTGATGTCCTTCACGGCCAGCTCCATCACCGCTGCCCTCTCAGACCGTGTGCCCGATGGCCAGCTCGGCCCTGATGCCCGGCGGCACCTGAAATCCAGCCTGGGTATGGATGTGTGTGCCAGCCCCATTCCCTGAGCTGGGGAAGACTCTGGGGGAGACGCTGTTCTTGTAGCATCCCTGGATGTCTTCTGGGGTCACAGACCCTGGGGTCTTCCCTTTGCCATTACTTTGGGCTGGGATCCATGCTGCAGTTGCTGCGTGTTGGGTCTCTGGTGCACAACCCTGCATTGGGGGGGGTCAGGGAGGAGGGGGTCAGGTCCTGCTTCTCTTGGGAGCTCTGTCATGGCCACATGCCCAACCTTGACACCCTCAGGCAGTGGCTGTGCCAGTGCCACATGGGTTGTGGGTCCTTGGCAGGTTATGAGATCACCTTCAGCCTGCTCAACCCCGACCCCAAGTCCCACGCCGTGGAGTGGGACATCGAGGAAGCCGTGAACCGCTACGTGCAGCCTGTCCTGGACAAACTGAGCTTGGTGGCCAACTTCTCTGTTGACTCGCAGGTGAGGGCTGGGAGAGGTGATTGGGAAAGCCCAGCCCTGGCTGTGCCGGGTGCTCTGGGACGTGCTTCTCTGCCGGCAACGTCTTTGTCGTGTGCTTCCAGATCCTGTACTACGCTGTCCTGGGAGTGACACCACGCTTTGATAAGGAGTCCTCCAGCTTCCTCCTGAGCGCCCACAGCCTCCCGCACGTCATCAACCCTGTGGAGGCCCGGCTGGGTGAGTGCTGTGGAAGGAGGAGCAGGGCTGGGCTCTGCCCCACCGCTGCGTGCGGGCGGTCTGCTCTCGCTGTCCCTGTCACCCAGGGGACTTCTCTGACTCTGTCCTGCTGCAGGTTCCAGTGCTGCCTCGCTCTACCCTGTGCTGAACTTCCTGCTGTATGTGCCAGAACGTTCCCACTCTCCCCTGTACATCCAGGACAAGGATGGAGCCCCAGTGAGCACCAACGCCTTCCACAGCCCCCGCTGGGGTGGCATCATGGTATGGGGCTGTGGGGGTGCTGGCAGTGCTTGATGGTGGCTCCCCATCCCCTGCTGGTACCAGTGAGGCATCAGCCTCACTGATGCTCTCCTGCAGGTTTACAACGTTGAAGCCCCTTCTTCTCCCCAAGCTTCTCTCCCACTGCGTGTAGACGTGGACATGGTGCGAGTGATGGAGGTTTTCCTGGCCCAGCTTCGGTGAGGATGTGGCTCTTCCCTCCTTGGGCCTCCATGTGTTCTCCTGGCACATGGGGAAATCAAATGGGTCAGAACAGGCTGTATCTGTGTAGCTTGTTTGTTCCTCTGTGGGCTCTGGGAGGCTGAGGGTGGCTTTTTGTGGCCTTCGAGGAGCTGACCACCAGCCAGTGCTGCTCTCTGGCTGGTGTTGCTGGTGCATCTTCCATCTCCTGGGGTGGAAGCCTCATCTTGTCATGCCCCTTATGCAGAAGGCCATCAGGTGTGGGTTGAGCCCTGCCAAGACTGAATGCAGCAGAGAAGTGGAAGGTTGGGAAGTGCATGTGGGACCATGGGCTTGTGGTGTAGGCTGGGACCTTCTTCTCTACACCCAGGTTACTGTTTGGGTTATCTCGGGAGGAGCTGCCCCCCGAGTTCCTGCTGGAGAGACCAGGGAACGAGGGGCTGGCTGACTGGGAGCTGGACCGCCTGCTCTGGGCCCACACAGTGGAGAACATCGCCACCGTGTCCACCACCTTGACCTCGCTGGCCCAGCTCCTGGACAAGATTGGGAATATTGTCATCAAAGACGATGTTGCCTCTGAGGTAGGGCTGTGGTGTTGCTGTCCCTGTGCAGACCATGAGTTCTTGCTGGTGTGGTTCTGCCCAGGCCTGGCACCAAGTGAGACCCTCAGGCTTGTTGCTGTGGTTCTCCCTTGGTCAGGAACTGACCGTCAGTGTTGTTGCCACAGGTGTACCAAGCAGTGGCCTCAGCACAGAGTGCCATTGCTGAACTTGCCGCGGGCCACCTGCACTCAGCTTTCCAGGCCAGCAAGGAGGCAGTCACCTCCTCGGAACGGGCCTTCTTTGACCCATCTCTCCTCCATCTCCTCTACTTCCCTGATGACCAGAAATTTGCCATCTACATCCCGCTCTTCCTGCCCATGGCTGTCCCCATTCTCCTCTCCTTGGCCAAGATCGTCCGGGAGACCAGGCAGCGTAAGAAGGAGCCCACCAAGGTGGACTGAGCCCCTTGCCATGATACCCTGCCTTGGGGGCTGGGGTTGTCCCCACCTCGTGCAGCGTGTTATCATGGACCCATGGCCCAAGAAGGTCCCCAGAACTGTGTCAGGGCTGTCCCTTACCTGGGTCTGCCATGGCCAAAGATGCAGGAACGGGAAGAGAGATTGCTTTGAGAGGTGGAAGAAGTTCTCAGTCTTGGTCCTGAGCCCTCCACCCAGCAGTGTCCGAGATCCAAGAGGAGGGAGGGGGCTCCCCGTGGCCTTGCACTGTGTTCAGAACAAGCTGCTGGATGAATTAAATTAAAACCCTGGTTGTATGAAGGCCTGGTGTGGGGCTGTGTGACCCTCATCTGCTTTGCCGTTAGCCCTCTGGGGGTGCCCATTGCCCTCCCTTCCCCTTGCCCAGCTTCCCTGTCCCTGCATGTGCTTTATGGGGTCTGTCGTGTCCCCCCCCAGTGCTTTATGGGGTCTGGCTCCTGTCTGACACGCATTTAGCCACTTCTGTGTATTTAGCCTAAAGCACCTGGGGAATTTAACAGAATTTATGGGGTTTGGATGTTGGGGGGGCAGTTCTTACTGAAGGGGGATCCATCTCTTGTTGATGGGTTTTAGGGCAGAGCCTCCTGGAGGCCGGGGGGGCAATTCCACCTTAATGGGGTCCAGCTATCCTTAATGGGATCCAGCTCACCCTGAGGCTCGGGGGGGGGGAGGGGGCAGTTATGGGGACTCCCCCACCCCATTGTGGGTATTACACACAACGCTCCCGGGGGCAGCTATAGGGTCTGTCCCCACAACCCCCCCGCTTCTTGGGGGTTGGCAGGGGGGACTCCTGGGGACATCCCTGGGCTCAGCCCCCCGTGATGGGGATGCTGGAGCAGCCAAGGAGGGGGCTGTACGCCCCCCTCTCTCCCCCCCCTCCCCTCGCCTCCCCCCGGCGCTGGGTCGGGCGGGGGGCGGGCCGCGGGGCGGGCGGTGGCGGCGATGCCCCTCCCGGTGCGGCGGGGCCGGCGGCGGAGCGCAGCGGGGCCGGGGCCGGGGCCGCTCACACCGGCGGCGGCGGCGGCGGCGGCGGGGCCATGAAGGTGAAGAAGAGCGGCGGGGCCGGGGCCGGGGCCGGGGCAGCGGCGGCCCGTACCGAAGAGGAGCTGGGCCGTAAAGCGCTCATCGGGCCCGACGACGTGCTGGGGCTGCAGCGGGTCACCAGCGGTGGGTACCGGGGAGCGGGTTGCTCCTGTGGCGGGGTTGTGTGTGTTTGTGTGCGGGATGAAAAGGTCCAGAACCGATCTGGGGGGTGCAGGGTGATGGGGACCGCATCCCCCTTGGGGCTGGGGCTGAGGCTGGGGCTGGGGCGGGGGGGGGGCAACCGCTGGTGGGGGAGAAGGGGGGAGAGAGGAGCCGGTCCCCCCTCCCCGGGGGATGAGGAGTGAGGATGCGGTACCGCAGGGGAGAGAGCCCGCCCCGGGGATGCGGTACCCCCGGGGGGCCTGGGTACCACCTAAAGACCACCCCCAGGGGGTGCCTGGACGTGAGGCTCAAGACTGGGGATGAACACCCCCCTCCTGCTCCTTCCCCCAGGGATGCACAGGCTGGGAATGTACCCCCCATGCTCCTTCCCCCAAGGATGCACAGGCTGGGAATGTACCCCCCATGCTCCTTCCCCCAGGGATGCACAGGCTGGGAATGTACCCCCCATGCTCCTTCCCCCAGGGATGCACAGGTTGGGGGTG
>JAOQGH010000006.1:8498149-8516854 GCA_025769975.1 Gallinago jamesoni
CCCATCTATGGGACGGTTCCCAACTGCTGCCCATCGGCCATAACCAGGTCCCCGGGTTGTTCTACCTGCGCTGGAGAAGGGGTTGGAAGGGGCAGGTGTCACCTCCGAGCGCGCTGTAGCTTGTTTTCATACAGTCAATGAGTAAGCCTTAGGTGGATGGAGGTATTTGAATTTTATAAATAGGGAAGTAGACAGAAATAAGTGATTTAGCTCAGACTAACAGCAGGAATTACTAGCTGAGAGAGGGCTTAGAATTAGAATGTTAAAGTATTACTTTCCCCTTGGAACCTCCAAAACAAGCCTCCTACTGCATGCAGAGGCACGGTTGTTGGAAAGCTAACCTGGCCTCTCTGCAGACTTTACCCTGACAAACCGAAATCAACATTGTAAGTTGTTGGAGCTGCTTTTATGTGCAGGGAAAATGAAGTACCACTGCCCTTTCCCCAGAGAGGAGGCTGGTACCCGGGCTGGGGCGCTCTCTCAGGGCACAGCGAGGCTGAAACCAGAAACAAGGACTTTCTCCCAAAGATACTGAGCTCTGGTGGAAGCCGGGAAGGGCTCTGTTCCCAGGCTGGCTTCCTAATCCAGGGGAAAGCTTCAACACCATTTTCAGCGCTGAGGAAAAAGAAGCCCTTGCACGGGACGAGCCTCGGTGGAGAGGAGAAGCCATCCTTTGTCTGCAGAGGGCTGGAGGTAGGGGAGGTGGCACAGGGGAGGACACTCCTGTTCCAGTTAAGTGCAGGCTTAGTGCTGGCAAAGCTGCTTAGCACTCGCGTTCTGCCCAGAGGGCAGTTTTTAAAACAGGCAAAGCCTCTTACACTGAAAAGGCTGGGATTTGGTGGAGGTGCTGACTGTTCTCAATACCCTGAGGGGAAATGGATGCAGAAGATGCTGGCATAGGTTTGGGAAAAGGTGATGACCCAGTGCTTGAGGGAGAGAAGCTTTTTCCCTGTCTTCTTCTGAGCAGGTCGGTGTGGGCATTCAGAACTGGGACTGTCTTCTTAGACATCGCTTTTGGATTAAACAAAATAGTGGAGATGCATTTGGGCTGCTCTCACTGCTGGTTGTGACCTCCAAAGAGTAATACCTGGTAACTCTGGGTAGCCTCCATTTAAATTTGCTTTCCTCCGCAGATTATTTGTGCACCCCAGAGGAAAATGTTTACAAGATAGACTTCACCAGGTTCAAAATCCGGGACATGGAATCTGGCACGGTCTTGTTTGAAATCACCAAACCAGCAGCTTCAGGTGAGTGTGCACACACACACACACACACCACGCTGTTTCCAGGCACAAATAAGTGCTTCCTTTTGCTTTTTCCCACTCCTTTTACTCAACACATTTCCCCCAAATAGGAGATGCTCTCGACTGCAGGAGCAGGGTCCCAGCTTGTGACAGAAATACTACTCAGGTGTCCCCCCGTACCAGCAGAGTGAACAGAACCCGTTGCTGCTGTATCTTGTGGTTGCCATCTGTGATGGGAAAGGACAGATGGGTGTTGTAAACAGAAGCAGAGGAGGAGGAGGAGGAGGTCACCGCGTGTTCCTTTCTTGGCTGCTCATCAGCAAAGGTCCCCCTGCACATAGTTTAACTGATAGTCTAACATCTTTCACTCAGGAGTCAGGAAAAATGGTATTCCCAAAAGGGAGAAACTTTGCCAATTGTGCAAATTAAGCAATCTGAAAATCTGTGTTTTATTATTTTTTTTTTCCCTTCACAGTTTTTGCGTGTTATGTGTAACCACCCAAGTGTCACGCATTGCCAGTGGTAATACAAACCCAGGGCAACTGTTCTTTTCCTGATGAAGCACTCTTTGCAATCTTCCCCATCTTTCTGCAGGGGAGAGGAATTTTTCTGTAGTTCAGAGCCAGCAAATCAGACACACTCGGGTGAAATGGCTTGTTCAGTGTCACACTGTGATGCTCAATCAGAAGTAGGAGCACTAGGTCACTTCAGAAGATAGGACAAGTGTAATGGTTTTAAACTGAAAGAGGGGAGATTTAGATTAGGTATTAGGAAGAAATTTTTCACTATGAGGGTGGAGAGATGCTGGCCCAGGTTGCCCAGAGAAGCTGTGGCTGCCCCATCCCTGGAGGTGTTCAAGACCAGGTTGGATGGGGCTTTGAGCAACCTGGTCTTCTGGGAGGTGTCCCTGCCCAAGGCAGGGGGGTGGGACTGGATGATCTTTAAGGTCCCTTCCAACCCAAAGCATTCTATGATTCTATAAGAAGACTATTAAACCAATGGGCCACTCTGTCTCTGAGTGACCAGTAGTGGATACCTTGGAGAGGATGAGAAGAGGGTAATGGCATCAACAGGCCTTCTCAGAATAGTTTCCCAGCTTACACGACTCAATGAAGTATGTTTGCAAGTATTTTCACTGGGTTTCTGTTTCTCAGACGACTGTGATGGAGCTTTGCTTTGCGCTTTTCCAGAACGTGAACACAACGACAAGAAGGACATCGACCCCAATGCTGGACGGTTTGTACGCTACCAGTTCACCCCAGCTTTTCTTAGACTTCGGCAAGTGGGAGCCACGTAAGTAATGGCTACTTTTTTTCTAGTACAGGAAACAACTGAAATCTTATAAAAATTGGGTCTTGCTTGTTGATCCGGTCAGGAAGGTGATTTCATAGGGATCTTTTGGTATTATATGGATCTTCAAACATCTTTGCTGGATGCCTTCCTTTTTCCATCCCTTTAGCTTTTTTTTATTTACCTCAGTTTATTTACCTCAGGAGTAAGCAGGGTGTTGAAGAGAATAGTGCTAAAAAGGGGCAAAATAAGGTGGACAGACTACCCAGATATTCCAAATCATTGTAGTTTGTTTGTCAGAGGCTCTGCCAGCTTCAGAAGGTGTTTCTGCAGCCTTACATATTGCATTCCCCCAAAGACATTAGCCTGTAGGTGCACGTGAAATGGTGAAGTCATGTTTGATGGTTTTATGTACCAGAATGGTCTTTGACGTGGCTGGTAGTACTGCATGGTTCCATCGATAAACCACACCAAAATGTGACACCCGAAGGGATCTTTCTGTAGCTTTTGAGGCCAAAGTTACCGCTACTGTGATAGAGGGGACAGAGTGTATTGTGCCTGTAGTAAAGTTAGTAGTGTTTACTGTTAACTACACTATTACTACTAGTTTATTACAGGTTGATGTGGGGTTAAATATCATAGAATCATAGGATCATCTGGGCTGGAAGGGACCTCCAAAGGCCATCTAGTCCAACCCCCCCCCGCAGTCAGTAGGGACACCCCCAATTAGACCAGGTTGCCCAGGGCCTCCTTGAACCTCCCCTTGAATGTCTCCAGGGAAGGGGCCTCCCTGGGCAGCCTCTTCCAGTGCTCCACCACCCTCAGTGGAAAGAACTTATTCCTAATCTCCAATCTAAACCTGCTTTTCTTCAGTTTAAACCCATTGCCCCTCGTCCTGTCACTGCAGGCCTTTGTAAACAGGCTCTCCCCAGCCTTCCTGTAGCCCCCCTCAGGTACTGGAAGGCCACTATTAGGTCTCCCTAGAGCCTCCTCTTCTCCAGGCTGAACAACCCTCCCCAGCTCCCTCAGCCTGTCCTCGGAGCAGAGGGGCTCCAACCCTCTGATCATTTTTGTGGCCCTCCTCTGGACCTGTTCCTTCATGTCCATGCTCCTTCCTGTCCATGCCCATCATGCAAGGGGAGATGCAATTTCTGGCCCTCCAGAGAGGCAGCTGGTGGCTGCTTTGTCTTTACTGGGGGTTTTCGAAGGTCATGGTGTGGCAGGTTCTTTGTTATCTTTGTTTTTCTAATCAAGAGTTTTGTGCCCATTGCTATTCTGTCCGTAAGTCCATAATACTGCAGTCGAGCGTCAGTTACAGTTTCCAGCACAAACCTCTTTGTCCCAGGTGTATAGAAATCCTGAGTTCAGTTTCGTGGGAGGGCAGTTTGATAAATCCCTTCAGCAGCAGATGTGTATTTCACAAGAGCTGAGGCACAGTGGCCTCGCTTAAAACAAAACAAAACAGTAAAGTGTTTTTGAGAACCTGATTAAAATTCAGCATTTGGTTATGATGCAAAAAGAATTAAAATTTGTTGTCAGAGAATATATCCAGAGTGAGGTTGCACATTACTGTTTCCTGCTAACCTTAAAGGTGTGCACCATTTAGACTTTTGGAAGGAAAATTGGAGTTATGTATCAATTAGCATCTCTTTGGCCACTATTTGGTTAAAATGGTAAATAATACCCAACTTTTGATTTGTGCTGAACTAGTAACAGTGTCTTCCTGACATACTGGCGGTGTACCGTATGTAACTCATACCCATCTTCCTCCCAATAGGTCATGCTTCTTGGTGAGAGACACTTGAACATGATGCTGGCTGAAATTTGTCCCCCTTTACCACTTAAAAAGCAGGAACAGAAGAAAGACCTTTTTCTGTAGATCTGCCTTTTTTTTTTTTTTTTAGTACACAGCAGAGAAATTAAAATAACTTGTATAAAAATCCAGTGCAATAAGGAACATGTAGTGAAGTGCCTCTCCGGTATAATTGGATCTTTTCCTCACTAAAGATGAGTTTAAGATTGTAAAATTGTCTTGCATATCCTTTTTTTTATTATTTTTGAGTAAAAAGAATCAAAATACAGTATAATCTATGATTAGTAATGCTTTGTTGTATCCCTCTAGGATGCTTTACGAAAAAGAGGAAATGATAAATCAGTTACTACCATTGCTTTAGATTTTTGGCTTTTTTCAGGCGAGCTCTCTTCTACCTTTCAGGAATGGTTGAAAATCTTACCTAAGGGAGAAAACTCATTTCTGTCTTGTCCTTCGTTTTCAGGGTGGAATTCACAGTAGGGGACAAACCCATTAATAACTTCCGCATGATTGAGAGGCACTACTTCCGCGATCAGCTGCTGAAGAGTTTTGATTTTGAATTTGGGTTCTGCATCCCCAGCAGTAAAAATACCTGCGAGCACATCTATGAGTTCCCCCAGCTCTCTGAGGATCTCAGTAAGCGCTCGTTAATTACCGGGTTACCACACAGTGATGTTAATCTAAGGTGTTTTGAAGAAGCCCTTCCTTAAGAGCTGTCTGTCGAAAGCGGGTAGGGTGGAACACTTCCAGGGAGTTTTGTATCTGTGTTAATTCAGATTTTGTTTTCTAGTAGCGTGTATCTTGTCAGCCCACCAGATGGTTGTGTTTTCTTAAAGTTTTTTTTTAAAATTCATATAAGGGAAGCTTCAGTGTCAGGGAGAAAAAAAAGATAATTGTGTTATAAACCAACAAAAAAATTAGGATTAAAAAGACATCCAATAAATGGATGACTTAAATGTTATGTTCTGTTTGATGTGCCATATTGATAGCTTGAGAGATTTTAGTTTTTAGTATGAACATAACTTTTATTTTCTCCCCTCTCTCCCAAGGTACAAGAGCAGGAGTACTAAATCTGTGTGATATTGTATTTTTTACAACATCCAATCATGTATGTCAGTGCTAATATTGCAAAATACAGTGATGTGCTCCTGCTTACTTATTGTCACACAGAACAAATTTCACAGAATCACAGAATGGCTTGCGTTGGAAGGGACATTAAAGTCCCAACCCCCTGCCCTGGGCAGGGACACCTCCCACTAGACCAGGTTGCTCAAAGCCCCATCCAGCCTGGCCTTGGCTTTTTGGCTTTCTAAACTTCTTTGGAGTTTGCTGCTTTGTCACTTGTTTTTAAAAAACAAAAGCCTGAAACTCTAGTGTGGTGTTTTTTTGAGGCTTGGTAGGATGCTTACTGGTGTCTTTAACATATTTGGATTACGCTTGAGTTCTTTAAAAGACACTGTCAGTGAATGTTTGGGGTAGGTGCCTGTTCTGGTTTCTTCCTTGAGAGTTCACCACTATCTGAGTGACACTACTAAATGTAACAGAACCCAGGGCAGAGCATCCCCTCAGTAGGGCTGCTCTGGAGTACGATTAATTTTAATTTTTGCTTCTTCTCCCCACCTCCCCCCACCGCTGCAGTTCGAGAGATGATCCTTCATCCGTATGAGACACAGTCGGACAGTTTCTACTTTGTAGACAACAAGCTCGTGATGCACAACAAGGCGGATTATTCGTACAGCGGAGGACCTTGAGCACAGGCTGGACAGCCAACCTGCGCTGGCCTTCCCTTTCCTTCCCGAGCCGTCAGGGATACCAGCACCTTCCGTTCAGTTGCCCTCAGTGTCAACTGGACAAGGATCCACAAACCAAGGACTCTTTGCCACAGTAGGAGTTTCATGACTAAATTTGCCAGTCTCCTCTCTTTTTGAGCTTTGAAGCGGGCCCCGTTCTTTGGAACTTTGAGCCATTCCGCAACGGTAAATGGTCTTCGGATACCACCTCCCTAAGTTCTTTAAGAGTCTGCTCTGAGAATGGCCTTGTGGGACCTTGGGAGTTTTGGCCCTAATTCTGCGGATTTGTGTTCTTGCCCTCGAGTATCTTTTAGGATGTGACCACGGGGAGCCGGTGGATGCAGATGCAGAGATTTTGTTTGCTTCTTTCCCCTTGAGGATGCTTCAAAGGCATGGCCGATTTAATGTTGAAAATGTCGAGCGTAACGTCTTACAAAAGCAAGTTCCATCTTTAGATTAGTTCTCCAAATAAGTATCTCATTCTTTAGTTTCGTTCCTTCTGTGTCATATCCTGTTGAATCGTGGAAACACTCGTGGCCAAGAGAGTAATTCAGTGACAGAGTTGTTTTTAATCGGGTACTGTCTTTTTACATTTCAGACGAAGGCAAAATAGCACTGAGGGTCCGTGAGCCTCCATCACCATCCTTTCATTTCAATTTTTGCAAGCTGATTGCAGAATAATCAGGAAAAATTGAAGGATTTTAGCTTTATTTAATAGTTTCACATAGCTAATATTCAGCCTATTTATGCTGTAGGTTTTCCATGTCTATTTTATTTCATCTCTGCTCAATACTGAGATAAGGGCTTCAGCACTGCTTGTTAGAGCAACGCTTTCATTTCTCTAGGGCAGTTGGAGAGCGTGGAATTTCCAATTTTCCACTTGCAGCTGAATTTGAAGAATGTTATGACAGTGTTTTCCCTTTGTTAAAAATATTTCGCATCGGATATTAATACAGGTGGAAGAGTAAGTCTAATAACGCGGGACTTGAAGGCACAGCAAAAATTTAGCAAAAGCTCCCTCTTCAGAGCCTGTAAGAAGTTTAAGACCAATTTTGCCCAAGTTTCTCAGCGTTTGCTGCTTAGAAAGATAGATGGGCAGAGAAGCAAAAAAAGCAGCCTGAAATGAGCAGAAATTAATGTATGTGAAACAAAGCCTGAGAAGGGGTGGCCTGTTGTCATGAAACCCTTACTCTAAAGGTCAGTTCACTGATACTTTAAAAAAATAAAAATAAAAGGCAGTTGCGGTTTGTAGATATTTCTATAAATACTTGATGTCTCCATGTCTAATTCTGTGAGTTTAAGTGGAACATTATATGTTAGCCTCAGATAGGTGTGATTGTAATACTTTTTATAAAAATCCCGTGTCCCGTCGTGCTGAACATCTTTCTAGTCACAGCCTAAGTCAAACAGAACTACAAATGGTTCCAAACGTAGCCGGCTGCCCGAGAACAGGGAGGGTTTTGTGCTTTTATTGGGGTTGTGATCGCTCTTAAATGTGTCACCATTTGTACTCGGCTTGGCTTGCTCTGCTTCCGAAAGAGGATTCAGTTTTCTAAGGAAAATGCAGCGAGTTTAGGTTACAGCACAGAATTTTTTTATTAAGATTGATAGCTAAGACAGTACCTCAAGCTCACTGGGTTGACACAACCGGTGTCTTGTAGTAATTATTATCTCAACGAGACTTGTATTTATCACTGTTTTATGTCTCTAGTGTATTAAATCATACAATTAGCCCACGGCTGACTTACCCGTTCAAGAGTTACAATGAATTCCCTCATTATTTGTACAATGCTTTGAGCTACTGATCATGAAGTTTTATAGCACAATAATTACTAAAGGTGGAAATTGTTTCAAAAAGTCTAGGTCTGGCCTCAACCCCTCCCTCCCCCCCCCCCCTTTTTTTTTTCCCCATCAGAGCTGTTAAACCATCTATATATTCAGTGGCATTTTGCAAGTTTAAGTATTTATGAATTTTGTTGCTCCTCTTGAAGGAGAAAATACACCGATTTGAAGGCAGAAGAGTGTGTGCATTTATCACTAGCACCTTATACAGGGTTTTTTGGGGTTTTTTTGAGTATTTTTAAACTCTCACCTGCTGTTCATAATAATCACTTTAAAAGTGATTAAAAGTTTAAAAGACTTCTAGCCATGGTGCTTGCCCAGGATTGTCAGTCGCACATTCCAAACAGAAATACACACCTGGGTATATTGTGGTGGGACTGGTTGTACTTTCGTATGGAATTTTGTCCATCTTGGATCCTGGGACTGAGTTTCCTCTCCATTTATCATATCATTGTCTGCTGAGCTGACATAGTCACGTTCTGCTCATTTCTTTTTTTGTTTTTTTAATTCTACCTCCTTTTAAGAGTTTGGACTGCAAGACCAAAATTATTTCTGTAAAAATATTGTAATCAATGCAAATTGAGTGGAAGACGTGCCCCTTTAAAAGAGAACCTTGAGAAAGTGACCTTGTTCCCAACAGTGGGGTGTGTTGTTGAGTGGACTTTCTGACACTCTGCTTTTTGTGGCAGTTTTGAGGTAAAACATATGAGGACGAACTATCCCCTCCTGGTCTCCTGAATTCTAACTGTTCTGATAATTTGGGTTCTATGGGTAATCACTTCAGGCTGACAGAAAACAATGTGAATCGAAGAGGAGATGATAGTTTATTGAGTGAATTTGTTGTCTTCTATTATTAGGGATACTTTAAAACAGAGAAAAAATGGGCATTTCAATAAAATAAGATATTTTAGCTTCAGCTTATCAGTTTGAGGAATTTTACTTTTTTTTTCTTTTTAGGCTAAGTCCCCACAGTTTTGCCACAAATAAGAAAATAATTCTTGTATTTTGTTCTTTGGCCCCACTTAAAAAAAATCATTTTGATTAGCTCTGTTTTAATGAGCCAGTCTGGAAATTCACGATCTGACTTTCTGAAAGTGAAAGAAAATACCCAGGAGCTAACCAAGATTATCTGCTAATAATGACCAGCTGTTTCCCGTCATAAGACAGGATTATATGTGTACTTTACAGGCTGAATTAAGCTTGGAAAAAGAAACTAAGTCTCTCTGAGTGCTAATAGTGACATAATTTTTCGGAGAGACAAGGAAATTATAACTCAACACATTCCTTCGCTTATTCGGTCTTGGATTCCTTTAAACGTCAGCTTTTTTAAAGAAAAGCAACAGTAATGCAGTTGTGGCTAACTGCCTTGCCACATGGCCTAATAATTCACAGGCTTTAGTGGCAGAAAGAGACTAACTTAATGTTAAAATTAACATATCAAGGATAAGAATGGTTTAAATCCTAGAAACTTTGTTCTCAGATCAGTGTAAAAAGCTGAATTTTTTTTTGCAAATGTGTCCTTTATGAAATAACCGAATGATCCACTCTCCCTGAATCGGAAGAATATTTTGGGGTTTGTTTTTTTTTTTTTTTATTATTTTTACGTAGAAAGTCAGGACAAGGTTTGAAAGCAACGTGTTGGGGTTTGGCTCTCTCTACGCCTCGTTTTTGAGCAGGTCGGGCAGGCAGCTCTGTTTTGCCTCCAGTTGAGGTTCATTTCCAAACCCGCGGAGGGTGTTGCAGAGGGGGTGGCTGCCTGGGAGACATCGCAGGCTGCCGGGTTCCAAACTCCTCCATTTTGAGCAAACCGACTATTAAAGTTCATTGAGAAAGAGCGCTGCCCATAAAAGAACCACCTAAATTCCAATCTTTGGGACAAAAATTAAAGGGAATGCCTGTTCGTGCAAAGATTATTTGGGGGCTATTTGGGGGAAGAAACGCTAATATCCAACTCTCATATTTAATAAGTATTATTAGAGTGTTCTATTAATTATTCATAAGCTGGAAAAAATATGGTTAACAGCTTGATTTTAATGAGATCTGGTTAGGGATGACACTATAGAGATTATTGCTGTCCCTCATTGGGGGTTTGTTGGGGGCAGAGCATTGCACAAAAGCCAGACAGGTTTAGAGGCAGTGACTCTAGTGGTACACGTTATCTTAGGGAAAAAAATGAGGGAGAGGGACAAGCACAGGAAAAGAGTTAATTTCAGCTAATTGGAGCCAAGAACTTTAAGTGAATGCTTTTTTCTCTTCTGTTAGCAGCCCTTTCCTATTCCCCCCAGCACAAGCACTACCTAAGTTTGTAGGGATGTTCCGATATTAGTCAGATACTAAAGTCTCGGTGACAGCTGGTCTCACCTTCTGAACCTGGAAATGGGTTAGAGGAGCGGTGATGCAGCTCGGCTGTTTCCTAAACCACAGGACAGGCTGACCGACCGGGTGACGTCGTCGTGTGTCCGTGTCCCTGTCCCCAGGCTGTAGCTAACGCCTCCCTGGGATGGCTGTCAATGCCTGCTGCCACCTCTGCTTCTGTCTTAATGCAGCACTGAGAAAACCTGTTTGAATGTGACTTCTTTTTTTTTTTTTTTTTTTTTTTTTGCATAGAATCAGAATTGTCTGTATTAAAATGTATTTATAAAAAAAATAAATATATTTTTTGTGGAAGGAAAGTAGGATTCTAGTTACTATACCATTGGGGAAACGCTAGAGACATTTTTACCGAGTTCATTTCTAATTCTTTGTATCTCGTTAGTTACCTGTTTCGTTTCCTCGAAGAACATCCACTGTGGCCCGTTTAGTGGCAACGCAATGCACTGTCACGCAGAGAATCTGGTTTTCAGAAAACTGGGAGTCTTTTCTTTCCTTTTGGGACAGTAGGAATCCGAGTAGGATGCCCGAAGGGAAAAGAACCTCGGCACCGAATCCGCTTCTGCGGCTTTGGCTTCAGCAACCGGTCTGTTGGACTCGTTTGCAGAGAGATAAGTAGCGAGAGCAAAGATTGAGACTTCAGGATAAAGAAAATTAGATGCTACAATTTAGTCTTCCTGTAGGAGGAGGAGAGCAACTAAACTTAATTCATACAAGGATTAACTAGGGAGTACACTTGCTTAGAATTATTTAATATCGGCAGCTTAGTTGTAAGTGTGCATAGTAGGAAATACGCTTAACTTTTTCCATTACCTCGGAAAATGGTTAAAAAAACATGTCACTTTCATTAGCAAGTGTTTCTTCTCCTGTAACAAATTGCAAAATGTAAAAAAAAAACCAACAAAAAACCAACAAAAAACACTAAATAAATTATTGATCCTAGAAACAAGGGTGATTGTCTATTTTATTTAAATATTTATATCAGCACATGAAAAGCATTGTCATTTCAGATGTCTCCCGTCAATATTTGAACGCCAGCTTTGCGCGAATTTAGGTAAGTAGCTTCACTCTCTGATGATTCTTGATGAAGCGACGCGCGTGTGAGAAGCCGTCAGTGGTTTGTGTAGTTCTGGGAGTCACAGCAGAAGTGTTTAAATGGGATCCAGCTCTCTGATCGGCGAGACTATCTGGAGGCCTCATTAAAATAAATTATTTTCAAGGCACACGAACGGAAGTTTGGAGTTCTGCGGATCGCAGTTAGGCACCGGGTTCTGCTTTTGGAAAATCTGCCGGCTGCGCCGTGGAGAATCAATTTTTGAAATTAATGAGCCACCTGCAATCGCTCCCTCTGCCATATTGACTAAGGGGGAACATCTGCTCGGGCTGCAGCGAGTGCCGTTGGGGTAATTCCATCTTGATGGTTTTGCTATTATTGTCAAAAATTCCTGGGGATATCTGTATTATCTTTGAAGCAGAAAAACGTAGAATGTTTTTGTTTTTCAAACTCCCTTTGAATCCTCAGAACTACCTGGGGATGACACAGTATCCAGCACAACTGGAGCTTGTAGAAGATTTCTTATCAATACAGGTATTAAGTATTCTTATTAATTCAAGGCTTTAGGCTTTGGGCTATGGCTTGGAGCTGCGTGAAATACCCAGGGTGAGCTCTGCTCTGAGGTGCTGACCCGAGCACAGGTTTGTACCGAGACTCTTGTTTGCTCATCTGGGATCTGGAGTTTGAAGATCAACTCGGGGTTGGCCATCAGTTCTCTCACAGGCTCTTCCAAACCTGGGGATGGTTTCTGGTTTTGCCTCTGCAGGTTCTCTGTGGTTAGATGTTCCCTCCGGATTCAGCTTACTCTTGGAATTACCTGAACAACTGGACGCATCGGGTCTATTTTCTTAGAATTCTTGCAAGGACTAAATGCTAATTTCGCTGAATACTGAACGGGAACAGATAGCAACATCAGTACTAATAACTGATGACGCAGGTTGAGCAGTGTCTCTGATGCTGAAGTGTAATTACCTGGACTGGTTGAAAAAATTCTGAGGTTGAAGAGAACGTTTAAAGAAAAAAAAAAGTATTTAAGAGAGAATTCCCAGAGTTAAACGCCTGCCAAAAATATACTGTGTTACCAACGCTTTTTTTTTTCCCTTAGCTAGTATGTCAGTCTCATTTATTAAATATGCCTAATCATCCTGGAGATATTCCATACCTCTCCTCAGATTCTTATTTCTTATGCCATTTGTCAGCTGCTTTGCTGTTTTGGTAACTCTTACGTGCTCACACCATGCTTCTAATTCTTTTGTCACTGTTCAAGGGCATTCATCTATCTGGGACTTGCTTTCCCTTAACATTTCTTAACTGTAATAAGAACAATTCCCAGTGATGTACTGTTCAAAGTTTCCCAATGTAAGCCTTTAGGACAATGTATCTTATTTTTAAAGAAAATTTTAGAGATTACAGAAGTCTATAATTGCATAGGATAAAACAAACACATTTATTCTACTTATTTAAGTCCACAAAAAGAGGTAATTACTTTACAGAAAGATTTTTTTTTTTTTTTTTTTTTTCCCTTAACCAGTGCTGTGCAAGAACTTAAAATAGGAGGTGAAATCATGCCGGACAATGCATTTTAATTAAAACTACAAAGAGAATTTAGGTAGGTAGAGCAAAATTGCAGTTGGATGATTCCCAGCCATTATTTTGAAAACTGACATGGGACCTTAAATAACAAAGGCTGGTTTTATTTAATAATAATTTAATTATTCTAGTAGAGGGCGTAAACCATGTTAATGAAGCTTGCAGATGAAAGTAATTTGTAGCAAGAAATAAAAAAGGCAGGGAAGTTACACACAGCAATATAGAGAACACATAATGAAATTTACTTTAGGAAAGGAAGTTAATGCACGCAGGAGGGGAGAGTTCTAAGCACTTTGGGATTTTCCTGTCCTACTGAGTGACAGAATGAATCAGAAGAAGGGAATAGCAGAGTGGATATTTTGTAATCTTTGTAGTTTATAAAGAGTAAAAAATTACTCCAGATGATGACGAATGACTGCAATGTGCCCATTTAACTTTTTATTTACCAGGACAGTTATGCACACAGTTCTGCTTCTTGTGCTGTAGAAGCGTGCGTAGCTTTTGATTTTTTCAAGACAGACAAGACAAAAGCTGGAGTAGCAACGCTTGGGCAAAGGAAATCGCCAAGAAAATGGGAGGTATAGGTAAAGCTTCCAGTAGAATATTGAATTGTTTCATTTGTGTATCCCTTGCTAGTCCTGTGTAGGCTGTCGCGTGGATTCCCTCGCACACGCAGCCACAGAAACGGGCGTACGGAGCATCCTTTGAGCACGTGAAGGCAGATCCTGTGTCAGCTACGAAAGGGGCAACACGCAGCAGGCCTGAAAGACAGAAACATCTATTTTAGTAAAAAAAAAACAACCCAAACCACCCACCAAAACTCAAACCCAAACCATTTTCTTTACGGGTGACGCTGTGAAAGGTACAGCATACCACAGTTAGGCGAACGTTACTCTGTTTACTGGCATTCAAGTAGTTTTGAAAAAAATCATGGTTTTATTTCCCAAATGCATACCTTACCACCCTGACGTGTAATTAAGTGTCTAATTAAACCTACTGACTGCTTTGATGTCTGCACGGCTTCATAAGCCGGGAGAACAGAGGGTACATGCTGTCCCCTAAAATTAAAGCATGCCCGGAGCCCTGATTATAAGTTCAGAGGAAATGAAGCTTTCTGCCCCAGACACGCCGAGATGTCGTGTACCTTTGAAAGAGGTTTCCCCCACTGGAGTTCGTCCGCTGGCATTTGTCATCACCTAAATTTGAAATAACAGTCCAGAAGTGTTGTTTGCGGCTGACAAATCGATGTGCACGCTTCCTGTGGCCGCCTGGCAAGAGAGACTGGGAGGAAACACAGACACCCGTGTCACCGCTTAGATAACTTTAAAGACAATTATTTCAGCTAACATTTAAATTTCTTTAAGGTACGTTAAAACGAGAAAGGCAAGTTCCAGCCAAAGCAAAAGCTTGCACGAAAAGCATTGCAGTTTATCTCCTTCGATTACCTGGATATTTGGTACAAAACATTTTTTCCGTAGGTTTGGGGTTTGGTTTGGGTGTTTTTTGATGTTCTAAAGTCATGGAGTTAAAGGTAAGTTTAATAAATGCCTTAAGTAATCATTCAAGCCCGGTGCCTCAGACAGGCACAAACATGCTGGGCTTATTCATGTGGTTGAAATTCAGATTCGTCAGTAGCTGCCTGATGAGTGAGATCTTCAATTTTGTGCTCGTCCAGATCCTGTAAACTCCCTCCTCTGGTGTTTTTTGTTACTGGTTCCCTTTGACCTGAGACCTTGGTGCGTGGCTGCTCTCTTGAAGAGCACAAATCTGGAGAGGAGAGCTAAGCCAGGAGGAGACCCAGAATCACACCTGCCTTTTTTTTCTCTTTTTTTTTCTTTTTTTTTTTTTTCTTCCATTTTTTAGCACTATTACTCATCCCGAGCCCTTCACCTTGACTTTCAGCACACGAAACAGGCTTTTCCTGGGACCGCCAGGGCAGCTTTACTCACTTCTTCTGTGCCCGGGTCCCAAAATCAGTAGGTTCAGAATAGGAGGTCTTCTGTGCATCGAAGCAGCACGATGTTCCGGCGCTTTGTTACCCCGATGCCTGAACTTCAGAGGTTTGATGGCAGCACCATCTGCTCATCAGCATTTGTTGGCCTGGAGGTGTGTCACACGCTTCCCGTGCGTAAAAACCGATTTGTGGCCAAGTTGGTGTGAACTCGGTAGTTCTTGGAAAAAAATTCCAGCACTCGGTGGCATCTTCACCACCACCCCCTGTGATTCAGAGAGATTCAGCCTAGAAAACCAGGTTTTCTGGCTTCTGCTGGTCTCTGACTCCCCGGCTGTATTAACAAAAGGTGAAAAATGATTATTACCAAAGGCCAAATGTCACCGATTCCCAGCTGCCCACTGGGGAGGGCTGCTCTTTGCTGGGTACCTGTTTGCTGAAATTCATAACCCATTCAGAATTTGTTATGTCGATATCCAGTATCTGAGGTTTTTTCATCAATGAGAGGCAGCCAGGGAGAATAAATCCAATCCGTGTTAATAGTGTCCCTACTGCTGTTTATTTTCAGGATTTTCAGTGCAAACAAGTGTTGTTTGTACCTCTGTCGTTCCTTTGCACAGACACCAAAAAAATTGCCCTTTTCTGCTTCTCAAAAGCAAATTTTGTAAAATTTAATTTTACGAATGAACTCCATCACTCATACGATAGTGAAGAACAAATCTGTAGCTCTCCAGCAAATTTTTGCTACGGGCACACGTGAGAAGTGTTACTTCAAAGCTTCCATTCACGTGATTGCAGGGAGGGGGTGTGTGGGGAACTGTGTAGCTCTCTCTCAGCGGGTGAACGTTTTGGTGAGAAGAAAAGGGTTAAGAGGTCTGAAAAAGCTTCTGTAAAAAGTTTTTTTTACCTTTTTTGATATTTAGCAGTCCGAACACAAACAGTTACGCGCAGACCTGGAAGTCTGGTTGAAGTATAAAAACGGAGCGTCAGCATTGATTAGGCAAGTTCTAGAACTCAAATATTTCTTTCAGTTTAAAGTTATTTGAAAGTGCCAATAAATCAGTTGCGCTTTTCGGGCTTTGTGCACAAAGTTAGAGCCATAAAGTAACCCTGATGTGCTATTTAATACTTTATCTGTTCCATAATACCTGTTAATCCCTGTCGGTTTCAATTAGCTCAGTGCTGTGGCAGGGTTTTGAAAGATTGTGCAAAGATATGACTCCAAAAATAACTTTATCAACAAAAGCAAATGAATCTTCAGGGGCGATGGTTTTATACCAAGAACAGGAAAACCTACGGGGGGACAGCCCGCTTTGGCAAGAAGCTTTGCCATGGGAAATTTGGGCTGATGTCAAGAAAAATGAGCTCGAAAGCATAGTTTCAATGTGAAGTGCTATTCTTTGAATTTTCTGAAGGTTAAATGAAGCACACAATAAAAAGAGATTAAACTAGGAAATCCTGAACTTTAGAATGTAAATTTTCCCTAATCATATGTTGGAGAAAGCAACAGACAACACTTTCTGCTGTTTGGTAATAAGATATCTTTATGGTAATTACACTTAAGATTATTTTTTTTCCTTGACAGATATAGCTGTTTGCATAATTTGTTTGGTTTAGGCTGATTAAGCAAACATCGTTAGCCTTGGACTGGGAAAACTTCATTCTTTTCCTTCTTTCTCCCCCTGTGTTCAGAGTACTACTTAAAATGGTCTTTAAATAGACTTGCAATGTGTGCAAAATACACAAATTAATGTATCACCAGCTCTACAAGTTCCAAGAAAGTGTTTACTGTGCTATAAACTGTCAAAAAATAGTTTAAAAGTACTTGCACAAGATAAGGAGATATGTATCTCCTGTATAAACTTCTATATAAACTTAAAAAAACAAGTAGTTAAAGATTGTTTTTTTACTTTTTAAAAAATAATTGCTTCAGAATTGTCATTTATAGAATGACTTTTTCCTTGCGCACCTGTGTTTCAATGGGACCTTTTTTTCATGTGTGCTGGAATCACTAATGCTAAACTGAAGCAAGACAATGAAATTCTAAATGTAAGAGCCTGAAGGAGGGGAAGGGAAACCCAGACAATTTATGTTAGTTAATAACTTGCAGTCTTTCTATTTTTTCTTCTTTTTTTTTTTTCCTAAAAATGACTCTCTTTTAATATAAGAAAAATCCTGTCATGACTTCTAACTTCTGTGCAATGTCCAACCGTGTTAAATATGGAACGCACAGGAGAAAATACATTAAGGTGCTTAGAAGAAATAACTTTATATAGGGAGGACAAACCTCTCCTGTGCAGACACAGCGTGTCAAGGATGTCAAGCAAAACAAGAGAAAAACATGGTAGAGTGTTATTTTCCCTTCTGTTCCTTAAGTCTGAGCATTCTTCAAAGCCTTACTGCCAAGAAAAAATACAGACTTCAGTATGACACTTAGGTTTCTCTCTCTATTTCTTCATCCCTTTCCCCCTCATGATCACATGCGTGGTCACAAGCGTGGAATTTATTGCTGAGCCTGAGAGAATGCCTGTTAAACACAGATCACAGCGTATATGAACAGCACGTGAACTTACAAATCGTGAAGGCATTGCTTTGCCCATAAATTATACATTTTTACTGTAGAAAACGAAGCTTAGCTTTTCTGGATTTAAAACCTGTGAGTCTGGGGGTTCTGTAGCAGATATTTACTCATCTTGGTAAAGTGTTGTCCAGAATCATACTGTTGACGTTCATGGATTTTTAATATGCCATGGATTTGCTTTAACTGCAAATATTTTATTACACTTTTGCTCTGTTTTTAGAGTGATGGGCCTTCCTGATGCCCTCCATCTGGTATGTTCTCATGTGGTGGTTTGTTTTGTTTTTTTTTTGTCATCGCTTCCCTGTGCCAAATATAAAATATTGGGAAGACTGTTAATTCCATGGGGTAATATCTTGCAAAGGCCTGTATCGTTCTGTGTCCTGGCCATAACAGAGCGGTTCACCCTACGCTAAGGTGAATAATAAGGATTTTAAGAAGGGCTAGCAAGAAATTTGATGCAAATGGTGATTGAAAGTAGCTGAGAACTGAGAACCTCACTCCCTTACGCCTCTGAAAATTTGGATCTGCCAACTCCTTGCTGTTTGTGGTGGAGGACTTTGAAAGAATCTTATCCTGAAAAGTCCTTCAGGATGTAGGTAGCTGTCTGCAGGTGTCCTGCCGATGTCAGTGTGGCAGTTTGCTGAACTAACATGTGTCTGAGGTTACGGGATGCGTGAGGAGCTGGGGAGGGTCTGGGCAGCTGGTCCCACCCAGCCGGGGGTGGCACAGCAGCATGTCCTCTGCTGAAGCCAGAAGTGATTATACAAAACACATGGGCCAGTCTCTCAGCACGAGCCAGATCTGTTGTAAACAGTCTGATATCTGCACGTGACACGATCCACCAAATAGCATTACTATTTTTGGCTTAAGAGTGATGTTGGCGTATTTTAATGAACATATCCTTGCAGAGACAGCAGGCACAACTTGCCCTGCCCTCAGGGTCTGCTTGGTTTTGCTTTTCCTCAGTCCATGGTTATATTAGGATATGTATGTATCTGTTTGTTTTCTTTCTTTTTTTTTTTTTTTAAAAAAAAAAGGTACCTAGGATAATATTATTGCTCTTAAAGCTTGTACTTGGTTGGTATTTATTTGTCACTTGATAATTTGTACTGAACATAATGTTTCATAGAATCATAGAATGGTTTGGGTTGGAAGGGACCTTAAAGTTCATCCAGTTCCA